>CM053507.1:53337120-53756501 GCA_028627145.1 Eidolon dupreanum | reverse complement strand
CCATCCCCTAATCCCCAGAAACTGAATGAATTTCCTTACATGACAATAGGGAATTAAGGTTGCAGATGGAATTGAGGTTGCTAAATAGCTGACCTTAAAATAGGGAGGTTATCCTGGGTTATTTTAGTAAACCTGAGGTAGTCAATCACAGGAGTTCTGAAAATGGAAGAGGGAGGTAGAAGAGAGGAAGTCGGGAATGCCATGTGAAAAAGACTTGGGCTACTGTTGCTGCCTTTGAAGATAAAGGACAGGGGCCATGGAGTATGGGATGTAGGCAGCCTCTGGAAGCTGGAAAAGAAGTCTTCAAAAAAGAGTTCAGCCTGCCCTCACTTTAATTTTAACCCAGTGAGACTCATGTCAGACGTCCTACCTACAGATCAGTAATTGATAAATTTGTGTTGTGTAAAACTACTCAATTTGTGATGATTTGATACAGCAGTTGTAACAAACTAATACAGTGCTTCTTCATAAGTGAGGAAATGGTTTCCTCATTTTATTTCCCAGGTTAATGATCTTTAGGCATAAAGTAGAGTTTTTTTCTATTGGGCATTTTTCCCTTTCTGTGACAGAGATGTCTTTGGCACCAGGCTGGTTCTAGCATTAAATATGTTTAGTTTGAACAGATGCATAATCTGTTTTCTTTTCCCTGCTCCCTTAGATTACATGAAGAAATTAGTTATAATCAGCTATTAATTAAGACCCTTAGCGCTGATTTTTTTTATTAACTTACAAGATTCTTTATTCACAGTGAAATGTTATTTTTATTATTGTTTCCTGTTCTGTATCTCAGATACCTTCACCCATTTTATTAGACTTAGAAGTTTGCCCATATTTTGTTCCACTTTCATTTTCCTCTGTTTGCTAATCCTTTCCTGGTGGTTTCCTGTAAATTTTATTCTCACTGTACTCATCATGTATGGAAGAAATAAAGGCAACTCTAGAGTGAATCAATCGAAAAATGCTACCATGCTTTACATGGTGTTTAAAGTTGTGCCTTAATTTAGAAATTGTGTAGAGTAAAAATAATACCTTGAAAATATTGTACATCCTCCTTAAAGTACTACATAGACATAACCCTGCATTCTATGTCTTCCATGGCCAATCTGTCTTCTATCTTTGGAGGAAATCTGTTTTCTTGAGTTGAAAACCAGACGAAGTTGACTGTGTTCTGAGGCCACGTTATATAAATACTGAAGATCTTTATGGAGTAGAATCTTATGTGGTACCAAGCAGATACAATTGAATCAATGTAAAATAATTGCATTTATAAAACAACTGTACTGTGTACTCATTCGCTCATTCATTTTCATTTATTTAACAGAGATTATACATACATACATATATATATATATCTATATATACACACATACATACATACATACATACACACACACACACACACGTGTGTGTGTGTGTGTGTGTGTATGTAATTTGTCTGCTAAGTGCCAGGCATAGCTTCTGAGAAGGGTAGCTGTTGTTTGTTTGCAGATGAGATTGCTTTACTGTTTCTTAAAATAACTTTGTCTTATATGAGTCAGAAGTAATGGGACTTGTGGGTAATAGCTAGTAAAGGACAGTTGTTGATTATCCTCTTTTACATAGAGGAGGACCCAGAAAGGACTATTCTATGCCAGGCAACATGGAGCCCTCCATCTCTCCTCTACCCCTAATCACCTGTTCTCTAGCCTGTATACTCTAGAAGATGGTCAGGGATATTTTAGGTGACATTTTGGCTACAGCTCCAATAAGTTTTTTACTTTCTTATTGGCAAACCAAGGGCTCTTCTATCCTATAAATCTACCCTCAAAGACTGCTTACTGTAGGTCAGCCTGCCTAGACAGGCTTTAGCAGAGTTTAGAAAGAGCAAGCTTGTGAAAATGAAAACTTTCACCTGTCTGTCATTCCTGCTTCTTAAGGTTTGTGAGAATCAACTGTTTTTTTGGCCAACTTATTCGCATTTGCAAAGGTGGTTTTACTAAACAAGCTTCTGGAGAATAGTGCCTTTTCCATGGGAGAACTGTATACCTTTGTGTCAATGAGCTGGGGCCAAAAGGTTAGTGGTCTTCTGCTTGTCAGTCCTAACATTGTAGCTAATCCGTCACTATGAATAAGTATGATGCGATAATATTTTGAAACAGTATTCAGTGTTTCTTACCTGCTCCATCTTCTTTTGCTCGTTTATTTCCTTTATTTCTATCTTGAGGATTTTACCTTCACCCCTAAACTTAGACAGATCTTCTCACAACAAGTCCACAGGTCATTGGCTTCTAAGAAGCAATAAGTCTTGTTTCCTCTGATCTATGTTTTACCCAAAGCCTGTGTGGTCTGCTTGGTAGCAAGTGCATGCTGAGCCAAACATCAGAGGAGCTCATCAAAGACACTTTACATCATGTCAGCCCCCAACTATCCAAGACCTCAGCATGTCACTCTGTTGGTAGATAGCTGAGAGAGGGTTGTCATCTTCACTTCACTGGTCATTTTAAGAGGCTGCCTTTCCTTCAATTACTCATGGATGTCAGAAGAAGAAAGAGAACACCGAAGTATTATATGCTGTGGCACTTTAAAGGTGATTACTTTTTCTTCCTATCAATCATGTAAAGAAAATTCTTCTAGCTCAATTGACAAACCTCTTTTTCCTTTGAAGAAGGGAGACTGACCTGCTGCCAAACAAGCCACCAAATTTGTAGTATCTTACTGACTTTTGAACTCATTAGAGCTTATTTAGTATTCTCAAGCTATAGATGCCTCTGAAGTAATTTCTCCTGTGATGAATATGAAGAGGGCAATAGCAGTTTTGCAGGAAACAATTGCAGATTGACTCTTCAGATTTCCAGGCCAGAAAACCATGTAGTCTTTTTGGTTGGGCACTTACAGAAGGGTTAAATTTGCTTCTAGAATTAAATGCTACTAAGTCAGGTAGACCACTGTTGTGTGTGTGGAGGGGAGCAACCATGATCAGGTGACCTTTTTGATAGATATAATTTGGGCTCTGAATCAAGAAAGAATATTCACTTTCTTCACATTAAGAATTAAGAATTCACATATGTAAAACATTTAGAACAGAGCCTGATACACAGTAAGTGCTGCGTAAGTGCTCGCTGCTATTGGTATTATTGTTGTTGTTATTCTATTTAATTCATATTTTTGTTAGAGATGAGTAAGCCTTTCACTTCTCCTGTAATGTAATGAGATGGATTTTTTGTTGATGTTGGGACTTACTTTTATTATATGGATTTGTGACCCAGAAGACCATTTGGCTGGCTAGCTGGCATACTTACTTCCATCCTTCCACTGAGCCATCCACCCAGCTGCCATCTGTATATTTATTTAGTCAACATTTATTGAACTGCATTTACTCTGTGCCAGGCAGTAGACAATGGGCCCAGAGACTCATAGTTCCTTCCTACACAGAGCTCACAGTCTATTGGGGGCACAAACAAAAAAAAATTACTAAACAGGTCAATAAAATTGGCATAAGTTCTGATAAGTTCTCTAAAAAAATTGTGTGTTATAAAATCAACAAAGATTAATACTTGCTTAGACTACTCATTATAGCTTTTTATAAGAAGGTATGCTTGAACTAATCTACCAATAGTCAAAATCACATTTTGTGGGACAATTTGGAATTATGTCATCAGCTGTCATCCAATAAACTATGGACTTCATCTCATAAGTGATCATACATGGTGGCCTTACCATCATACTTGGAGCTATTTGTTCTTTTAAGTCCCCAGCTTCTTTTCCAACTTCAAAGCCCACATTTGAGCCAACAAAAAACACATTTCCTTAAAAATTTCCTTACATACCCCTTCCTATTCAAGTCTGAGTATTTATTTACTAGGTATCGCTTGCCCTGAGTCAAAAGTACTGAGTCTAAACTCTTCAGCATGTTTACTCTTACCTCCTTCTCTGTCTCATCTTTCTGTATTCACTGTCACAGATTTTACACTCTAGCAATAATGGGCTATGGTTTTCATTAATAGTTCACTAAAGGAATGAGTGATACCATGTCTCCTTTGTATTACTTGTCTCAATTGTAATTTTAGCTGTACTTGCATAATTATTTGATTAATGTCTGTTTGTCCACCTAAACTCTAAACTTCATGAATTCCTTGCTCCTTACCCTAGTGTTTGGCACATAGTGAGTACTCAGTACATATGTGAAATGAATAAATGTGTGAATTAATGAATACTTGCCTGAGAGTAGCACCCCTGTAACACTTAGGTGGGAGCTAATGGAAATGTGTTAACAAAAGTCTTCAAGAATCTGTAAGAGCTCCAACTGATTTTTTTCTTTAGTATTTTTTCAACTTACAAAGGTAACATATGTTCACATTAATACATTAAAAGGTGCCAAGAGAATATAAAAAGCCAGTCATCTTCTCTTTCCGCCCTGATTCCATTTTCCAGAAGTTACTCCTCTGAATCTTCCTGATGCTTATCTATTATTATACAACATTACGTGTGTGTATTATACAACATGGTATGTGTGCATTATACAACATTGTGTATATATGCATACAAGATCATATGTATTGTTTTCTGTTCATTTGTTTAAAAAATGATATTGCTATAAACGATGCAATTTTTTTTCTACTTAATATGTAGCAGTTCTAGTCAATACAGTGACATACCTTTTATCACAGAAGAGCGTCCCGTGGGGTGAATTTGATGATGAGAGACAATAGTTTAATAACCAGTACAAGAGAGCACGATTTTGTTATTGTCAGCAGCTGCCTAGCTTTCACCTAAGGATGATTTAGGCTGGGGTCAGCAAACTATAGACTAAAGGCCAAATCTGGCCCTCCACCTGTTTTTGTAAATAAAGTTTTATTGGAACACAGATGTACTCATTTACGTATTATTTGTGACTGCTTTCATGCTTTAATGGCAGAGTTAAGTTGTTGCAGCAGAGTCCATGCAAAGCCTAAAATATTTATTCTCTGGCCTTTAAAGAAAAGTTTTCTGACCTCTGGGATGAGCTATGAGACACATCTCCTTCTCTGTTTTGATGACCTGGCATGGACCCAGTATCAAGGATAATGCAGTAGACTCAGCCGGCTTGGGAAAACATTAAAATTGCTTCGTATTTGTGAATATTCAAGTTTCTTCTTTCTTTTGGCAAGTTTTGACAAGTGATCCAGGTAACTGGAAAGGAGACAGAAAAGATGCCTGGCGTGTGTGCTTGTTATTACTACAGTTTTACTAATTAAGATCCTGTTTACATTTTTCAAAAAACACACAGTAATACATACACTCCCCACATCTGTTTGTTTAAATGGAGTCTTCCTAGTTTATTACTAGATAGTTAATAAACCAGGGAATTATTAAGAAATAACTCACATTTATTATTATCACTTAGTAGCACCGTGTGTGAATTATACAGTCTTGGATTTCCTGGTTGGAATCCATCCATAGTTTATCCATATTTGGATAAGGCATCTTGATAAAAATATAAATGATAGCCAATAGTTTTTTGAACAGGGCCTTATTACTAGGGAGGAATACTAGCCTGAGTTGACTTTTAGTTGACTTCAAGATCACCCCATCTTTCTTACAGTGACAGTAGCCAGTATAATGCAAAGAAATATGTGGAGCAGGTTCCAACTCTGCCTGGTGGTGACAAGACTTTGTAGGTATCCATTCATTGTGAACATTTTCCAACTCTACAGTTAAAATGGAGTCCTTAAATTTTGAAAGAAGACTGAATGCTAAATTTTAATAAGTAGAACCGCCCAGAACCACCTTGTGTAAAATGCAAATTCCAGGATTCTAGCCCCAGAGATTCAGGTTCAGTATACCTGACTTGGGCCCCAGGAATCTGCATTTTAAATAACTCCCTCAGGTGATTCTGAGGGGAACATTTAAACACCAAACTTGGAAAAGCACTGCCTTCCTCAAGAATTTCCTCACCTTTCCTCTGATTTTTCCTCTCTCTTCTCAACTTTCTTTTCCCACACTCCCATACCCATATGTACACACATACACAAATGCTGGCTGCACTCAAGAAGGAAACTGGAACTCATGCCCTCTCCTCCTCACTCTGTCCTGGCAAGTTCACAAGTACATTCTCTCCTCTGTCTCTCTCATGCATGTACTTGCATCTAAGAAAATCACTGGATTCAATTCTGGGCCCAATTACCATTAAGGCCAGTTTGCTAATTCTCACCCTTCTCAGGAATTGTATGAATTCAGACAAGCTAAGACAGGCTGGCAGATCCATGTGGCCTCAGGCTAAGCCTGTCTTGCTCATCGTGTCACAGTACCTAGCATAGCCATTGGTGAATAACTTGGTACTCAGTAAATATTTAGTGAATAAAAAATGAACAACAACAACAATCAATACACAGATGAAATGAGGCAACACAGAGTAAATCTCAGAAATGTTACTAGCTGCTAAGGAGGGCTATAAGGTTCTCAAAACATTTTATTTATCTGAAACTAGGTCTTTCCATCTCAATAATGGTATATATTTAGAGCTTTGATTTGAAAGATGTTTCTATCAAATCTGAATATGTATCTGGCAGCTCCCTCTGCTAGCAGATGTCCTCCCACTCCCAAACACAGGCCTTAATCAGGAGCATTATCAAACAAAAAAGTGGATTTTCTTTTTGTTTTCAGTTTTTGAAATCACAGGAGATATCTCAGAAAAGTGATTTTGGAGATTTATGTACCTTGTTAAGTATGTTTCAACCCTCTGTGACCTTTGTAATTTTTTTTTTCTGGATCCTCATTTCGAAACGTGGAATAATGGGAAATCACATTGAAATTAAAAAGATCTCCCTCCCTATTTCACGATTATGCATTTAGGTCTTAACCTAGATTGAAATATAAACATTCTCTATCATTAAAATAATGACAGTGAGTGATGTTTAAAATACATCGAAATGGAAAAAATCTATAATTAGTACATCTTTACTGTGACTTTTTAATAGTTAGCATAAAACCATTTGACATTCTTGGGCATTTCTTCAGAACTTATGAATACTAAGAATGCAACCCACACTCCTTATTCATTTTCTACTTTTCAGTTATCGTCTGGGCTTTGGCAAGGACTGTGATTTCTGGTTGCTCATGAGGTTAGTGTGAGTTGGAGGAAGAACTTAAAACTTGGCTGTTGGTGAAGTAACTAAGCTCACCATTCATTTCCTTCCCACACATTTCTTTTGTTCATTTGAAATTAATATATTTTTTCAAAACAAAAGCAAACAAAAAATAAGAGGGGAGAAGGTAGATTCTCAGGAGGGATGACATGTGAATGACTGCAAACAATAAAAGAGGGAAGAGAAAGATGGTAAAGAGGCAAAGGGAAGAAAAGGGCAAAACCAAAACAAAACAAAACAAAACAAAACAAAAAAACAGCTAAGGGGAACTGGGAGCAGAGGGAGTCTTGACAAAAGGAATCACTATTTTCAAATAGTCTAAGACCATTTTAAAAGTGAACAAACAAACAAAGAATCCCTCTTCTAAGGAAGCCCCTACCCACTGTTGCATTCGTGCTCCCGTTCTGGAAAGAGTGATATCTCGAGTAATATAGAAATATTTTAAAAATAATTAAAAGGCCCCAGTTAAAGCCAGGTATGAGTTGGCTGTGTTCTTGTGCCTGACACAGCAGCCTGGTGTCTCCAGTACTCACATGACCATGTGCTCCAGAATTGCTTTTGTAACAGTAATGTCCTCAGCTAGCATTGCTCTATTTTAGATTCACCCAAAACAACAGTAGCTATGCTTATTAAAGACTTCATGAGGCAGGTCTGTGGGCTTTGCAGCATCTTGTTTGTTTCTCACGGAGACCCCATGAAGTTATGTTAGCTCCACTGAACAAAGGAAGAACTAAGCTTCTTTAAAGCTAACTGATTAGTTCAAGTATACTTGTAAGTGGTAGAGCTGAGATTTGAACTCAAGTCGGGGTGTGTGTCTGTCTCTTTTTTTAACTTTTAATTTTGAAATAATTTTAGACAAAAAAAAGTTGCATGTTATAAAGAATTATTCTACTCTCATCAGATTCACTGGATATTAACACTTGACTGCACTTACTTCATCATATCCTCTCTATATACAATTTTTTTCTTGAAATCTTTGAAAGTAATTTTAAGACATGATTCCCCTTTGCTTCTAAACACTTTTAGTGTATAATTTCTAAAAAGAAGGACATTCTGTAAACACAGTGCAATTATCAAGCCAGGTAATTAACATTGATATAATACTATTTCTGTCACACAGAACTTACTGAGATTTTGCCAGCGTAATTAATATCTGATCCATAATCCATTCCAGGATCACACATTGCATTTAGTTTTCATGTCTTTTAGGATCCTTTAATCTCAAACAATTCCTCAGATTCATAAACTCTCATGACCTTCACATTTTTGAAAGGTATGAACCTGTTGCTTTCAGAATGTTCCTTAATTTGTGTTTGTCTGATGTGATGTTTCTCCATGATTATAGCCAGGTTTGGCATTTTGGGCAGGAATATCGCACAAGTAATATTTGATCTTTCTTAGTATATTATATCAGGAGGCACATGATTTCTGTCTGTCCCTTTCTTGGTGATTTTTAACTTTGATCTCTTGATTAATGTGGAGTCTATCACATTTTCTTTTCACTGCAGAATCATTATTTTTAACCTTTGTAGGAAATATCTGATAGGGAGACACATTTAGATAATTTAAATATCTTCTCTCTGTTACTTGTTCACTTTAACATTTACTGATGCTCCTTACCTGAAACAATTATTGCAGTAATTGACAAAGTGAGATTTTCTAATTTAGTTATTTTATTAGTTGGAATTTTATGATAAGAGCATGTCTTTCTTCTCTTTTTATTTCTTTATTTATATCAGTATGGACTCACAGATTCATTTTTATTCTGTGGTTATAATCAGTTACTCTCATTATATTTTGGCTCAAATTGTCCCAGTGTTAGCCACAGTAGCTCCTTCATGCTGGCTCATATGTCCATTTGCCATGTGCCCTGTAATTTTTTTGGTCATTTGCTTCTTACTTTCTGGATATTCCAGGCTCATCTTGTTTCTTTCCTGTCCGTGAAATCAGCCATTTCTCCAAGGAGCTCTGATTCCTTTTACTGAGGAATGATATTTAGAAACCAAGATCTCTATGTCAGGTGTGCTCATTGGTACTGGAGTATCATTGCTTCTCAGCCTCTCAGTAGCTATAGCTAGGAAATATATGTATGTTTACTTATATACATACTACATCTATATCTTTCATTTTATATACTAAAGGCTATAAATTCATAGTGATGCATTAGTCTATAGTAAGTCCTCAGCAAGCTCCTCTCCTCTTGTCTGAAATAGATACTTTAGAGTCCTTGAGTGATTTTTAGTTGTCATTGTTTTCAACACTTCTCTTTTAAATGTATTATTTTTTTCCATGGGAAAATATATTTCTATATCTACTAAGTTTTATCCATCTTATTTAACCAATTATGCATTATAAACAAATCACCAGTATATATATATATATGGGCCTAAAAACCCCACAAAAGTACTAGTGTAAATTAACTCTTTGCCTTAAGTGGTCCTTGGTTGTTTTTCCATAAGAGAGTGGAATATGAGTTTTCCTTCCACATTTTGATCATATATCACTTTGGTGACTATTTCACTTTTAATATTTGTCTTAGGAGTAAAACAGAGTTTGATTTTTTTTCTTTTGATTAAGATTGCTTTAATGATTTCAATCATCTTTTTTTCCTTTGTTTTTCTTTTCAAAACCAATTCAAAAAATGATTATTTTACTTCTAGGAATCTTTAACAGCTGTCCCACTGTCCCAAAGTACCTTTTTTTCTTAATCACTCTGTTAGGTGACATGAGGTAATAGCTCCCTGATCTGTCTGTGTCTCCCTACATAAACATAAGTTGTCAGTCACAATCTGCTTTTAATGTCCTCTCTTGAGGGGAGGGGGGAAGAAAAAAAGAAGAAGGAGGAGGAGGAGGAGGAGGAGGAGGAGGAGGAGGAGAGGAAGAGGTAAGAGGATTAGGGAGAAGGGGGAAAGGGGAAAAGGGAAGGGGGATGAAGGAGAAGAAAAGAGAAGACAAGCAAAATCTTTCCAAAAGCTTTTGATTCAACCTTATTACTACATGGAGCAGTTTTCAAAGCCTCCCTTCCTCCACAAGTCACATAATGAGGGCTTATGAAGAAAATATGATTCATTTTTTAAGTTGTCTATTTAAAGAAAGAGTAGGCTTTTCTGAATTTCAGGCATATCTAATTTAATATTATAGTACTGGGCTTCATTCTGAATATTTGGAATACTTAGGGTACTTGATATTTGGACTTTTTAAAAGGTCATTTAAAAATAAAGTCAATTTCATTTTAAAGTAGGAGAAAGTGAACATGAAAAAAGAGAAAAGCTTTTAATGGAAAGCATGATATCTGTTCTTCTGCAAAAGGTCTTACTTAGTTTTTTTATTAGTAATTATATTTTTTATTTGCTTTCCTTATTTGAGATGCTTATATCTTGACTTATGAAAGTATTTCGACGTAAGGATTGAGGCTTCCACTACAAACTGATTAGCATGCTTACCGGGCATTTTTGTTTCAGCTCAAGTGACCATTGGCAATATGAACAAATCAGCAGTATTAACCCTAAACCCTATACACGTGTTTTTTTTTTTTAAGGCATTTTTGCTTGCACATGATAATCATCAGTTTAAACTATCTTAAGAACAAGAAGAGACATCATTTTAAGGATTTAGGGGTATACCATAAACCATAAGAGAAGGGGATAAGCTAGATTTTATGAAAAGGGCAGCCCTTAGGATCAGGAACTAAAGGTATCATTCTCTTAGCATCTCCTGTGTTCATATAATGCATGATCATAGGGTTATAGAAAACAACAGTCCTAGAAGATGGTCTATATTAAAAGGGATCTTTGGTCAGCTCACTTTTGGGAAATGATACACACCACATCCACCATCTCTTAGAGTTTTATAGTACATATTAAAATACTAAAATGTCTGAAAAGTTCCATGATAAAGAACCCTGTCTCACCTTCTTTAACCCAGTGATTCTGAAACTTGTTTGACCATTGCTTTGAGAAATTTCATTTTAGACAAATTACTTCAATAATGTAGAATTAAATTTAATTGAATCTATGGAGTTCTACTATATTATTTTTAAATGATATTGATGAAGACTCGTTAAGTGATGGGTTCAAGATCACACCACTTTTATTTCAGACTCCTGATCCAGTGCACTTCATACTGGTGCTTACAGTTGTGGAACTTGGCTGAGGAACTGTTTCTTCCCAGTTGTTTACTTTATACCCATACCCCATAGGCTTAGCATTTAAAGAAGCTGCCATTTTAAATGTAGTAATATATTATTCCACTGGGTCTCTTGACAGGTAGAATACTGCTTCACCAACAATCCATCAGCTCCCGTTAAGAATATGCCTTTATTTCCTGTATGTGACTAGTATATCCTCAGCTGTTTCTGGTCATAGGCACTTTGGTTGTAAATCTTTTGTCATTCAAATTGGTAACATTTCAAAGGATCTGAAACTGGCTAGTGTGTTAGTCTAATTCTTGAATCCAACCAAAATGGATTTTGGTTGAATTCACTTTTCAATGATCATTCAGTTTCATTTCTTCATGTCCTAGATTCATTGGAATCGAGGGGGTGTGTCCAGTTTTCTAAGAGCCTATAGAGTCAGTGGCCTTAGTAAATAAACCAACTCATCCAAATGAATATTAATGAGGACAGTAACATTTCCCAGGGATATCTTCTGGGGAAGTGGAAGGAGGTAAGAAGAGAGTAATGAAATATCAGAAGTGAAAAGCTGAGGAAAGTACTGGGAGAAATAAATGCCAAGGAATAAACTTCTGTAGTTTCTACCAAGAATAACATGTTCTTAAAATGAATGCCATTTTTTTCTTATAAATAATTTACAGAAGTAGCAGAAGCAGTACAATCATCACATCAGATGTAATGTGTCTCTTGTCCATGAAACTGGACCAGGTGTTATATTAAATGCTTTTGAGATGGAAGTTTATTTCTAATACGTAGTCTTTTGCTAAATGGATAAATGAATGGACACATTTTAATTTGGTTCTGCCTAGGGGTGAGAATTTTTGATGCTAGGAGGGGTCAAAGATGAATGAGACATATGTTGCCTCAAAGTGATTTATAATGTAATAAAGGAGAGAAGATGGGACACAAAAAGGGAAAAGTATCATAAGAGAGGTAACACTGCTGTAGGAGTTTCATAACAAAGGAACATTTCCATTGGAGCAATTTGGGAAAAAGAAAAAAAATTAAGGTTTAAATTATTTGTGGGTGCATCAGTTAGCTATTTCTGCTATATATGTAACAAACCATCCCAAAATTTGGTGTCTTGAAAGAATAATCATTTATTCTAACTCATGTGTCTGTGTGTCAGCTAGGCTGGGCTGGGCTTCCAGCTGCAGTTTAGGTTCATGTATCTCTCATCCTCCAAGAGCTAGCAGAAACCAAGATACATTCTTCTCGTGGTAAAAGACAGGATAATAAGTCATATTTCCAGCCTCTGCTCAAGTCACATCTCTTAACATCCCATTGGCCAAATCGAGCCTGACATCAAAAGAATGTGGAAATACACTCACCCCAGGGAGGGAAAGTGGAGAGAGATCAAATATATCCCAAATAACTATCTAACGTACTTCATTGGGAAATAGAGATTTATTTTGTGTGTCTAGGGAACTGGTTGAAAAGTAGTAGGATTTACGCCCTAAAAGGAATATGAAGGTTGCAAGGGAGAGATAATAATATTACAAAAAGCTAGCATGGAGTGAGTTCTTATGATGGGTCAGGGTCCACAGGATGGTCAAGGGACATGAGAACTAAGAATACCTGTTCAAAAACATTTACTTAGTAGGGTGATTTTGATATCTTTTAAAAAAACAGGTTTAGTAGAAAAAAAGCAGCAACCAAATTGTAAATGGATAAAGAAAGTGAAGTAGAGGCAGTCAGTATCAAACAGTATCTCTTTTGAAGATGAAAGGCAGAGAAAAAGAAAGGTTTTGAGATAAGAGAGATTAGAAGAGAAATACACACATATGCTATGAGGGCTTATATTCAAAGAAGGATGATTCTGGGGTTATTTGGTATCCCAGGATAATGAGTCATAGATGATGGAAATTAGGCTATCATCTTTGTTTTTTATTCATAAGATATTTTGTAAGATGATAAGGCTAGGTTAATGAGTAAGGCAGTCCCCTTTCCCCATAGCTTTGTTATATGCAAACTTGTAAATGTGATATATTGAAAGGGTACATGCATGACACCCTTGAATCTTGAGATTACCCCTACTGCTTAATATGCTCAAGGGAACTTATTTTCAAACGTTAGGTGGGGGCACAATATTTACCTGTGTAGTTATCAAGCAACTTACTAACACAGTCAGTCACTTGAGTTGCTAATTAATGTTTAATTTTTTTTAATTGCTCACACCTGCAAAAATTTCCTCCAATAGGAAAGAAGACCAAGTTTCAACCCTGGATGATTGGAGTTGGAATTTTTTTCCAGGAATACATAAGTAATTTTAACTCCTGTTATTCCGGAGATTTAGTGACATAATGCAGTTATCCACTGAGTATATACTGGCCATGAGCTTAGAATAGGACATGTTGGTATAGGGTCCAAATAAGACGGATTGATATGTTGGGAGAGAGAATTAGTTGACTCTCTCCACTCAGTCAGCAACCAGTCTAGCTGGAAGAGAAGGCATATATGCATAAATGAAATCATGAGTAATTATGAAGTATTATATCCTACTACCATAGACTGCTAGCCTGTATGCTGTCAGTAGAGGATGATAGTACAGAAGATTCAGAATGGTGTATACTGAAAGGGTTAATGGTACAAGCTCAAGATGAAATTGTGTGGGTTTGGATCCTGGTTCATCCGCTTACTAGGTCTGTGACACTGGGCAAGTCACTTGACATATTTGACTCTCTGTTTCTCCATTTGTTTAATTGGGACAATAATGTTGACTACTTCAAAGAGTTATTGAAAAGATTAAGTAAATTAATATATGTTAGTTTTCAACCTGGGGAGCTTCTTGGGTAAAATCTGAAACCAGCCCCCTATACACAGAAGACAGGGAGAGCCCCAAGAAAGAGGCACATTGCTCTAGATTGGTAGGTGGCAGGTTTAACAAACAAGAGAACTTACATAAGAGGCTTATTTTGGATGGCTGTAATCTGAGTAAATCTCTGCATCTACTGTCAGTCTCAAAAGTGTACATAGAGCCTGTAACTTGATTCAGTCACATATACCATCCAGATCGTCTTACCAACACCTTACTATCTCAAAGTTATGTCTTTGGGACAGTTGCTAGCATGGGAAGAGCAAACGAATGCAGATTCCAAGGACAGAGGAGTTGGCGGGGAGCTTCTGATTGCCTAGGTCCAGCTCGCAGATCAACCAGAGAAAATGCTCTCTCGGTGACCTCCTCCAACACTATATAAAATGTATTGAACAGTACTTGGCACATAAATAAGTATGCATACACTCTTAGATGTACTGGATTTTGTTGTTGGCATGGTATGTGTTTTGTTTCATTATGGGGGAGTTATAGGGCCCCCACTGTCTTCTCTTTCCTGGCTTCTTGCAAGATGAGGCTTTTGAGTAATCACTAGGCATTTCCCTTAAGTTTTCCCCAAAACCATGGTTCTGGGTTAACTAGATAATTGGGCATGAGAGTCAGAAGTGGGGAGAAATGGGGTCATGGGCTGAGAGAGAAAGCTGCCCTTGGAGGTATAGGTTACATGAAAAGACCGTTCTGGGTGTTCAGCTTGTGCTCACTCCATGCTCCTCATAGGTGGTGGATAAGAGTACAGGCTTTGTGGCTATTCATTTATTCATTCCTTCAGAGCCTACTGATTGGTCACAGTCTTGGCAATCGGCCACAGGAGACCTGGCTTTAGGTCATGACTCCACTGCCTCCTAGCTGAGTGACCTTGGACAAATTACTTGAGCTTCGTATACCTCAGGTTCTACTTGTGTAAATAGGAATAATTCTACTTCCTTCACAGGATTGGGGTAAGAATTAGAAGCCTAAAGTGTACTTACAGAAGCCCTGATATGCAGTGAGTAACTAGCACTGCATGAACCCTTTAGCAAATGAAGGATGGTTCACAACTCCACCTACTGGCTTTGTCACTTTAGGCAAGTTTCTTCACTTGTCTTAAGTATATTTCAGATTCCCCATTTTTAAAACAGGATGAAAGTGGTACTTACCTCATGTGGCTGCTGTGCAGATCAAATAAGGTCATATACCTGAAATCCTTGGGACAGTGCCTGGGGCAGAGGCAGCAGTATGTAGTGTGAGCTGCTGCTGCTTCTGCTGCTGTCATTACTAATTATAGTGGTTATAGAGGTGGAGGTAGTTTTACTTGCAAGGCAGAAAAGAATGAGCTGTACAGAAGATACAGACAGTGCTCTCTGAGTGCTTACAGAAATGCAGGGTTATGAAGAATCCAGGTTTACTTTGTTTTCTAGGGTCAGCTCTTTAAGATTTTACTGCATTGCTTATTTTCCTGATTGTCGAGCTATGGTTCTTGGTATGCAAGAAATTACTTTCTTTTCTCTTAGAGTGTTTTCAGCAATTCTTTAGCTAATGTATCCTTTCGTCCCAGTCTAACTGCTGGTGGCTAAGTGGATAGTAACATACTTTGTGGAAATGTGCTCTGTAACCCTGAGCTCTGTGCCAGGGAAAAACAAAGCAGACCCTAACATTTGGGTCTTTGTGTTTTCTGACTTTGTGTTGCATAGTCTTAGTTGGCTTTAATTGCTGGATTAACAACATAAGCGTTTAGAGAAAATGAATAAAACCCCTCAAACAACAAAAAATAGAGTGTTCATCAAAATGTCTGATGGATGGAAGCCCAAGAATCAAAGGAAGCCCATTCTTTGCATTGTTCTTCCATCCAGCTATGGGAGCTGACTTTCAGAACAAGATGCCTTTCCCTGGTATATACCCCTGTCCGATTTTGGGGGCCTTGCCTTTGAATTCATTACTGTCCTAGTGGGAAATGCTTTCACCCTCCTTATTAGGAATGTACCACAAGGCCAACTATTTTTAACCTCTCCGCAATGTAAGAAATCATCGAAGTTTGCCCTCCCTGTGCCATCCCCATCCCCTTAACTCTTCTCTCAAGGACGATTGTCCCTGAGGAGAGTCAGAGAAACCACTGCTGTCAAAAGTCAGAGATTCTCAAACTTTGATGTCTACCAAAATTGCCTAGGAGCCTGATTAAAGTGCAGTCTGGGGAAGGTTCCCTCAAGGTCCTGATTCAGTGGGTCTGCATGCCACCTGGGGGTTGTGCAGGGAACCACAGTCTGATGCAGGTGGTGCAAGAAATTTTATACCAAGGACTAAGTCTTCCCCAGCCCTAAGCTATCTGTAGATATCCTTGGCAGCCGCTCCCATACAATGTGCAGAGTTTGAGAAATGCTCTACGATAATGATATTTAAAGAACGATAAAGTGCTGAGTTTCTACAAGTAGGAGATGGGATGTTGCCTTCAGAGCCATTTCAAGGTGGGAGCAAGGAGGGCTTAGCGAGCCCCCTTCTGTACCCCTGCCTCCTTCCACATCAGCCAAAAAACTCGATTTTGATTTTTTTGCATGTCTGTTATTCATAACCATTGATGACTTAGTTCAAATAAAAATGTTTCAACAACTTGTAATATAGTAGGCTTTGGGGATATCAAAAAGAGCAGGGCAGACAGGGTCATTGCCATCATGGAGTTTGTTGTTGAGTGCAGGCAGACAGACTAGTAGGCAATATGTATACAAAATAATGACAGGTTTTGCTTGGTGTTAAGGAAAATCTAAATAGGTTAGGACAGAAAATAAGCGGAGAAGACACCTTATACGTAGGTTGGTCAAGAAGAGCCTTACTCCAGAGATGCCTTTTTTAAACAACAACAACAACAACAACCACCACCACCTGCATTTGAAGGAGTAAACAGCAGTCAGATATGCCAGGTTGTGGAAACAGAGTCATCCAGGTGAAGGCAAGAGCCAACACAAAGCCTTAGGGGTAGGGAAATGCTTGTCATAATAAAGAAATAAAATTAAAAAGCCAATACAAGAAGTAGGTGCTGTCCCATGCCAGTCACACATGTAGTTTTAATATTTTTAGTAGCCTCAATAAAAGTAAAAGAAATAGGTGAAGTTAATTTCAGTAATGCATTTTATTGAACTCATTATTTTCAAAATAGTATCATGTCAACATATAGTCAATGAAAAAATTATTAATAGAATTCTTTTTTTCTCGTACGAAGTCTTTGAAACCTGGTTTGAATCTTACACTAACAGTACATCTCCATTTGGGCCAGGTACAACTCAGGTGCTCGGCAGCCCCACATGGCTAGGGGCTACCTTATCAAACAGACCATAACTAGAACCAGTAAGCAAGGAAGAGAGTAGAATGGATGAAGTTGGAAGTAAAGGCAGGAACAGATGAGAAAAGGCTTCATAGACCATGACAAAGCCTACATGAATTTCAACAAGAGATTTCTCTTCTAGAGAACCTCAGAGCACAAGCAGTTTGTAAACTATAACCAGTCTTCATGGTGTCACGTGAAAAATTCCTGTGGGAATTCCTCCCCTTTCCTGCTTAGGAGACAGCACATGGCAGCAGATTTTAGCCAAATCTTTTGAAGATAAGAACATCTTCTAAGTATGTTGAAGAAAGATTTAAGAAATTAATCTAAAAAGCCAGCAGAGTAAAATTAGGAAGGAAAACTCACATAGCCCTACTATAATTTCTTCTATTTCACTGACTATATCCTTACATTGTACCGAGGCAGCCTGCCTTTTGGCCTGTGGTGGACTCCCTCTGCTTGTGCCTCACTCCTAAACACCGCTGAGCAGTTGGAGCCCACAGCTGCCATCCTAGAAGTTTCTGAATGTCGCCACCTAATGAGCATGATGGAATCCCCCAAATCTTTGTTGGTCTTCTCTGACACTATTTGCCACAGAACTCAGGGATACATGTTCCACTTGAGTTCCTATAGCTCCTTCAGGTATCAAGTAACTCAAGAAAATCATCATAATAAAAGCTATGCAATAATCATGATTTTGGCACATTTCATGCCATCATTCAGCAGAAGTCTAGCATGCTGTAGGTACTCAGTAAGTATCTATTGAAAGAACCATTGGATTAAGGAACAACTCTGTTGGGCACCAAAAACATTCAGGTGCTGTTACAAGCTGTTGCTACAATGGCTAGTAATGTAGAGATAGATTCAGTTCACATCTACATTATTATTTACTGAGATTAGCTGTTTCAGAACCCCTGGGAGAGCTTTTAAAAATGTGAATATCAGTTCTGCCCCTACCTGGTGGGCTCGTGATTGAATGTGGGGTCAGAACCAGGGCCTTTCTCGGGTAATTCTGGATACAGTGTCATGGAGAGGGACACCAAGTTGGCCATTACAAAACAGCATGGGGAGATGGGGGAGTTAGGGTAACAGGAAGCAATGGAAATATGCAAAAGGGGCCCCTAAGCCATCCCAGAACACTCCCTGCAAGAAGTGACACCTAAGCTGTGAGATAAAGGACAAGAACAAGTTTGATGAGTAAAGAACAGAGGAGAAGGTGTGTCAGACAGAAGGAGGTTTTTGTATTATTAATTTATATTGTCTTGCTTCTGCATTATAGTCATCCCTCTCTTAGGACTCCATGTATGTGAAAGTGTTTGGAAAGGTATAAAGCCATTTACGAATGTAAAGTATTATTATTTTATAGATCCCGTTTGAGGGAACTTAAGTTGATTGATGAGTGAGGAGGATGAATATTTGATAGGCAGGGAATGAGCTGTGCAGCACAGAATGTCTCTGAGAAGGAACTTCAGTGGAATCATAGCAAATCCCTCCCTCAGCTACAGGGCCTGGAATGTTATAGTTAATTGAATTGTTTAATAGAAAAATAACAGTTAATCTGAAAATCTCTCTAAAATATGTATGCCTTTTTTACTGACTTGGACTAAAGGTCCATAAAGTCTGGGGCCTTCCCTGTCTTTTTACTGGCCAGGAGGCTATTTTACATAATGTACACGCTCAATGACTATATGTGCTGTCAGAAATGAGTAATTGACACGGAAGGGTAATGTTAGGAACATTATCTTTAAATTGATTCGGTATTTTAGCATGAATTGCAACAGGTTGGGATAAAGCAATATAAACTACCCTGGATGTATTCTGCTGTCATTTTGGTCTATTTGTGTGTGTGTGTGTGTGTGTGTATTTTTTTAACACAATTAACACATAAATAATTCTCATAAAGATGTTATTTCAAGTTCCATAATACAAAATATGAAGTTCCCCTATTTACCTGTCTCTCTTCAAGGGTCGCCACTCTCAGGAGACTTGTATGTACCCTTTCAGGCCCTGTTCTGTCCCTTAACATCCCTACACGTACAATATACATAAATTTAAGGCATACTAACTGGATCACAATATACATATTATTTTGTTTCCATTTTTGCCTTTAAGGGTCTGTTTTGGAGAAATAGTTAAGTCCTCAATGTCGATAAGTTCTCAGAAACTGCAACTTTAAGCAAAATGAGGGAAATAAGCAAAAAGGAAGCTAGTTTAGCATAGGCTAATTGATATAAACAAGTTTAAGTTCCTATGGCATTTTGTCAGCATAAAGGAAAACATTGAACAAAAGGACATTATTTGAAGACCTGCTGTATGTCCTTGTGAGGGCATTTATAAGGCTATCCATTCTTTGTAATGACTTCGTAGGATTTCATGTATAGAAGTACCATAATTTATTTAGCTACTTCTATGTTTTAGTAATTTAGAAACAGTATTGCAGTTAACATCCTTGTACTTTGAACATTGACTCTTTTGTTCCCCTTGAACTGGGGAACACTGTCAGTCAAGGACACCACACTTCACTGCCATGCATGTGGTATCACTAACACTCCCCCACCCTTCATATAATAGTCCTAGCAATGGTACCCCTGGACTTGAACACTATACAACCCACACAACCATATAGGGCCACCTTGATGTCTGGAGTTTTCCACTGTCACTATTGTTTTCCTATTGTCAGGATCTCCAGCTTACCACTGGGTGCTTTTGATGCAGAGTCAAGATCAGTTACACTGTGCTATCGAGAAAAATTAGGTAAGAAATATGTACCTTCAGGAAAGCAAACAACATTTTAAGCTTGGAAATAGACATTGGGACCTCCTAATCAATGTTTTGTTGAAAGAACAAATGAATGAATGAAAGTAAAAAAAAAAAAAAAAATGAAACTAAACTCGTGGCTCCTCAGACCATTTTCTATATCAATTATGGCCCCATAAAGTGTTGGCCTAAACCTGCTGCCACTGCAAGCTGTGGGCAAGAATATGCTGGTTTAATTGGGACATTCATCCAGGTAACAAGCTCTAAATGGATGTTTAATGATGCAGTGGGACTGTCAGGTGGAAATTCCCAAACCTGGCAACACTTGACTAGAAAAAAAATGAGGAGTTGCTGTACAAGTGACTTTAGCAAGATACAAGGTCTTCCCAGATCAATATCCACCAAACAACAAAGGCAATTGATAAGTTAAGCTGTGATGAGCCAGATAGTACCTGTGGGCTTTCTTGACAAATGTGGCTAAGAAGTGCTTTTTATTTTACATCATGTAAGGAAAAAAGGCAAAGAGGAAATAGAGGGTTCTTTACTTTGTCCAGTTAAATCAAAATATTGAGCTTTGACTGCCCATCTATTTTAGTAAAATTATCTTTCTCTGAAAAAAAAAAACACACAAAGAAAGAATATTCATTCATAGTGAGTTTCTTGTCATGTGCATGTACATATGTATTTATCTATTTAAGTAATATTTATTAAGAAGTTATGTGGCCACCATAGTGCTAGGCCTTGGGATATACTTCTATATCTGTATAGTGAAATGTACCTATAGATATTAGATATTTCTACTTTGTCATCTTAACCTTAGTACTGAATTAGCTGAGAAGATGATTAGAGGCTCAGTGTCATGGACAGGTTTATGCCACGGTTGGGTGCTTTTAGTCCCTGGATCTTCTCCTTAGTAGTGGCGGCTCATTGGATAAGCTGACCAATTCCTACTACAGCACTGTAGCACTTAATGAAAATTTTTGAAGTGCCTATTACTCTGATAGAGATTGTTGACCCAGAGAAAAATATACCTGCCAAAAAGGACTCCTCATGGTTAATTGGGCTCAGATTCATAACCAGAGTCTAGCAGTCATTGTTTCTAGAGGTCCCTCATGCACGCTGCATTTTAAGGAAGAGCCATAGACTGGGTTTGCAAACCTCCTGCACTGTGCTCCTGCCTTCTATGTTTGCCCTTGTAAGAGAGCTCCTAGGACTGAAATTCAACCAAAAGGATTGAGACTTGTCCCCTGTCCAGTCAGAGCTGTGCAGCTATAGCCTTCTTTGCATCTGACCAATCAGGACAGTGCTTTTTGGATCAATCAAACTGTGAGGATTTGGAGTCCTCATTTTCACGAGAACAGACCAAGCAGGAGCTATTCTTTATATAAGCTAGCTTCGCCTCTGTCTCACCAGAGCACACTCCCAGTTTCCATTGAAGATTGCATTTTCCTGGCTGTGGCAACAACATGGGAGCTGGATCTGTAGCACAGGTATTGGAGCTGTCTTGCCTGACAGGACAAGTAACACTGGAACTATAACACCAGGGTCACCTCACCTGGGCCACCTCACCTGGCCTGCCTCGCCCCAGCTGTTTCACAGCTGTGCTGTTCCACTGCTGTCCTATATTATAATTGAGCCATATCACAACTGAGGTGTTCCATAACCATGCTGTTTCACAATTGAGCTGTTTGCACTGAATAAATCTCTCTTCCCTCACTGCTCCCCACATCCAGGACTCCTGTTGGCACTGAATTGGTGATGATGACCTTTGGTTGACAGCATTCAGAGTGACTAGGAAAAAATTATAAAGCACTCTGTCAATACCCACAGGTTTAAAAAGTGGTCAAGGAGTAAAATCAGACCTATAACAAATAGTTAATTGATAGTATAAGATGGCATATAATTCTGTGACCATGATGTATGTAAGCATTTTCAGAGAGAGGGAGATTGACAGGGCAAAAACAGTTTAAATCTCTGCCTTGTTATCTCCATGTTTCAAACGTACACTGTAGACATGAGAATATAATACATGCACAGAGATTTACAAAATGCTCTCATTAGTATACATTAATAATTAAGTAAATACAACCTAAATTCTCTGTAATCACTGGGCCAAACTAGGAATGGGAAGCTCTTAGATATCATTGGGAAATTTATTCTGAGGATCAGATAAAAATGAGAATGAGGTAAGGAATGAGCCTCAAAAATAAGCTGGAAATTGGTTCGCCTTTAATTAGGAAAGAAAGTAAAAAAATAGATCTCTTACACACAGGGATATCCCCAGACAGCTGGGTTGATGGACAAGTAATCCTTGCCATCACCTTGGCCCTCACTGAGGAGTGAGTCCAGCTGCATGTAACAGAAAACGTGCCTGCAGTGACTTAAACAAATAGGGGTATACTTTCTTACATAAGAAATCCTCCCTGAGTTAGGGAACATGTTAATTATTCTTTTGATCTGCTTTTTTTCAAGATGGCTGCCCTGTTTCCTGGCATTTTGATCAAATTCACTCATGGCAGGAAGAAAGGAATAGGTTTGGCAGAAAAAGGGTCTATACTTTTTACTGGAAAAACACACATTTCCCCAGGGTGTTCCCCAGTAGATTTTTGTTCACCTCTCGTGGACAAGAACTTTATTGTGGTAGCCACATTTGGCTTCAAAGGGAACTGGGAGAGTGAGTAGCCAGTTTGAAGGGAGCAGGGCTGGCTGGAGGCTGGTGATACAGCTGGCAGCTATAGCTCAAATTCAGGATCTAGGGTAGAACAGTTGCCTGGGTAAGTCAAATGGTTAGTGCCCTCCTCAAAAATCCTCGTTTTGCAAACCAGCCCCTAGGATGCTTTTCTCAGAGTCTTGAATACTTTTGAGTAAGAACTTTATAATATCAAAAATAGCACATTTGTTGAAAGATTACTATGTCCTAGATACCTATGTACTTAATATGCATAATCTCATTCAATCCTCACCTTACTTCTATGAGGCAGGCACTATTACGCTGTACATTTTACCAATGAAAGAAATGAGATTAAGGCATGTTAAATAACTACCTCTTAGTGACATAATTAATTGGTGTCTTGGCCAGAATTAATTCCATGGTGTCTGAACCCAAAGATATTTCCCTTAACTACTAATTTTTATAGCTTGCAAGGCAGGTTCATAATCCAGTGTACTCTATCTCCACAACCATGTTTTTATGGTTCTCATTTTTCAGATCTTACCATTTGGGGTTTGGAAAGTCTCTCCTCTGTGAATTGACTGCTTTCTGCCTGATCTGTGTTCTTTCTCTTGGACAGCTTCAGGTCAAAGGATGAGACTGGAACCAGGAGTGAATGCAGGGTGCTCTAGTGGCTTTGAAGCCTGCTGTGTTTACATTTAAATACCAATTCTGCCACATATGTGCTACATATGCGACTCTGAGAAAGTTACCTATCTTTAAGTGTCAGTTTCTTCATGTGTAATGGGAAGATTACGATATTAACCAAGGCGTTTTTTTATCAGAAATAAATGAGACTGCATATGATGTGACTAACATGGTATTTGTCAATCTATTAGGTTAAAATAGTTAAGTGCAAGGGAAGTAAATGCAAAAGTACACGAAAAAGTAAATTATTTCATAAATACTAAATGCACTTGACTAGTATGTACTCACATGGATCTCCTGCATTCTTGTATGTGTATTTGAAACTTTTGAAAGCATAAATATCAGGCAACTATCCTAGGGCTTGGAAAGTAAGAGGTACTCAGAAAATGATAATATATTATGACTGGAACTGTACTTCACCCTCTTTGTCAGTGTCACTGAATTCTGAGTTACACATTTTGTTAAGTCCACAGTGTATAATATGCACACATTCTCATCGTTCACTGTTTCAACACTTCTTTTCTTAACCCCATAGTAAAGTGTCTGGAGAAGACCATGTCTAATTTTCTATTTGGTTGTTGAGAATACATTAGGTACTCAGTCAATACTTATTGATTGGTATTTTATTGATTGGTAATCTTTCAGAGATCTGAAAATTCTTCTTCTCCCTTCCTGGTAGCAACCTAAGGAAATTGAAATTCACTGTATTAGAAAATGTTTGATTTCTTCCCTGCCTGTCTTACTTTGAGTCAGGTTTCTGTGTTCTGACATAAGACATATCTTTATTTTTTTCTCTCTCTCTTCTAGGGATAAATCAATCTTTTTCATTTCTTGCTCTTTTCCAAATTCCCTTTTGTAAGTCCTTCATTCTCTTTCTCTCCTACACATGAATTTTCTCCTGTTCTTCTGGTTGAAATTCATCTCTGGTGTCATAAATGCCCTCATTTCTATGTGATTCTCCTGTCAACTTTCCTTCCAGATGATATATTCACCTTATTTGAAAGAAAACATCATTTGTTTTCTATCATCTGATCTGAGTAACAGTGAAATGTTTGTTTAAAATTAATGCTTTAAGCGAAGAACCTTCTCTGTTTACTTGACTTATAATATTTTAATATTTAACATGCTATGATGTAAAACTTGTGGAAGAAAAATATCCTGGTGTGATCTGGTTGCCTAACAATTTACATTCAGCTGTGATTTTATTTGCTATAATTACTCACTGACAAAACAGGGAATCGAAATGCAAAAATACAAAATGCTCTCAGTTTGCATTTTATTTTGGAATGTGAAAAACTGTTCGTTCTTGAGAGAGCATAAAAAAAGAAAACCCAGCTTAGTTGGATATCCATCTCTACAAACTGACACTTCAGCTGTGGCACTCAAACCAGGGTAAAAAATTAGGGCTTTCAGAGAGTTTTGTAAAGAGGCTGTATGATGTGGACTTAAGGTTGGAGGGTAGAGCCTGGGATCATCACATTTCATCTCTTACTCAGAGTCTCCCTGTGATTTTGCACAGGTTCTTTCACTGTATGATATCCACACATCTGCTCTTAAATCACTGAAGTTTCTTAGATGAAAGGTAGCAATCCACTGGGCTCTTGTTGTAGAATATCCAACTCTGGTGCTCTTGTCCCTTCCTAGTGTTTCCACACCTGAAAGTGACAGGTTTCATTGAGATTGTGGACCGGAGTGGAGCATGACAGCCAACCTTAGGCATTGTGTGTACCAAGCAACAGCGTGCCACTTGGTGTCCACCATACTGAAAAAGCCTTCTCTAGGTTTGGAGATAGGAGTGCTCATATACGCACATCTTAGCTCCTTCCCACATTTATCCAACCCTCATTTGTAGTTTGAAAAATGAAAAACATTTCTATTTCTGAGACTTTGAATAGGATTGCCACAATGCATTTTTTCTGAGAAATAATTGATAGAGGAAATCAAAACAAGATTCTTCTTTATGATTAAACTCAACAAGTATTCTCCAGTGGGGGGTGGCAAGAAAAAGAAGAATTGATTTTTATATCATACTGGGGGCAAATAGTGCTACCACTTTTTTTTAATCTGAAAATGACTTAAGAGAACCATGTATTGATTCCTTACAATTCTAAATCTTATTTTTCTCCTAATAAGCTACTTTCTTCCCAAATGTGCAGCACTTTTCATGTTCTTATTCAAAGCAGGTAGTAATAGGAGAAATGACATGAAACAGTTTACCAAGAACAGTTAATATGTATTCCAATATTCCTGGCATATAAATGCAAAGAATTAACCATTACATAAACCATGTGTTGGCAGGATTTAGGGTAAGTTATTAGAAATAAAGACAGTGTTATGTGATGCATATTTTAAAAGATAGGCTTTTTCCAGGCAATCAGTAACACATAGGGTTTAGTGATCTTTAGTCTCAAAGTATTGATTCTGTGATCTAAATTCATTTTAATTTGATTTTTAGATAGCTAAAAAGTTGAATTTTTAATTGAAGAATTTCTTTCATTCCAGAGAAACATTTTTTTTATGTAACATGAGGATGGATTTTAATGGTTTATTTTTTCAGTAATTATAATTTTCCATATCATATTTATTTTTGTTTATGATTCAGGCAAAGTATAGAGATTTCCCAGGGTTAAAATTTTTCTTTTAGATGTTTTCCTAGAGCCATATAAATTTTAAAATTTATTTTTATATATTTTAATATTGTCATATTTATACCAATAATAAGAAATTTGACAACTATTCATTTTCCTCCATGCATCTGGATATGTTGTCTTTCAAAGCACAGAAAGCTCATGGAGCATAGTAAAAGCCTGTGAATTGAAATTGCTCTCTGTTGATGACACATTATATGACCACCTCATAGACTGAAGCCCTGTTGAGTTTAGACTATTTTAGATTTAAGGAATACATACTAAAATTTTATGAAGGGCAAAAAGAATTATTGCAAGAGTGTGTGGTGTCTTGCACTGGCAGGAGAAAACAATAAGAACTAAGGAAACTCTAGGTAGCCCTCACTCATGAACTTCATGATCATAGAAAATCTATTTTATGTTTTCCAGTTACTTAGATTAACTTGCTTACCTGGTTCCTATGCTTTCAGAAAGTCAGCTTGCATTTGGCCATCCTCATGGTCTGTCTGTACCATAACCTCTCTACCTTAAGCTCTTGCCACTTGGTCTGTGTTTCCCAATTCACATTTCCAAGAGCAATTAAAAATATTTTGTTTTATTTTATCAGACATCTTTGTGTGTCCTTGTGAAAAGGCTTTACAAATAAATCATATTATTTATCCCTTGTGTACCTGGAAACATCTTCAGCATCCTTCTTAACACAATGTTCTTGGCAGCCACTACCAGTGGATTAGAGTTGACATGCCTAGAGTGAATGTTCTTTTGTCTCTTCACTAACAAGAGATAATTCTAAGACAGCTATGGAAACAAAACAGATGTGGTTTCTATAAAATGGAGAAAGAGGAAATATTGTTTTATGGTGGTAAAATATACATAACATACAATTTACTATCTTAGCTATTTTTAAGTGTACCATTCAGTGTCATTGAATATATTTATATTGTGCAACCATCACCATTATTCATTTCCAGAACTTTTACATCATTCCAAACATAAATTGTGTACCCATTAAACAGTAATTCCTCATTCTCCCCCCAACCCCCGTAGGCACTGATAACCTCTATGGTACTTTCTATGTCTATGAAATTATTCTAGGTACCCCATATAGGTGGAACCATAAAACATTTGTCCTTTTGTATCTGGCTTATTTGACTTAGCATAATGTTTTCAAGGTTTCCTGTCATAACGTGAACTGGAATTTTATTTCTTTTTAAAGCTGAATAATATTCCATTGTATGTATATATCACATTTTGTTTATTTAAGGAATAGCATTTTAAGCTAGGCTTTTTATGGCAGGAAAGGTATGGCAGTGCAGCCTGGTGGCATGGGAAGGCTCAGAAACATCAGATTAGGCAGGGGGCATATTCTAGATCTTTCTAGTGTTCCACTTACTAGTGGTAGTATGACCTTTGTCATTTTGTTACCAATATTTAGGCCGTGATGGATGGCCTAAATATTCTTAGGTGATTGGCACATGAGGTCATTTTGATTGACACCTGGCTGCTGTATAACACTTTGCCTAGTGCACATGTGCTTACCCAGAATTCAGTCTGTTATAATTAGATTCATGAACTTCCACTCATAAACATAGTATTATAATGACAGTATAATGAGGCCAAAGTTATGGGCAGGTTAGGGTAGTACCTTCTGTGCACATATCTGTGGCCAGATTAAACCAGCTATAGATTATGGCCCTCCTGTCCTTTGTTTCTGGGGATTCAGGAGGGATTCCCTAACTACCAATAGGGTATTCTTTGCGTGGTCAGTAGGCTGGGCCTCTATTCCTTTGTTCCCCTGTCACTCATGTCTGACTAGCTACATTTTTAGTTAACTCCCCTAAACTTCTTTTTTTGTTATCTGCCATATAAACGTAATAATACCTCTTAAAGTTTTGTTGTGAGGTTTACATGAAATAATGCATATGATGTGCTTGCCCTGGCACATAGTAGGTATTCAGAAAGTGAATCCACTTTCTCCCTAATCACCCACCTTCCCATTCCTAGAAACTTGTACATGACAAGAATGAAGATATACTGTAGTTCTGCTTTGTCTGCTGTTTCACCTTCTGTGGTTTCGGTTACCCACGGTCAACCTTGGTCCAAAAATATTTTTCAGAAACAAGCAATCTGTAAGTTTTTAGTTGCATACCATTATGAAGTAGAGTGATGAATTCTCACATGGACCCACTCTGTTCTGCCTGAGATGTGTATCATCTCTTTGCCTAGTGTATCGGGCTGTATACATTCCCCCACCCATTAGTCATTTAGTAGCCATCTGGATTATCAGATCAATTATCACAATATGCCAGTACTTGTGTTTAATTAATCCTTATTTTACTTAATAATGCCACATTCACATAACTTTTATTGCAATATATTATAATTGTTCTATTTTAATTAGTTATTGTTGTTAATCTCTTACTGTACCTAATTGATAAATTAAACTTTATTATTAGGTATGTATATATAGGAAATATGATATACATAGGGTATAGTACTATCAGCAGTTTCAAGCATCTACTGGGGGTCATGAAATGTATCCCCCTTGGATAAGAATGACTACTGTACATAATAGTGGGTTTCTCTTATAGTGTAGAGAAAAAAAAAATTGGACCCCGAGTGCTTAGGAAATGGACTTGAGAACTGTCAGGCAGGAATAGCAAGTCTCAAACTAGAAAGTTTGGCCTCCGGGGTTTTCACCACTGATTGTATCTGTTCCATAAACCAAGGGTGGCTGGCTTCATGGATCTGGTTGATCTCAGGAGAGAAAGGAAAGCATGCCTTTTTGTTTGCCATGATGAAAAAACACCTTCTCCAAAAGGAAATGTGCCCCTTTTTCAAACTGCTTTTGCTGCTTCTCATGAAAAAATCTTTTTTATTTTGATAAAAAGCAATTTCTGTTTTCCTGCCAAGCCAGCAAAGACTCTTTGAGAAATTCTTCTGCTTTCCTGGTATCAGGAGTAAAATCTGCATGACATTGAAGCTATCATAGTACCATTTTAACAGCTGGTAAGGGAGATGGCTGGAAGAACAACAGAGCGAAACACACATCCTCCTCTGTTAATGCACTTGAATCAGATGCGTATGCTTGGAATCAAACTACTGGTTGTTTGGGCATGTCTAAACTTACTACAGAGTAAGGAGTGCACAAGAGTTTCTGTTAAAAATGCCCTTTGAATAATAGAACTGTGAACAGGTGATGGGAATAGCAAAAAATGAGCACCATTTCCCCCCTCCCCGACTAATCCAAAATTTCAGGGAAAAGTCCTATGTAGACTCCATTCCCTCTGTGTGTCTCTAAAAAATTATAGCCAAGTTGAACTTACAGAGGTAAAGTAGAAATGTTGTATGCTGACCTTGCACTCCACCTTGCATCAGGAGCCCTGAGTGTGGAAATTAAATAAAATAAAGCCATTGGCACTTGAAGAGATGTGTTCTCAGATATCTTCCTGAAGAAGGGGGTGAGTCATGAGTTATTTTTAGAGGACATGAATGAGATTTGCTTGTTCCTGGAACAGTTTTTTCCACACCTTTAGACTAGTATTTCTTATTAAGTATCTGGATGTTATCCAACATATTCATATTTGACAGCTGATTCAAGTATTTATGGGGTCCATGATACCCCTTGTTTGGTATCTTCAGAGCTGCCTAGGGAGGGTTTGTAGTGTGTAGGGGTGATTATAAGCTTTGGAATCATATCTGAGTTATACTTCCTGCTTCTCTATTAGCTGTGCGACTTTTGGCAAGTTATTTAACCTCTCTGAGCTTAAGTTTGCTTTCCTGTAAAATTATGATAATCTGACTCTTCAACATATTGGTCCCCAAGATTAAATAAGAACAAAGAACTTTTTCTAAAGGTTTCGCACAGTGTTTGCCACATAGCCACTGCCCAGAAAATGTTGGTTTTCCCTCTTCTTTCTTCTCCTAGTTTACTGTATAATTTTTCCTGGTGTGAATACTAAAGCATTTGAACTCTATGCAACACCATCTTTATGACATAGGAATTGGCCAGGAACCCCAAGAATAAATCTGAGAATTAGTAGAAGAAAGCCTATCATCATGCATTTATCAGTAGGCATCTCTTTGCCTTTTCTAGTTAGTCTTTCATAGTAAAGTAGTTTTTTTTTTTTTCCTTATCCTGGAAACCATGTGTGTTAGATAGTGTTTGATAGGCATTTTTGTATGTGCCAAAGTATGGGGAAAGTAACAAGGAGAGGCCTACTCGAGATATCACTTCCCTGTGCTGTAAACTGGAGCTGACAATGTAGTGCCTTCTGAAAAAACCTGACTGTGTATTGGAGAGTCTCAGCACAAGAGGAGAGAATGTTTCAAGTGTGGCACGAAGATAGGAGGCTGTACTTTGGAATGGGGGTAGTCTGTTCTTTTTACTTCATTAGAGAGTCATATTATGACAAGATATTTTTTTCCTATTCGAGCAACTGTCCTTTCTGGTCAAAGACACACAGACACACGCGCGCACATGCATTACCTTAAGTGAGAATGTGGAGCATGCAGCACAGGTATCCATTCTCACTTCACTGGTTTCTTAATTTACAAAAAAAAAAAAACAATTCTCACCAGTGACAGGTGATGAAATGTCATTATTGTGGGAGAGGCTAAGCATGGAATTTAAAATATTTCGTATAAAGACAGTGCGTCAAGAGATCTGCAATCACAAGCAACCACAACAACCATCATCACAACAATAAAAAAAAACAAAGTAGCACTTTTAGACTCTTGTCCTGTGCTCAGCCCGCACATGACACCTGCTAAGTGCTGAGTAAATGCTGTTTTTGGTATTATTAATAAGCAGATCAGGTAGAAGCCTTGATTTCAGTATTATCTTTAGGAAAATAATGTACAGCTGTCAAGATTCTAAATGGATTTCCTTCTCTCATCATTATGATAAAGTTCCCAATAATTTAAAAACCATGATGCTTATTGAGAAGTGTTTGCTTGGGGTGGGGGGCAGTATATCTGCCCATTAGTGACAGGATTATAGGATACATTTACATTCCTTTTGCCATTTATTGATCAGAATAAACCTTGTATTTTATTTCTCATCTGACCTTCTATTTTCTGATCTGGCACTTCTATTTTATCTCATCCACATATAAAGTGTTTTCCAAATTCTATGTTAGAATTTCATATAAGTTCATGATTTAAAGTGATTTTACACTATGTAAGCTTTCTTCTTTCTTTAACTTTTATCTATTTCTATTTCTTTCTAATAAATTGTTTGTAAACTTGTCATTTGGTTCTAAAAAGAAATTTCAATCTAATCCAAAATTTTTGTAAATTCTATGATTGAAAAATAAATAATTCATGTGTGGAGTTATTATTGAAGGTAAACTGATTTTACTACCTGTAATAGCTTATAATTATAACTTTTTTGATGATTGAACAAAATTATAAAATTTATTCTCTTAATAAATGTATTTAGGTGTTTTTTCCTCATAATAATCCTTTAGAAGAATACCATGTGCATGATTTCTGGTTCACGTGTATAAAATACCTAATTTGAGTAGGGCTGCAGATAGCATACTAAGAAGTATGCTGTATATGTATGTATGTGTAATTTTTAAGAAAACATTTTTCCTATATTCAGTATTTGGCTTTTTCACCTGTGAACATCATGTAAGGTTATATTAGCAAAGGACTGTTTGGAGGAGGTCAAGTGATGGTGTTAAAGTAGCAAGAGGAGAAGAAGGCTGAATAGGTGCAGCCTGAGTACCTTAGGTATGACTTAGGTATGACTGGTAGGAAAGAAAAAGTGGGAGTGTCATCAAATCACAGATCTGATTTCTCTCTAATTTTTTATATGCCTAGAAAGATTTTTTTTCTAAGGCATTTTAGTTGTTAGGCTCTTGACCATTCTTCATCTTGGTAGTCCTTTAATCTTCCTCGAACACATGTAGAGATTTCTCTGTGCAGGCAGTGTGTTTTGCCTTGACCAGCATGCATCCTAATGAATAATAACATGTGCAGGCAAAACACGTGATTTGGCAACACCAGGGAAAATACTAACAGAAGAATTCTATTATTTGATAAGGAATTGTTGGATACCTAATATGTGAGAGGCAGATTACTAAATGCTTGAGATACAAAAGGCAGAAGTCCCTGACATTATGGTGAGGGAAATAGTTAAGCAACAAGTAAAAATAATAATAATTATGGACTGGTATATAGATATATGCCAGTATATGTGTATGTTTGTGTGTGTTTATATGTGTCTATACACATACATACATCCATGTGTATGTATATGTAAAAATTGGGATACCCTACTTTGGATGTTGTGGTTAGGGAAGGCCCCTTTAAGAAATGGCATGTGAACTGATGGCTGAAAGATGACAAGAAACCAACTATCCTAAGAATGAAAATGAAAAACATTCCTAACAAAAAGGAAGTATTGCAACCAGGGTGCCGAGGGAAGAAGGAGCTTGGCATGTTCTTATCCTCCCAGAAAGTCGGTGTGCTTGAAGCATGGTGTGCAAGGCATAGCATAGACTGAAATGAGATTGGAAATGTAGAGAGGAGCCAGACTGTATTTTAAGTGCAATTTTAACTGCATGGGACAGGCAGATTTAGCAAATAAAAACACAATACTCCCAGTTAAATCTGACTCTCTGATAAATAGCAAATACTTTGTTAGTGTAACCGTGGTTCAAATATTGCATGTGTCATACTTTTGCTAAAATATCTTTTGTTTATATGAGAGTCAAATTTAACTGGGTGACCTGTATTTCATTTGGTTACTCTAGATGGGAAGCCATCAATGGGCTATAAATGATGGAGTAGTGTGATTGATTTGTATTTGTGATAAACAGGTCATCTTGGTTTTTCTTGCTGAACGTTTAACCTGCTATTTTTCTGATTTTCAGAAGCAGCATAAGGAGTTCTCTAGCTGGTTCACAGTATTAATTACAGAGTGATTTCCAGGAGCCCTTCTTTTCCTTCCTGTGGTTCTTAGATGGGATGCATACCTTCCACTCATTTTCTGGGTCTCAGCCTAAATGTGGCTCTTCCTGAGAAACCCATCCTTCCTCACTCACAAAAGCTCCATTAGGTGCCATCCTCTTGTGCAGTCCCATAGAACCTCTCCTTTCTTTGGGAGAGCATTTATGCCACATGTTATAATTGTTTCTCCTCTGCCTTTTCCACTAGACTAGGAATGCTGTGAGGGGCACAAGCTATGTCATTTTCCTTGTTGATTTTTTGTCATCTAGTCCAGGGCCTGGAGCCATGGAGAAACTCAATGAATGTTGATTGAATGGGTGAATTAATTGTGAGCCCTTTTAAGAGTAATAAGCCATAGTCTTCTCTGAGTCCAATTTCTGAGGTATCAATTGCTAAGGGTTTATTTATTGAGTACTTTTTGCTGTCAGGTACTATGAAAAAGCTTGAAGATAATCTGAATCTTGGTCTCTGCCCTAAAGGAGTTCATAAGCTAATTGAGAATATGAGGTAACCTGGAATATAGAGAGTGAGCAAAATCTTAGGAAATACGATGAAGTGTTAAAATAAGTGGTAGAACTGGTAAGACTTAGGAACCTTAACCTAGTTTCCATGGACCACAGTATGCTATGAGAAAAGGCTTTGGGTAGAGATCTGAGAACTCTCTGGAGTTATGTGCACAGTGTCATATGCATGTGTTTTCTTATAGAGATAGAATCTAGAGCTTAGATCAGATTCTTAAGGGGGAAGTACCTTATTCCAGTCAGATTGAGAACCATCTGCTCTAAGTGCTACAGACATTCATGATGGACTAAAGATCCAAATATAAAAGGTGAAGCTATAAAATTATAGGTAGAAAAGATAAGATATGTCTTTATAATTTCATGCTGGGGTGACATTTCTTAAAATAATAAAAGTAAATCTTGAGGAACTAATTTATCATTAAGGATTTATGCGCAATGAAGGAAGCCATTGACAAATCAAGAGAAAATATTAGAAATGTCTATAATAGCTGACAAGAGATTTATACTGAGAATATACTTTCTTTTTCCTTTCTTTTCTTTCGTTTTTTTTTTTTACTTCTAGCTAACTAGTTAACAGAAGTTTAAATGGGAAAAAGATTTAAATGGGCATTTTTACAGAAAGAGAAATTTGAATAGCTAATATGTTTTTGGAAGAGATATTTAGTCAGATTAGTCAGATTATTATTTAGAGATATGACTATTAAAATGAGAGACACTGCTCTATATCCATCAGATTGGTTAAAAAAATAAGAAAGTTAGATAATAACAAGTACCAGTAAGGATGCACAAATACAGGAATTTGGGGGTTGTTCGGTATGGCCAAGAATTAGAAACAACCTATCTACCTGTTGATAGGGTAATGGAGAAGTAGAATTTGGGTTTATGCTTATGGTAGAATACGGAGCACTTGTCAGGGGGGATTAAAACCTAGAGCAACACTGTTCAATAGAAACGTAATGTGATATTTTAAGTTTTTGGTAGCGACATTTAAAAAATACAAAGATAAAGGTGAAAATAATTTTAATGTTCTATTTTGTTTAAGCAAGTATTTCCAAAGTATTATCACTTTAACATATCAATACAGAAATCATTAATGAGATATTTTATGTTCTTTTTTTGTAGCAAGTCTTCAAAATCTGGTAAATATTTTATATGTATAGCACACCTTAATCAGGTGCTAAATTTTCATTTGAAACAGTTGATCCTTATTTCCATATTTAGATTTCATAAAATATACACCTGAAAACAATAGATTGACATACTCAAGGTATTCTAAAAATACTTCAAAGTTCTAATAATTTAATAAAATCCCAGTTTTTAAATTTAGATTAATTAAAGTTCAATTAAGAATTCAGTTTCTTATTTGCATTAGCCACATTTCAAATGCTCACTAGCCACATATAAGTAATGGCTGATTTATTGGACAGCATAGGTGGAGAACCACATATAACTATATGGATATTTTTCATGTATTTTTCATATATAATGGTGGAAGAATGAAATATAAGAACAAGAATAAGATTTATAGTAAAATATTATTTAAATAAATTGAACATATACAAAAAAATCAATGCATTATACATTTTTTTGCAAATGTACACACATATAATATAGAAAATACTTGTCAAACAATACACCTGTATCCATAGGGTAAGGTAGCATGTGGTTAGGAAGGGAGAGAGCAAAAAAGAAAACATAAATAACATCTAGCAGAGTTCTCAAATGCTACTGCTTTGGATCAAGGAGCTTACCCAACTCAGTTCTAGGCATCTTGGGTTAAAACAAAAAGTGGTGAGAATATATCCAGACAATGGAATATTATTCAGTGCTAAAAGGAAATGAGCTATCAAGTCATAAAAGAAATGGAGGAAACTTACATGCATATTACTAAATGAAAGAAGCCAATCTGAGAAGGCTACATTGTGATTCAAACTATATGATATTCTGGAAAAGGTGAAACTACGGAGACAACAGAAAGATCAGTGGTTGCTAGGGATTAGGAGGACAAGAATAGGCAGAACACAGAGGATTTTTAAAGTAGTGAAAATACATTGTATTATACCATAATGGTAGATGTATATCATTATACATTTATCCAAACCCATAAAATGTACAACACAAAGAGTGAACCCTCAAGTAAACTATGAAGTTTGAATGATTATGATGTGTCAATGTAGTTCATCCTTGGTAATAAATGTGCCACTCTGGCGAGTGATGTTGATAATGGTGGTGGCTTTCATGTGGGGGGTGGAGGTGGCGGAATGGGGGAAATTTCTCTGTCTTCCTCCCAATTTTGTTATAAACCTAAAAATAGTCTAAAAAAATAAAGTCTAAAACAATTTTAAATAAAAATTTTTTTTAAAAAATGAAAATTAACTCTACTCAGAACAGGGCAAAACTGAAATCTTAATGCAGAATTATGGTTTTATGATCACATTTTCAAATGCCCTAGTTGAGTTCCTTCTAAAACAGCAAACTAAGTCATGCTGGCTACTCCCAAACACAGATAATGTCATCAGAGAATGTTACTATGAAAAAAACACAGAGGATATTTTCCTGAAGGCCCTTCATTCTTCTGATAAACATAGTTTCTAAACATCACATTCCCAGAACCCATTATATGTAGAAAATCCAAAATGAGGTCCTATATATTTGTGTCCTCACAAGCCAGAGTCCAGCACTGCCATCCTCGCACTGTTGTATTTTGTGGGATGTTACTATAATACGCATGCTGTTCAGGGCTAAATTGTGTTCCCCCCAAATTTACATTGAATCTCTAACCTTTGGTATGTCAGAAAAAGACTATTTGAAGATAAGGCATTTAAATAGGTAATTAAGTTAAAATTAGGCCCTTAGGATGAGTCCTGACCCAATCTGACTAGTATCCTTATAGAAGGAAGTAATCAGGACACACATGGAGACACCAGGGAGGAGCTCATGCAGAGGGAGGGCCTTCTGCAAGCCATGGAGAGAGGCCTCAGGAGAAACTAATCTTCCTACAGCTTGATCTTGGACTTCCAATCTCTAGAACTGTGAGGAAATAAACTTCCCTTATTTAATCCATCCTGTTTGTAGTGTTTTGTCACAGCAACTCTAGCAAATAAATACACCTGTATTTTAAGATATAACAAATTGCCCGAGAGGAAGTATGCATTAAGAGCAGAAATTCTGGAATCAGATGGGATTGGCCTTAATTCCAGTCTGCAAATTACTAGTTTGGGAACTCTCTTAGCATGCTACTTTCTCACCGTGAAACAGGAATTGTAATTGTACCTACCTCATAGGATTATTGGAGGATTAATTGAGTAAATGGAAGTACTTGCTATGTAAATGTTAGCTATTATGATGATCAATATGATTGGATGCTGTGCTCCAGTTGTCACAATCTCACTGCTCACATATAGCAAATGCACCCCAAGAACCAGGGAGATTTACTATTTCAATTCATTCCATGTGTAGTCTTAAGAATCATAAACACAGAGTTAGTTTATGAACTGTTATGTGGTTTCCCTATTATGATCAATGGTTCAGTCTCCAAATGCATGCATTTGAATTACTGCTGGAGTTCTGGAATCAAACATGATATATTTTGAGTTTTCTTTTCGGAATTAACATGGTCAGTGTAGACATATGTAGTTAAAACTCAACAGTCAGAGGCACAAGAATAAATAACCACCTGTATGGTTTTATGTGAAACCACCAGCCTCAGAAAGAACCAGCAGTGTAGCAATATGGTTTTTGTTATATCATTATCTGTAATATTTTTTTCCTCTAGAATGAATTGAGAACAGAATTCGCCTTCAAAAGTCAGAGGGCAGACTTGCTAGTCACGCACTGTTGTTTTGTGGAACATTAGTGTAATACACCTGCGTTTTAAAAAACAACAAATTCTTAGAAAATGTCACTATACGAATACAATCTTTTCAATGTCTTTAAGTTGGTTACCTTCACACATCAAGTTCTAAGAGATGAAAGTGGGCATTTAATATTCACTGGATATGCTGAGAATATATACCTGTTTATATGCTCAATTTCCTAAAATCACATAACCTTTTGTTATCTTGCAATACATAAAAGTGATGGTTGGATCTGAGAAAGCTGTTACTATGTCAGATAAATAAGTCACAAAGTTCCTTTCAAAGTACTTGTGCCTGCATGGCAATATGCCTTGGAGTGGAAACTTGCTTCAGAAAGCCTGGTCTGAATTCTTTGCATATTTATCAAGAACATCTCTAATTAAAAAAAAATAAAAAGCCTCAAATACTTTTTTTAAAGAGCTACCTGTAAAACATGACTGGTTTCATTTGGTGGTTTCCTGTCTTTTTCATTCCTTTTTCCCCTGTTCTGTTTCCCTATATCAGGGTACTTCTCATTCAAGTGTTTTTTCTCAGCCAGAGGCTGGCTCTGTTTGTCTTTTTTATTTCCCCCCTAAATTTGTGAACCAGTCCTAGCGTCCACGATAGTAGAGAACTAATGGGATTGCCCAGAGGCATTCATATACACTATAGACAGGTGCTGCAAAAACCTTTGCCATCAACTTGCTGAGCCCTCTCCAATTCCAAATTGTAAGCGCTGATGGCAGGCTGGCCTTGCAGATGCTGCCAGGTACTGATTATTGCATTGACAGACACAGCTGGCTTGACCACACTTGCTGAATTGACTGGTGTTCTGTTAGAAATCCACCTGTTTATTGAACATACCATGTTTGCCTGAATTCAGTGTTTGATTCTGCAGAATGGTCAAAGTGGCTATGTGTGAGATGGAAATAACTTTAAAAAAAGGCATTGGGAACTAGTAAATGAAACATATAGAAGTAATGAAAAGCAACTTTATTTAATGATTCTGTTGTATTAGATACCTGTTTTTAATTTATACAAATGACTCAATGCCTGTCCAATGCCTGTCTAGAATTATTCATGTGTGAAGTATTATGTGAGAAACATAAGATAAATCAACACATATTTCTATAAATACAAACTTATCATTATTAACAATAGAAGAAAAAGCTTTTAGAAAGGCATAGGGTTTGACCAAAAATTAGAGTTTTCAGTAGAAAATAACACAGAACCTTCACCCTACCCCTCCTTTACGAGCTCCAGAACCCCAGAGCTGGCTCCTTGCTGGTGCTGTCTATTTAGATGAACTTCACATGTCTTTCCAACCCTGCTATCCTCCAAAAGTGCTTCTTCTAGTTCATTCTCCCTTGCAGTTTTCAAGAAACTTGGAAGTCTCTCATGTTTTCCTCTTCTTCATCTCCATATTTAGTAATACACCAAATATTTTCAGTTTTGTCTTCAAAATATCTTTCCACTATGTTCACATCTTTTCAACCCCAATACAGGTATCTCCCTGGAAGGAGGGGATGCAAGGAGAGGAGAGAGAGTTGTTTTTCTTTCTTTCACTCCTTTTCTTTAAAAAAAAAATTAATTGTGGTAAAAACATTAAGATAAAAAAATTAATCTTAACTATTTTAACTGTACAGTTCAGTAGTGTCAAGTATACTCATGTTCTGATCTTTAGAACTTTCACATTTGAAAAACTAAAACTACTCTGTACCCATTAAACAGAAATCCCTAATTTTTCTTCCTTTTTTTTCTTTTTTTCTTTTTGCAATAGCTGATGTGGACAAGGAAAAGAAGGCAGATAACACTTTGGGTCAAAGAAATATTAATCTATTAGCATTTGCTTATTTCAACAGTTCTAAATGATATTTTAAGCAAAATCACTTATCTGTGACTCTGGCCTTATAAGATCACAGTATTTGCAGGGCTTGGCAGGGGTACTCTGCCCACTATTTTCTCCAGGTGTCACATAGTGCTTTAATTTAACAATCTAAAAAGAAGCAAAGGTGACCTAGGATAGACACTTTTTTTTTTTTTTGCCAGTTTATCATTTAGAAGAGAGCTTGGTGTGATGGAATGAGATATAGGATCTGGATTTGAGTCTCATTTTCATCATTTATTTAATGATGACCATTTGCTAGCAAATTCCTGCATCATATGAACTCTTGGTTTTTATCTGGTGGATCAATTTCTATGGGCCTACAGAAGAACATTCATCTTCTTTCTCTTATCTTCCTCTCCCTCCTCCTCCTCCTTTTCTTCCTTCATTGTTGAGACACTTAATCAAGATGCACTGACAGTAGAAAAGAGAAGAGGTGATGAAGGATAGGGCAAAGTCCCGGAGTGGTCCTGCACCAAAAGAGGAAAATTTTTGACTGAGTGCAGGGAAGAATTCAAGAGCATGCCAGAGTTGAGTCAAAAGGAAAGTTTATTAGAGAAGGGATAACACTCCATAGACATCTCCTGCCAGAGGCAGAGGCTGAGAGAGACTCAAAGGGACAGACAGAGTCAGAGGCAATGAGAAGGACAGAGAAAAAGACACTGAGAAGGACCCTGAGTGTTCAGGGAATTCAGTTTAGGTATCATTTTTAGTTTCTATGAATTACAGGTTAAAGACTTTGTTTACCCATCTTCCTATGATGATATGGGCATACAGAATATGTAGCATAAACGGCCTGCTGGCAATTCCAAGCCTTTGATCCATAGGTTCCCCATGGTTTTAGCCATAGGGAATAAATGACTTTATTTTGTGTAAGGCAAAACTTAAAGACTATTTTCCAGTTTTCCCTTTGCAGTATAGGTAAATGGTTTGTTAGTAATCCTAGCAGAAACCTGTTCTGCAGGTTTCCTCATGGCCTGGCCATAGGGCTGATCAGCATATCACAGTCTCTAAATATAGCTTGATTTAACATTTAGTTCTCTTGTCTCCTCCCTACATTAGAGGAATAACATTTGCTTTGCAGTGTTGTGAGGAAACTGAAACTCAGGCACACACATTGATAAAGTTATTGAATGGTGTTACAGGGGTTTCTGCATGCTTCGGCCATGTCATCTCCTACTGAGAAGTTTGAAGACATTGCCTGAAAAATTTCTATTATGCTAGTGGATACAGTTTAATTAAGGTGTTAAAACTTTTAACTAAGTCTTATCTAAAACTTTTAGTTAAACATTTAATTACGTCTAATTCATAAAAGGCAACTTATCAAGACATATTTGTTCTGTTATAAAGATCTGTTGAATCCTTCTGCCTTCTTAAGTAAACCTATAATTTCATGATTTTAGGGTTTTACTTGGCTGTAAAATTTCTCTAGGCTACAAAGCAGTAAGTGTAATCAGTTCAAGAATGAACTTTTTAGCAGAAGTCAAAGGGAAAAAAATCAATTTAGCTGGTTTTGACTTATAACAGTTAAAAGAAAAATTGAAAGTATTGGATTTTGGATAAGTACATTTTCTTCACAGTTTGAGGGTTGAGTGGAAGTTAAAATATCACTTACCACATTGACCAGTCATTTGGATTATTCTGTTTTACTATTTTGAAGTTATAGAACCAAGCAAGTAATTAAGTGGGCTGCACATTGTCACAAGTTTCATGTAAAGAACCATTAGGCTTTTCAACACATCAAATACTAATCAGTTGGCTCAGGCTTTATTTTGGTTAAATATGTTATGTCACAGGCATAGACAAGAGAAAAAGCCACAAGATTTTTCTAAAGTTTATTGCTAATGGATTGACAATGGTCATAGATTTTTACCATGAAAATAGATGTTTCACCTACACATACACAACAAAAACAATACACAATATTGGGCGATTAACAGAAGTTCTAAAGTTGGCTGAAGCACTATTGCATTAGGCTGAAGAGTGTGGGGTTTTTGTTCAGGCACCTTGAATTCAGATTTTCCCTTCACTGTATACTAGCTGATGGTTTTAGTAAGGTAATTAATCTCTCCAAGCCTCAGTTTTCTCTTCTGTAAAATGGACCTAATAATGACAGCCTCATCTTCTGAAAATGGCATTAAATTGTGTGTAATAAATACCTGGTACAATGTCAGAAAGAAAATATTGGAAAAAATGATGGTTTGTCATCATTATTCATTTACTCACAATTCTATTAAAGTTATCATGAGCTTAATATCAAAGAGATGAAGGAGAGCAGACTGGTCACTTCTACATAGATTCAGCTGAGGAAGCCATTGTTCTGGGTTGACGAGTTGGATGTCTTATCCATCCAGCCTTATAGCGCTGCTGCTGCTTCCTACTGGGGCAAGGGAGAAGAAAATAGAAGCTCATGTGCTTTTCCAACTGGAGTATTGGTGCCCTCGCTCACCGACATTTCTATAGGATGGAGGAGGAGGCAGAAAGAGAAGGTAGATCCAAGAGCATAGAGATTCCATTTTGTTTCTCGCTGTTTTCCCACTTTATAGCATAGTGCCTGGCACAGGCTAAATGCTTAACAGAGAAATGCATGATGATAGTATTGTTTCTTTTTGATACATTACTTTTTTTAAAAGTCAGAACTTCTTTGTTCTCTGTTATGAGATGAATTATGTCTCTTCCAAAAGAAAAAAAAAATGGTATGTTGGAATCTTCACCCCTGGAACCTCAGAAAGTGACCATATGTGGAAATAGGGTCTTTACAGAGGGAATCCCATTAAAATGAGGTCATTTAGGTTGTGCTTAATCTGTTATGATCATTGTCCATATTAGAAGGGCAATTTGAACACAGGGACAGACATTGAGAAGTCAGATATGTGAAGAATTGTAAGGTGAAAGCAGCTATCTATAAGCCAGGGTTAGACCCTTCCCACACAGCCCTCAGAAGGAACCCACCCTGCTGACACCTTGATTTTGGACTTCTAGCCTCCAAAACTGTGAGATAATCAAGTTCTGTTGTTCAAGTCACCAAATTTGTGGTACTTTGATGTGGCAGCTCTAGCAAACTAATATAGTACCACAAAGGATGTATTGAGAGCAGGACTATTGACGAAAGGAAAAAAGATACTTGAGGTTACATTTTTTCTATTCAAGATGTTAGTTCAGTGTAGGTATATTTGTAGCACACTATTTCAGTGCTCAGCAACAGAGAACAGGGAGATGCTACTGATAAATTTTGAATGCTCTTTCCTGGGGGATTTATTAAACAAAGAGTTCAGAGTAAACCTGGAAGAAATATCTCGCAGCTATCTTCAAGAGGTGTGTTTATGCACACCGTTGGCAATGTCTAAGTAGGCTGGCAAAAGTGAGCCTTCCTCCAAGAGGACTGAAAAGAAGCCAGGATTACAGACAAGGAGTGCTATTTTTATCAAGTGCTTCTTTAAAATATGGATTTACCCCAAGAGTTAAATAAAATATTTCTCAGAAATGGGAATAAGAATTAGGAAGGTTAAGAATGAAGTATTTAAAGAAAAATGATTTTGAATAGATGTTTGATTAAGAATGAATCAATCTTCTTTCTTAATCTGTCCTCTCAAACTTTGTCCCAAACACATGCATTGTGGAGAGGTTAAAAGAGACCATTTCATGTACTGATAAATAAAACTGCTTAATAATTAGCTAAATAATGACAGAAAACAGTGAAAGTTCAAATTTCTTCTGCAGGTGTCCTGACTGGTTCTCCGTTGGGGTCCTCTCCACCATGACAGCTATATGAGCCTTACCTCTTCTTTCTTACTCTGGTCCTTGCTGGGTTGACAGAAGTGGGATCTCACAGACTGATAGAGATGCCAGAATTAATAAAGAGCATCTATCGAAGGCAAGTTCTAATCCAGTATTCCTTGCCATCTTCATTGGCCTAAAGGTAAAAAGGTCTGTAACTAATTAATTTAGAATTTCTTTGAGAGGCTTGATTCCATCACTAGACCAGTCACTACTAGTCAGGGCATTACTAATACATTGACGTTTGCCTGAAGTGCAAATTATTAGTGCTCAAACAAGTCATTGGCCCAAAAGGAAAACATAAGAGACAAAATAGAGGATCAAAGTACTTCTGAACTTGTTTTCCTCTCCTCCTCAGAGCTCACCATCAAGGCAGCAAATGCCCCTGACACTTTAGGAATGCCACCTGCATGGTTGAGTGTCCTCTCTTAGAGTGCATTGGATCTGCAATCTTTTTCCAGGGGAAGAGCATAGGTTGCTAATAGGATGGCTCACAGTTTGGAGTAGGCTCATGTGAAAGTATTACGTGTATAGTATTTCTTGTCTTGAGACTTAAGTTTAAATATATCAGGAGTTTCCCTATTCGGAGAAATCCATGGGTGTGTTTGGGATATATATTTGCCACTCCCAGTCTGCCTCCTTTGTAAATCCCCCTTTCCAGCTTTTAGAAGAGCAATGGACTTGATATTGTGAATTCTGGATACATTCGAGACCCTCGGGTGGTCTACTCCCTATAGAGTTGCATTCGAGAAGTTCAGCTCAGGTGCTCAAGATTAATTAAAATAAAATTGAATCTTTACTTGAATCTTTCAGAGAAATGGGAGCCAGTTGGTTTCCCTCAGCTGTATTTCTCCACTCTCTAACATTTTGGTACCCTAGAGTTGTTCCAGAATAATTCATTCAGTCTTTCCCCAGTCTCTCCCTCTGGTTCTTACCTGGCCCAGCTTTTCTTCTTCTTTGCTTCCTTTTCCCCAACCCTAGATTTTTATAATATAGACTTAGCTCCCTAGTATTTTCTCTGTCTAGGGCATCTAAACCAGTTTCATAAATTTGAAGAGCAAGAAAACTGGGAATCAAGCTTGAAAGAAGAGAATGGAGAGGGTAAGTGTGAAGAGAACAGAGGAGAGTCACATGTGAATGAATTGTAGCTCTGTTTCACCCATACTAATTATAATTTATGTATGCTATGAAGGAAGGAAATTCAAGAAAGAAGGAAATTAGCATTTATTAGGTGCCTCCAATGGTTCAGACATGAACAATTTGGTAGACATGTTTCCTTATATCTTCTTATAGACCAGCGGTCCCCAACCCGTGGGCCATGGATGGGTACCGGTCTGTGACCTGTTAAGAACTGGTCTGCACAGCAGGAGGTGAGTGGCAGGTGAGCAAGCAAGTGAAGTTTCACTTGTATTTGCAGCCACTCCCCAGCGCTAGCACCGCCACCTCAGCTCTACCTCAGATCATCAGGCATTAGATTCTCATAGGAGCACTAGTCCCTGGTACCAAAAAGGTTGGGGACAGCTGTTATAGACTATCAATGGTTGCTGGTCTACATTTGTTTGGGAATTGTTTTATTGTAGTAGTCATTTTTGCTTTTCATCATACACTATGCTTGGCATAAATTTGGTTCTCTATAAAAATTTCCTGAATGAGTTAATGAGTGAAGAAGCAGTGGTTCCTAGGGCAAATTCATGAACTTGTATATCTCTTTCACATCACAGATGAGGGTACTTAGATTCTGAGAGGCTAAATACTTTGTCAAAGTTAAGACTGCTCAGGAGTGGAGTGATTTCAACTCAATATATTTGGTTCAAAGATCTTCCACCAGAGACACTGCCTGAGACACAGTCTTCCCCCATCATTTACCCACTGTAAGAGAATTGAATTCACCAAGCAAATACTTAATTATCAGGGCTATCTTTTGCTTTTGCTGCTACTAAAATATTCCTATTTTAACACCAGGGTTGGAATACAAGATTACTTGAGAATGAGGTATTTAGTGCAACTTTATATACAGAATATCTTGTCTTAGTGATGAACTAGCTCTCATTTGTGTCCTGTTTGGCTGTTGTTTTGATTAACTGCATTCTCCAGTGACTCTTGCCACATCGTGTTAACCTGTGGAAATGTGGGGCATTAGACGCCATTGAAACTCGTGTGTTAAACATTTGCTATTTCGTTTTTAAGTGAAAGTCTTTTTCCAAACATGATCTCTGTCTAAGCACAGTATTAATACTGAGAAACATGGTTATGCAGTGGAAGGGTGAGAGGAACTCAGAAGCCTGCTGGCTTGCCCCATCTCTTCAGATTCTTAGACTGTCTAAGACTTGTCAGAACGGAGTTTAACATTCACAGGTGTAGATGAATGTTCCTAATTTTATAGTTAAGGAAACCAAGTCCAGCGAGGCTAAATGTCATCAGGAAGATATAGAACTATTAGTGATCCAGGGATGGTGAGAATTCAGGCCAGGACATTTTGGCCTGTATCATTAAGAGCCATTGAGTAATCAGAATAGCAACAATAAGCTCTTATTGATCATTTACTATTTGTCAGCAGATGTGTCAGTACACGTGTCAGGCACAGTACTGAGAGCTTTGCAGTACTTCTTTTGTAAAACTTTGTAACAACTCAATGATAGAAGTGCTGTTATTACATTGTGGATGGTGAAACTGAGACAACAACTAGTTGCCCTACATACCTAAGATCACAGAGCCATAAAGCAGAGGGTGGCCAGAGCCCAGAGCCACACCCTTAATCACTATTTTTCTTCCACATGCACTACCTCTTGGTGTCCCATATAAAAACATGAATTCTCTCTCATTAACTTAAATAACTAGCATAGTTGTTTTAGTGTATTTTTCCCATGCCTACTACTTGCCATGCACTGTGGATGGTGGCTCCCAGAATTTTTTTCCTCATTGACACAGATGTTGATGTAGCTCCATTAGAAGATGCTCCAAGGGTCAGATAGAATTGCTTGGGGTTCTGTTAGCCTTAGTATACTAGCCGGCTCTCTGTGTCTCTTCTCTCTGTCTCTGAAGGGTTTGAGATATGCCTTACATCTTACTGCATCACTCACTTGTGGTATGAAACTATGCTTAAGAACCACAGGCCTAGATTGCCTTATGTGATTTAAAATTTTGCAGCAGTCACATATCAGGCCTTCCCTATAGGTTGGGAGAATAGTGCTGCATCTGTTCACATTTAGAGGCTGTTTGAAATAGCAGAATATTATCCTAATTTTATCCTAAAGTCTAGTTTCCCAAGCTATATTTGTTCTAGACTTCAGTTCTTAGCTTACTTGACACAATTGGCCCTCTCTTCTAGAAGTATTCATTTCTCCTGAGTTTTCAGATTCCCCCTTTCCCTCCTATTCTCCTGTGTCCTAGAAACTCCTTCCAGTTTGCTTTGTTGGCTGCTTCTCCTCAAAGCCACCCCCAAAATGTTGTCATTCCTCCTGGTTCCATCTTAAGTTCTTTTTTCTACTCATAGCTGACCCAGTGAACATGTTTGCTGTTCTGTGGCCCCCACAGAACTGGCTAAATGTTGGGAAATATAACCTATGCAGGCAGAGATTTTCATCTCACTTGCTCACTGCTGTATCCCCAGTGACTCACAGAACATTTGGCTCATAGTAGGTACATAGTCTTTGTTGAATAAATAGTCGGTCTGCCCTGAATCAATTCAGCTTTGAAGCTTTTTTTCTTTTCTACTGAAGGTTTGCTCTAGCAGTATTCCAAAAGGAAGCTCGTTTTCCCCAGGAAAGAATAATAAGCACCTCTCTACCCAGAAATTGCCGGGGCTAATTGAACAAAGTGAAGCATTGTGCCTCATTGTTAAAATCACTGGTATTCTAATGAAAGTGATGAAGCGTTTGAATTATAATTGAAATTTAGAGCTTACAGTTTTGCTTTTCATCCTAGGTCTAGCCAAATTAATATTTTCGAGGACCGAGTCTCTGATTATGTCTGGTGTTTTAAGTTAACAAATGTTTATTCTTCCCAATTAAATTTGTAATCCTAAAGCAGACATTGGAATTTGGCTGCTATTCTTCTCTTTGTTAATCACTTTTGCAAAAGTAGGTGACCCGTGTAGCTGAATGTGGCAGGATGAATTTTCCAGAGATATGGGCACATCAAACATGGTCTGTGCTACATACTCGTATTACAGTGTGACAATGATGCTCTTCATATGTTCCCTCCACTTGAACCTGGGTGGACCTTTGTAAATGCCTTGACAAATAGTATACAGCAGAAGTGAGGCTGTTTAAATTTTTAAGGCTAAGTCCTTCTAGAAAGTTGGCTTTGTTTAGTTCTCTCATTCTCTTGGGGAACATTTTTTGGCAACTCCCAGGCAATGTGTGAGAAATCTGGCTACCCTGAAGCCACTTTGCTGGCAAAACCACAAGGGAATGCTACATAAAGCTAGTGAGGGATGCCTCTCTTTGAATCTTCCCAGCTCAGGTTCCAGTCATGTACATAAAGAAAGCTTAAAAACTACCCTAGCCCCAGCCGTTGTCCCACTGCAACCTCAGGAGAGACCCAGAGACAGAACCTTCTGGTGGTGATGCTCCAAAACTCCAACCTCCAGAAACAAGAGAAGTAATAAATGATGACTGTTATTTAAGTCACTGAGTTTGGGGGCATTTTGTTACACAGCATCAGATAAGTGGAACTAAAAACATTGTATGTGTTTAATTTTTTATACAGAAATTTGATGATTATCCAGTTTTGGCTTTATGATTTTTATTTTATACCATGGTAACTATTTCTCAATGGATATTAATTTTCTTTTTATATTGTTTTCTTTTGTTCTATTGGAACATTCTGCTATAAATTCTTTATCAGCAGTGAGTGACTTTTACAGTTAAAACATATATCCCTTTCATTTGTTACTAAAATTTCTCCCTTCGGAGTAGTTCGAACGGCATTCCAGGTGTTTAATGTTTTGCACCTTAATGAAGGCATGACTCATGAAAACAACTATTTAAGTGTTGTGCATTTCATGAATATTGAGGCAGTATTAAAATTGAAGAGAAGCGAACTAGCAAATGTCTATAGTCACATCTGAAAATATTACATAAGTGTACTTTATTTTGACAAATTTCCAGAGAATGTTTATACTTGAAGTAGGTTTTATCAGACTCTTAGAACAACATATAATACTATTCATAATAAACTAGGTTTGGCAGATTTCATATGAATTATAGTGGCGGTTAACATTTGTATATATTCCCACTATATTCCATTGAGTCAGGTAAGAAGGATTTGATTCAGATCAATAACTATGGCACATAAAATAATAAATCCTTTCAAAAATGTAAGACTATAAATTATGTTTGCTTGTGGAAGTGGTGAAAACTGAACACAAAATTTTAAAATATTATAGCTTGAAAACCTAATAATCAACTATTAAAATATAAAATAGGCAAGAGAGCATTATTCTGAAATTTAATAAGATTGCAAGTTGTTCAGGTGATTTTCCCTTCTTAGTGTAGAAGCAGCTTTGTGTACATTTTAAAAAGTTACTTGATCTTAAGTAAGCTAAATGGATTATATGACTATCTGGATTTGTCAACTCTGCAACTTCCTAATACCTTTTTGGAAATATGGGTAACACAGAAATATATTGTGCATGTATATTCTACCTTGTTCCAGAAGGGTTCAACTCGACTTACAAAAATAGGAAGAGCACACACAAAAAAATTAGAATAAGCAAATGAATTAAATGGAACAAAAGGACAATAAAAAAAAAAAAGATAAATTCAAAAGTGAGTTTTAAACTTTTATGTTGTTAAGTCTTGTTAATGGTGTCTTAATAATGGAGCAAAACACAGTAACATTGTCAGCTTTATACCTTCTGCTGATATTCTGCAAAACTGTCCAAAATTTAGCACATAGTCTTACTTTTTTTCCCTTCTAAAGATGGAAACCAAGCTCATTTCTCTAGAGTCAAATTTTTGTAGAGCAAGATCGCAAAGTAGAAGGTGGTGAAGCATATACTGTTATCTCTGAATGGCGATGACTGTACTAAATAGCTTAAAGCCTTTAAATTACTGGCACTCATTTTATGGAAAATATAAATGAGTCTTAAGATATGATCCAAGATGTTTTTGCCTTGGGGAAGTGTAAAAAGCATGTTGACAGGGCAGTCACTGATCTTCCATCTAGACCCCTCCCTACCTCTGTGGGCACCTTGGTGGCTATACAAAGGAAATGTATACTCTTTAAACAGCACTAGAAGGAAAAGAAATGAAACAGTTGTTTATTTAGGGTGATGGGATCATGGGCATATTTTTATTTCATATTTATGATCTTTTTAATGTTTTAAGTATGTATAATATAAATAAGAACAAAAAATAAAAGGACTTACTACTTATTAAGTATTACTGGCCTCCAGGGTATTTGAAGTCTTTGGAGATGAATCTCTCATTATGCAGAAGGCCTCATTCAGTCATTCAAGCAATATTTATCTAGCAAGGCATTGTGGGAAGTACAAAATCCCAGTAGAGACACTTTTCTCACAGAGTCATAAGGGCTTTAATAGGTAAAATAACATGCTGTGTATATTAAAAATGTGAACAGTGTCCTTTTAACAAGAGGTACCAGGGCCGTCTTTTTGGAAAGGTGAAAGCCAACTTAGATCGGAGGAATTAAAAGATTTGGGACATAAGGAGTCATTGATGGTATTGGCCACATATTTTCAGTTCTCCTTTCATCCAGGTATATGGTAGAATTGCACTTGTAGTTTAATGAAACCATGTGACTAGTTACAGCAATGAATTGTGTCACTTTTGGACTAAGCCCCTATCTTCTGATGTAAGCACCCTACAGAGTTTTCTTTTCCTCCGGCATGGCTTCTAGCAATGTTGAGCTGCTCATTACTCAGCCTGGATGCCTGAGTAACAAAGGTGGACAGAGCTGATCTACTGGCCCACAATAGGTCAGTAGCAGGCAAGAAGTAAATCTTTGTTGCTATAAGCCATAGAAATTTTGGGGCTGTTTGCTACCACAGTAACATTTAACCTCATCTAATAACATAAAGGGGAAAGATACTTAGAGAAAAAAAAACAGTATTAATTTTGATTGAAGTATGAAAATGTTAGTGAGAATTGTGAAAACAAAATTTGATCTCTTTCAATCTCGTCTTGCCATGGTGAGCCTGGAACTTGTGGCTAATGCTTAAGAGAAAACAAATCTTTGCCCTGTGTCTTGAGCTTGCCCTTAATTCATTGTGTTATTTCATGTTCTACCCCAAAGCGAAGTACACAAACATGTTTAAGGGAGGGACCTTCCTATAAAAACTTGACCAGTCTTAAAAACAAAAACAAACAAAAATTTTGCTGGTGTAATGTTCAAAATGATGTCCTTTCTCCACATGGTGGCCACTCTGTGAAGTCCATGGTGCTGCCCAACTCTGCTCCTTCACCCCTGGACCTTGGTATTCTTCCTAGGGCCTTGTGCAGTGGCCAACATGAGCTCAGCGCTAAGTAGGATTTCATAGACGTAAGGAAAATCTCTCTATTATGAGCAGATGGCTCGATCCTCTGAGTCAAGTTTGTGTATTCGTTGTTCTGTGTTATCTTTTTCTCTAGAGCATAATGAAAATGAGTCAAGTTTTATAAAGTGTTTGAAGAGACACCAGGAAAAAATATATTCTGTATAAATGAGATGGTAATAATAATAAAGTTAGAATTAAACCAGAGATCGGTGAAAGAAATTTAGTTTGATTCACATCAAACAGGCTCAATGCTATGAATGACTGCTGAAGTTAAATCTTATTTCTGAAATTCTTAAATATTCCCATTTCTAACCAGGGCTTTAATATCATTTTAATGCAGTTTTTTACATGTGAATTATTATAATAAATGTCAATGTTGAATAAAATAAGGTCACATTTTACTACTTTGACCAGAAGTGTAATCTTCCAAGATTCAATTTTATTACTATTATAACAGTCATACTGGATAAGGTCACCAGTATTTCTTTCCAAATGATATAATATATGACGACAGCCCTTATATCAACTTTAGTTTTTGTAATCTGGATTTATATTCTGAAACATGTTGACAGAGATATACCATAGACTTTCTTGGTCAGATGGCAGCTGGGTAAAATGTTTCCTTCTAATTTATGGGAAATTTAAAAATAGATAAGTGACATGGTTGAAATATAGCATTTTCTTGATCATATCATCCTCTTGTCTACAGATAATTAAATTCTTGTGAAACTTTTAGTCTCTCATGTGAAAGGGAAAGGCGATGTTTAAAGACCTTTCAATAAGTAAAATGGAGAATTGTTGTCTGTTCACTGGCTGTGTATGAGCCAGCAGGCTGTCTAGACTGTGCAATTCATTTGAGTGGCATGTTCATTAAATCAGAAGAGTTCAGGGTTGTCAGGAATGGTAAAGGGCAACTAGCAAAGCCATTCACCTTAACTTGCCTCTGCAACATCCTTACCAAGTGATCAGTCTGTGCTGCCACAGCTTCAGTGGGGATAGTAAGAGTACCTCTTCAAAGACGTTGTTGTGAAGATTAAATGAGAGAATATATAGAAATTGCTTAGACCTATGTCTGCTGCATTCTATGTGCTCAGTAAATGCAAGCCACTGCTGTGTTTGTTATTGGGACTATTTTGCAGGCCACCACCTCAGGAAACAGTGTATTTCTAACTTCATAGCATTCTCACTGTTAAAAAGCATGTTTTTATATTGAACTCAAAGCTAACTTTTGCACTTTTTACTAATCAATATTAGTTTTGGCTTTAGGAATGATAGATAATGTGATGCTAGTAGTTGCTAATTAACATTTGTTGAATGCTTGCTGTGTGTCAGTCTCTATATCTAGAGCGTTATCCCATTTATCATTTTGGATTATTTAAAAATACTCAAAAGTAGTAAAAACAATATAAAGGATTTTATACTTTCAACCAGATTCAGTGGTTATCTAAATTTTGCTCTACTTACTTTATCTATATACTTCTGTTTTTGCTAAAAAAATTAAGGCAGTTCTTAGAAATAGTTTTATCTCAACTCTGTGTACACTAGTATTCATCTTAAAAAACTATAGAAATTTTCTAATATAACTACAGTACCATTATCATACCTAACAAAATTAATAGTAATTTCTCAATATGATGTAATATTTTAGTTACTGTGATTGTTTCAAAACTGTCTTTTTATCACGAATTGACTGGATCACGATTCAAACGAGATCTTCACATTATATTTGGTTATTTATTTTAGTAGTCTTTTAATACAATATTTTAATGACATTGATTTTTTTAAAAAACCATGCCCGTTTTTAGGTAGATCATTTTTTAATCTTGATTTGTCTGTTTGCTTTTCCTTGGTATTATTTAACTTGCTTTTCCATCTTTTATGTTGTATGAAAGCTCTAAGGATGGTTGTCAAGTAGTGTAGGTACTAGTGACACGTGACTATTAAATAAAGATTAATTAAAATTAAATAAAATTTAAAAATCGATGCTCTCTTGCTCTGGCCACATTTGAAGTGCAGCTAGTGGCTGAAGTATTGGGTAGCATAAACATAGCACATTATGTTCTCACAGAAAGTTTTATTAGTGTGGTCTAAGGATTGATTATTTTCAGATACAAGCATTTGTGACAGTGCGGTGTGCTTCTGATCGCATCTTGTAGGGAGGCACAGTATCTGATATCCCACCCTTAAGCTCCATTATAAAGTTTCCATCAACCTTTCATCTAAAGCAGGAATTCTTAACCCTTTTTTGTTAGGTGTAGCCATTTAACAGATGGAGAAGCCTATAGAGCTCTTCTCCCAAAATGTTTTTAAATGAGTAAAATTTAGAATATACAAATACAGCCAAAAAGGAATTTATGTTACTGAGTAATAATTACAATATTAAAGAGCAAATTTGCAATATAGAGAAATATGTACCACCTTATTACACATTAAATAACAAAAATTGGTGGCAGGTTTAATGACTACTATAATTTTTTAGTACTCATAGAATTGATAAGTAATTGTGGGGTAAATGATATTTCAATACATCTGCAACAACTATAAAGTTATCACTTTATATATTTTTAAAAATATATATGATTTATACTATGACAAAAACAAAGGTACTTCTGTTAACTACTGTGGTTTGTTACCAACATTTGTGATTTAAGTAGATACAAAATTTTAGTTAGAACTTAGTAAACATAAATATGCACTCTTTTCCCCATACATTTTTATGCATTCTCTCTCTTCTATTCATGCATCTTTTTCCCTAATTGTTTATGAGACACCCTCAACCCAGATTAAGAACCCATGACCTAAATCATCTGTTAATAATTTTACATTGATAGTACTTTATTAGAGATTAAAATGATGGTTTGTGTAAATTTGTTTTTTCTTTCACTTTGGAATACTTTTAAAAACTCCATCAGTGGAGCTATTTGGTTGCCTTGAAACAAGTAATATCCATTTTGCAGTTAATGAGACTAAAGAGTTGATTTTCCCAAAGTCAAATAGCTAAAAGGTGGTAGAAAGGAAATATGAATTCATATCTGAATCACTTCCCAGCCCACATGCCAGATTCAAATACTATTGTACCATTTATTAGTTAGGAAACTGCATCTTTCTCTACCTAACATGACAGTCTTTCCAATGCTATGGCTTAAAGCTTGGCCCTTGTTTCCTCATTTCCATTTTCTTTGATCTTCCTCATCTGTACGTATCCCTTCTGTGAATGCGCTATAGACTGTCCCTGGTGGCTCCTGCGTTGACAGAAAATGCTACAAGTAGCCTTGCCAACAAAGATCAGAGTGAGAAATCACCTCTCTCAACTCAGTATCAGACTTGCATTCACAGTCTAAGATAAAATGTGTTTTGTAGAAACAACATTTCTCCGTCAACTCATCTTGAGGTTATTCTCAACAAAAATTCTCAAGCTGTTTTCACACATGCTGCTGTGGAGTAAAACTTCTCCACCTCATAGTTGAGCAAATGGTGGTCTGAACCTAGGGAGCTCACCCACTGGAAGAATTCTCATATTTAGATTTGTCTAAGGGCAAAATTTAGGAAAAGAAAGACAACCCAGATAATTTTCTGTTTGTGGTTATGAAATATTATCTACGAGAATAACAGTTATCTTTTTTCTACTTTCTACTTAATAAAATAAGATAATCGTTTCCATCTAATTCATTTATTAATCAGTCACTCATTCCAGCCATTCATTTAAAGAGTTGTTCACACAAATAGACATTTATTCATTCAGTGTTTAGAAAGTGCTTTATGTTCAGGAATTGTGCTGGGCACTAGGATATAGCTGAATAACAGACATTTCTGACTCCTACTCTCATTAAGTTTACATTCTAGATAGGAAATAAGTAAACATATATGAATACTACAGATCCAGAATTTGAAAGAGATTCTGAAAGATACAAACATATGCGGAATTATGGAAGAAGGGGTGCTTTAGTTGGAGTGGACAAGTACCCTAAGAAGTAACATTTGAACTGAGACCTAGCCAGAGCTTCAAGTACAGGCCTTTGAACTGAGGGATGGTCTCTGTTGTTTCTTTTTAATTAAATTTGTTGGGGTAGCTTTGGTTAATAAATATTATATAAGTTTCAGATCTACTACTTTATAACACATCTGTATATTCCATTGTGTGTTTGGAGACGAGTCACAAAGTATAGTCTCCTTCCATCACTATATAATTGACTCTCTTTACCCTCATCACCCTCCCCCCAACCTCTTCTCCTCTGATAACAGAAAGGTGGCAGGTGATGCATTATGGAAAGGGCCTATAGTAGAACATTGTGAGGGGAAAGATACAGCTACATCTACATCCCCTTTTTTGCTAAAAACAAGGATATTTTGGTAAGAATTTTGCTTGTTCATCATCCATATGAAATGGAAGACATGCATAGTGTCGATATTACCCATTATGTGATCCTCCTCCCTTCATATTATTTTGTACAAGAGAACATTTGATTGTAAAATCTTAATGCTTAACAACAGTATTTAATGATGCATTCAGGGGTCAAGAGGTCTGGTAGCATGCAGTTTTCAACTAAGCTATTCGGGGAAAAAAATAGTCTACTGTATTTTTGCCAGACAGTCTGTTAGAGGAATGCAGTAGCATATGACAATAAGTGTACCTAATCTGGACAGAGTATTGGATAAATATGTCTTGTTAAAGTCATTTATACTCCTTAATTTCTTTAACACTCTCCTACCATGGTCAAGATGCATGTCAAGTATGACACTTGTTCCTTATACAGGTTTAAATTTGAGGCCCATTAACCATAACTTTTATTTGTCCCATCCAGTATTTCTCATGAATTTGAAGCACAGTGTTCACTGTGTACAGTAGTGTGGAATGAAAAATGACCATTTATCTGAAACTGTGCAAAGCAATATGATTGTTCTTAAAATTTTTGATAAAAAACTTAAAACTCTCACTGTCTATTAAAAGTGAGAAATAAAACATATTAACTGGTTAATACACTGTAATTTAAAACATTAGAAATATTGAGAATTAAAGTGCTTTTTTTCTTTGGAAAACACTTATCAAGAGTAATTTGTAAAAAAAAAAAAAAAAAAGAGTAATTTGAACAGTGCTTGCCTTCTTTCTTTTTCTGTTCACATAACTTAAACCATAGATGCAGCAGATTCTCTAAGCCTTGGCAAATTGTACTTTGTGCTTTCAATGTGATGAAATATAAAGTTGTTTTTAATGTAAAGTTTTTTGCTAGTATCACTTCCTATGGTACCTCTCCCTCTTTTTCATCATAACTACTTCCTACATTTATGTCGATAAATTTGGCTTCACTAAGTTCCTCTGTCTGCACGTCTAGAATCTCTTGAGTAGCAACATGGTCAATATTTCCATACACAGCTGTTTCTTCTATAACCTCATTTATATTCGATTCACATTTCAAGTCCAGCATTGCAACTCTTTGTTTCTTTGCTGCACTTTCATATTTGTTGGCTAATTTCCTCTTCTGGTTGTCCATTTTTGTAAAATGTCACTGGGGTTTATCAGAGGGAGACATGGAGGCAACAGAACTACATACTTTGCTGGCTGTATGTGACTGAGTGACAGAAGCACAGTGACCCAATCACTGAGAGACTTTGAAAGAAGTGACATGGTTGGTCACTGATCATAATGCACATCTGTTATTTATACAGTGATTTGTGGACTAAAGACCTAGTAGTTGATTTGTACTTCATGCATCGACTCTGAGGCAATAAAACACAGTAACTGAAATTTGAACACTGTTGTTGGGGAACCAATGTTACTTAATTGTGGTCAATGAAATTTGTGCATATTGGAACCATGTGAAATGAGGGCTGCCTGTAATTGCCAGAAGTTAAATATAAGACAATTATACATAACATCCAAATTTCTCATTTCTCTTGGAATAAATAAACAACTAAGTAGCGTCTGCCCACCATGGGGCATGTTTTTTCTAGTTTGCCCCAGTTCCCACCACTCTCTGTTATCCTACGCTTACAGACCCTATTGGTGTGTGGTCCAGTGCAGTAGCTACTAGCTATAGATGGCTACTATCTACTAGTAACTATTTAAATTAAAATTTAGTTTAATTGTTAATTTTAAATATTAAATTAAATGCAATTAAATTCAGTTCTTCAGTCACATTAGCCACATTTCAAGTACTTAGTAGCCACATGAAGATATATTGACTAGTGTAGGATATAGAACATTTGTCATTGCAAAAGCGCCATTGAACTGTACTGCTCTGTAGGCAATGATCTATATTAGGTAAATTGTTATGGATATAGGGATGTTGATAACATTGAAAATACATAATACTAATCTCTCTCAATTTTAATTATTCTTTTTTTTCTTTTTCATAGATTAAGATGAACCAGATGAGATTCTGAATAAGATTATCTTTACCAGGAGAGGCTTGTGTTTTTTCCCTATGGAAACATTAGTGATGATAGAATCCCTCTACTCTGTGGCATAGTATTTGAGGTTGCAGTCTAGTCATCAATAAGAAATTTGAGACAACTATTTTAGTAACAATTGAGGTGATTCAGACAATATCTACCCTTTTTAAAGTAATGATGGCAAAGATGGTAGTGATGATAGTGATGTTGATATGAGAGATATCAGGGCTAATATCTGATTGCCCACACCAGAGACTGTTGAGTAGCAAAGATATGTGTTAATATTTGAGCATTTAAGAAAGTGGGAGTGAGTTTTAGGATCTTGCAGGGATAATGATAATATGTAAATATAAAACTGTTATGGAATTGCCAGAACATCTGTTTCCACAAGTTTTGCTTTCCTCAGGCATGCTTAAATATTTTTTTTCAATTATATGCAAAACGAAATTAAAATATGTAGAAAACTTTTGTTAAACTTGGTATTTTTATAGATCTTTTAAAATTATTGGGCTTTCTAATTTACACATTAGGCAAACTATTTCATGTGCTCTGCTGTCTAAACAGAATTTGAAAAAGGATGGGTTGAGAAAGTTGCAAATCTTAAATACATTTAGCTATTTTAAATATTTTCCCAGCATCTGTTTTTGTGTTTTGAATTTTTTTATTGTTACCAATACCGTTTTGAAAAATTCATAAAGTTAAAATTGGAGAGGAAGAAGAAATTATAAGATAGTTATACCTAGACTCTGTTTTCAGTAATGTTAGATTTTGATGGGGTAGGAAAAATACAGACAGATGGAGGTGGGTAGGTGAGTGGAATGTGGGAAAATTGGAGTGAAGTTTTAAACATGGAATAAATGAAGTTCTAGGTTGTAAATGATAACACTGGTGTTAGTGAGTGACAGTATTTAAATCACATATCCATATTATGGTTGCAAAGACAGATATGTTGGACAGAGGGAGGCCTTTAAGGAATTCACCTCTATTAACCTTTTTTTTTTTTAAGCAACCATTTGTTCAGCTGTTTCTTTATGGTTTGAAATATGCTATTATTTTTTAGACCCTTACATTAACCCCCCAATGAAGTAGATATAAATATTAGCCCCGTGTTAACAAAGATACTAAGCTAAGAGATTTGATTAAGAAAGGGTAGCTTAGAAGGAGTTTCTGGTTTGAAACTCTATATTTGTGAATGTATTTTAAAAGTTATTTTTGTTTTAGAGATGTCAGATCCTCTTCTGTCATCGGCAGTTGCTTTATTAGAACAGTTTAAGCAGATGGAAAGAACACAACTTTTTCCCTTTACAGACTTTGGAGGTTTAGTAATGAATGCTGAGCTATATTTGCATACAAATCACTGTCTTGAAAAAGCTTCCTTTCTTGACACTCTGGCAATGTAGTTCATTGTTTAAGCTTTCCGAGTTTTTTTTAATTAATTTTTTTAAGTGAATTGCTTCTTTGTTTTAGAGGCTGCCTGATTAACTTATTCTATTCTGGAAGCTACCAGAGTGATATTAAAATGTCTTTTGCTTCCTGTTTTGGAAACATTTGGAAATCATTTGCTAGTTAGTGTTTTTCCTTTTTTTCCCCGGTAGGATTTTCTGCATTTTTATTGTTGTAAATGATTTAGCCCATTCTTTAATTTTGAATGGAGCACACAATCATCTTTATGTATCCAGTTGTCTTTTTTGGAAGAGACGCGTCTTAAATTGTTCACTGCTGAATCAGATTGAAATTACTTTAGTGTTATGCCATTCAAAAAAATTTAGTTTGTCTTTGTGGAGGGTCCATCCTTGTGAACACATTTGCTCAGACACAGAGTAAACTTTTTTTTTCTCGCTTCAGGAGAGAGTCTATTAAATTCTAAGGTAAAATAAATAAAAATGAGAGCCTGTTTTTAATCATTCTCTTAGGTACTAATTTCAAATAGTTCTGCTAATTTAAATCAGTGATTCTTATTTTAGTTGGGATCAAGGGACTAAGAATTTTTTGCAAATTGAAGACCACACGCTGAAGATGAAGGCATGCATGTGTGCGTGCGTGCTCACACACACACACACACACACACCTTATTTTGCAAACAATTTTAGGAGCTTCACAGAAGCCCTGGAGAGTGCATTGCACACCCAGATTAGTAAAGACTGTTTTAGTTGGTTCTAGGAAATTGTAAGTTTAAGAAGGAAAGGTCTGTAAACTGTGAGCCACATAACACTGCCCTCTCCCCTCAATCTCCTAAATTACATCACTCTCTACCCATCTACTTAAGCTAGTACCCTGGAGTCCTCTCTGATCACCCTATCTCCTTGGCCCCTCACCCATCAGTAAATCCTGTTGCTCCTGTCTCAGAAATATATCTTAAATTCTCTGCATCTCTACTGCCACCACCATAGTCCAGCCCTGTTTTAAATATCTCACCTAATCTCAAGTAAAGACATCCCCGATAGTCTTCAGCTTTCATCCTTGCTTTGATTGAACACTTTTTTTTTTCTTTTATACAGCATTTAGAGTGATCTTTCTAAAAGAGAACTCAAGCTCCATCATACACCTCAACTACCCATTTCAGGCCTGAAATGCTTCAGAGCCTTCCCCATGCATGTAGGATAAATAAATCCAAACTTTCAGTGAAGGCTACGGAGAGCCTGTGTTTTTTCCTAACACCCCACGTAAACAGGCCAAGCTTGTTCCCAATTTGGCAGAGTTGTCTTGGAATGTTCCTCCCCTTCCATCATTGCATCTTTAATTTCTCATCTTAACTCTTATCTTTTTCACAATAGAAACTACATGCTTACTGTTTCTTGGCCTTTGTCTGTTTCACTCTCTAGAATGCCTTTGGAGGGGACGGAATGCTGCTGCACCTTCAGTGTCTTACACAATACCTACCAAATAGGATGCTCTTAATTCACATAAATTCATTTCTTTTAGGTTGTTAATTCATGGAAGACAAATTATTTTTTTGGGGGGGGAGTTAATTCAGATTTTGTAAGAATGTAAAATTAGCATAATTAAGGCTCTCTGTTTTTTGAAACCAGTGAATTTTCTATTAACATTCGTATGTGTCACAGAAGAGATTTCATCATTGCCATTAAAATTATAGAACAATGTTATTCTCAAATCTTTTCAAGCACCAATAAATTAATGGCCTCTATAAGTTTTCCATTTGAAATGCAAACATTGCCTTTGATATGCGAAGGGACAGCATCTTACATTAATTTTTCTATGCCTTTAGCTTTTTTTAGTGTTAAGTACATTTCCCTTAATTATTTTTATGTAAGCGAGTTAAGTTTCATCTGGTTCAATGGTTTCTCAGAGATTACAACTTCTGAAATATCTGAAGCATTAGTTATAATTAAGAATTATTTCCCAGATTAAGCAATGAATAAACATATATGTCATTTACTCTTGCACAAAACAGTCATTAAAGGCCTACTCTGCACTAAGTACTATGTGTGGCACCAGGAAGGGCAGTTGAACCAATCTACTAGAGAATATTTCTTGTCTTCTGAGAATGTTTTACCTGCTAAATATTCTCTTTTTATGTCTTTCTACCTCGCATTTCTCCTCTATTTATTTTCTCCCATCAAAGAGTCTCTGCTCGTCCATAGTTATATTTTGGTTGCTCTTTGCCTTCACATGGTATCTGAACTGTGATGTGTAGCTTGCTTCATTGGCTCATTCAATAGTACTGAAGATCTGAAAGAAATTGGAATTTTCAGTGGCTCATGAGTGGCAGTAACAAATCTAAAGTTGGAATCCATACTTGTCAAGACCTGATGGAAATTGTACTGAAAGGACTCTATCCATCTGTGTTGGGGTCTGGGTTTCAGTCTACTTTGCGGAAATAGACACTCAAGGTGCTCTCTCCTATATTCTGGTAGAATATAAGTGTGTACATGGTGTAAATTCTCTTGTTTGTGGTTTTCCAGCAGATCTCCAATAAATTGCAAATCTTTAGCATTACTTTCTGATTTATTCTGGACTAAAAAGCTTTCCACAGAGTGTTTGAAGTGATTCTCATAGCAGAGTATATATGTAGTTTAAAAAAAAAAATTGCTGTTTGGGGATGATCCTTAAATATGTCTTTCAGCTGCTGAGTACACTTTATTTCTCTTTTATTGTGATACTCCTCCAACTCTTAACACCTAAGAGCACTGTTATGACATTGTCATTTTAGTGTGTTCCCTCTCCCATATTTGCACATTATGGACAGATACTTTTGTATGACAGTGACTTTCTTTTTTTAATATTTTCTTAACTAGGATTATTTAAATCCCACATACTTCCGTATATCTCCAGGACAATACCATTGACGGCAGATTTTTATAATAGTTACTCAGAAACATTGCAAGAAACATTATAATAGTTACTCAGAAACTTCCATATCATTAAGAAAGGGGGAGAGGGAATCTTGGAAAAAATATTTTTATTGCTTTCTTATTGAAGAATGGCAGGTATTTGGTATACATGCTGATATTCTTCCATCCCTCAGAGACACGAAAACTAATAAACCCGTCCATTCTTCCCTCCGGATCTCTATGAAGACCTTGGAATCCTCTTCAACATACTTCTCTAAGAAGCTACTATGAGTCAATTGGAGTTAACAAAAGGGACGAAACCTATTTAACAAACTCACTCTTGTCACTATGAGAACAGATGATGAGTGGAGTCCCCTGCTGACCTGTATTGATGGTCTGGTACCCACTACACAACAATGTGGCTGGTTGCCGTGGAGAAGGAAAGAGAGCTTTGGGCTCTCACTCTGGCAGTACCATGCTCTAGACCGTAAGTGACATATATCACTTTTGCTCGCGCGCGCGCGCACACACACACACACACACTCACTCTTTCCTTCCCTTTCTGATATTATTTACTTTTCCCCACATATTTAGTTTACTATAAGCATAACTTTTTCTAATTCTGATTGTCAGGATAATTGATGTAGGATTACTTTGCCTTGAAAAATTTAAAGAATGATATGAGAAATTTAAACCAAAGAATCTGCACCAGAGTACTGCCAGGCTGCAGGCTTCTCTTTCATTTTGCTTTCTTTGAAAGCAGACTGTTTACTTCTCCCTGTGAATATAATTCTCACTTCTGAGCATCCAGAGCAGTGCAGGAGTTTTGGGGATTGCTCAGGGCAGATCCGCCAAGAGAAGGATACCTGGCTCCTCTTCCCCCAGATGACTGAGGACTCACTGTATCTTTGGCCCAGAGCATTCTCCAGGACAAAACATGAGAACCCTTGTAGATACTCATGAGAAGCTTGCCTTGAGATGCAGATCTGAGCAGAGTGCAATCATTATTCAGTCACACTGTCCTGGAATTTATCACATTCTGAAAATCAAATGTGCTTAAAATCATATTCTTGCCATTTATACTTATGGTTAATGCATGTCTCATGAAGTCTTCATTGAGTTACTGAAATGGGTATGTTAATATCTAGTGAAGAAAGGTGTGACCCAAACTGGCAAGATTTTTTTTAGAATTATATTTCTTAATTTGGTGGAGGGGGGGGCATAATATTCCTTCTTTTCTTGTAAGAAAATTCATAGACGTGCCCATATGTGAATAGTAGATTACTTTCTGAGATGCCACCTACTTTAATACAAAGCTCTGCAACTGTGCTATTGAAATAAAATAAATTGAACTGTCTCATAAAAAAAAATACCTCACAGTCCATCAAGTTGTTTTTCGAAGTTGCATTGCAAATTATTTTAAACATTTGTAAGGACTAGGATTATTTGTTAGAGCAAATAATTCATTACATGAGGTCTACAGAAGTCTACAGTGCAAGCCAGAAAGTTCCTTGCTTGTCATTGAGCTGCATACCGATCTGCAGTAGAGATGAATATAGAATCTTCTCCTTTTTATTAGTTTAGAAGAATGACTAATTCTTTGTCATATTATTTGATACAACTTACTCCATATTCAAATAACACATGCTAATCAGCCTCATCAGAATCAATGATATTTTGATAGTTTGATTTATTTTAGTGACTTTTATATTCTGAATCCCTAAAATAGATCAGATATAGAAAAATAAATGGGAGCAAGTCTGAGAATAATATTCTGCTGTCTTCTTTAATTAATCATCTAAATTAGTACATTTCCATTTCTCTGTCATGGCTCTATATTTAAATATCTCATATTTGTCATGGAAACTCTCATAAATTATTTTTTAATCATCAATTATTATCTTTGATGAGCAAATTTTGAACTTATCAAATTTATTTTGAATAAAAATGTAGCAACATAATGAACATTTGATATAGTCTGGCAGATTCTCACTTTTACAGAATCTCATTTTGTTCTTGACTCCACCAGGTCTTTGCAATTGTTTTTGTAGTTTCATAAGACAGTGTGGGAGGCCACAGAAATAACACATCAGTCTTGTTTTACATGCCCTCTCTGATCAGTGGTGACTGCTAAGATGTCAGGATTGACAAGGATTTTGAGTCTCTCTCGTTCAAAGAGAGAATTGTGTAATTGATTATTGATGTCTGCCATAGGTTTAGCACTGAAATATAGTGGTTGAGATGCAACCTTTTGCCATCTCATGTGTAATGAAAAGAATTTTGGTTTGGAAAGCCAAACAGTTGAGTTTCTGTCTCGTCCAGCGGGACACAAAACGGGGACCCAAGACCTGAAATAAAGGGAGGGTGACAAGGGGGCGCGAGAGACTGGAGACAAGACAGGCTTTCTGATCAAGTCTCCTTTATTAGGGAAAAGGTGGGTGTATTTATACACAGGGTGTAAGGGCGGAGCTGAGCTGTAATCTCTTGCTGCAGGCAATTGTTTTAGAGAGCCAGATCACAACGGCTTTACATATCTATTTTTGCCATTGTTCCCAACAACAATGGTTATTAAGAGCCTTTTTCATGAGGCCCAGATGTTTCAGGAACTTGCAGTCCTGTTTACCTCCAAGTTCCTCCTTTCCTTGGGCCACAACAGGGAACTTTCATGAGATCTTTTTCAGGCCACAGGTTTTTTCCCATCGGCTCCCCACAAGTTTCAATTGCAGTGGTGTCCCTGTGTGACTTTGAACAGATCGATTGACTTTTCTAGCCCCCACTTTTTTCATTCAACAAGGAAGTTATTGGAGTAGATAATGTTTAAGATCCATCCCAGCTCTGCAATACCTTTGTTATACACACTCGCTAGGACGTACAAGATACCTTAGGCATCTGTTCATTTTTGCAAAATCCCTAGAACCTCTTTTCAGAGTTACCAGCTGTGGTAGATTCTTATAATAATGACTCTTATTGCTACAAGACTTTCTGTGCTCACACCTCTTTTCAATGTGGTCTTTCTATTCCTCTTATCGAGAGATGGAATTTATTTCTCTACCTTGAACCTGGGCTAGTTTGTGATTTCCTTTGATCAAAAGAATCTAGGAGAACTTAAGTCTTAAAAGACATTAGAGATTCAGCCTCTGGATTGGGATGAGAGAGCATAAAGAGTGGGGTCCCAGTGCACCCAGCTGAGTCTAGCCCTAAGCCTACCTGCCAACTGAAAGCAGCTGCATGAATGAGCTCAGGTAAGACCAGCAGCAAAAATTACCTGCATAATTGTGATAAGAAAACAAATCAATGTTATATTAAGCCCCTGTGTTTTCAGGGTAATTTGTTATATAGCAATAGATAACTGATATAGAAGTTTGGAAGTCAGTCAGTGGCTCTCCAGGGTCTGAAAGGTCTGACAATTGGTGCTGGCTATCAGCTGAGATACTTTAGTTTCCATGTGGCTCTTGTTCTTCAGCAGGCTAGCTGAGGTTTTTCACAGCATGCATGTCTCAGGGTTCCAAGAGGACAAAACACAGAAGTTGCAAATTCTGTTAATGGCCAACGTAGGAAAGTCACAAAATGACACTGCTATCACATCCTGCAAATCAAAGCAAGGTACAAGTCCAGCCCAAATTCAAGGGGAGGGATAATGGACTCTAAATTTTAATGAGAAGAGGAGCAAAGTCACTTTGCAAAGGGTCATGTAGGATGGGAGGGATTCTTGTAATATTTGTAAATAGACACCATAACAACTTTAGGTATTTGACTAGTGCAAAGATTTCATTTGATTTCTTTCTTTAATTGTGTATTCTGGCTCAGCTGTGTGTCAGTAAGAGTTCAACACAGGCCCTGGCATATTGTCACACCAGTATACTGTCGCAAAAACACCCTGTTTACATCCAAAAAAACAGAGGTGATCACTTCTGGACTGGTGGTAAAAGTGGAGAGGGAGAGAGAATACAAAAGCATTACCAAGTTTCTGGTAGTCCTTGGTGATATAAATGATGCTATGAGAAAGTCAATGACTCCGAATAATTAGACTTTCCAAAATCAAAGAGATTTTTTCAGTGTGTCCAACAGCATGACCCACTGGCATTGACTGTAATCTAATCTTCCTCCAGAGTCTGCCAGCCCAGGGGAACCAAAGTTACCATGAAGCAACCCAAGTTCAAAGATGGAAAAGGGCCAAAATGCAGGCTCTGCATCTCTCCTTACTTCCTCCTGTTGAATCCCTGGTGCAAGATGATTCTCTGATTCTTGATCTTACAGTTTTCTGTTAGGATGAGATCATACTGACTATCTCCTTTGCCCAGCACTGAGGGCTCCTTTCTTCATGGGATTGGATGTCTCCTCTGCTTTCTTTTCTCAAGGGTAGGTGTTTCTCAGTACTTTACCAGTTTCACATGGTATCTTTTATTTTATGAAACCCATGATTCTCTCCCATGAACAGATGGACTCCGGGCACACTTTTACTAAGAAGGTAGACAGAGACTGATAATGAAAGCTACAAAAAGCACAACATCACAACATTATGGTTAATAACATGGACTTAGGAATCAGATAGACTTGGAGTGAATTCTAGCTTTAGTCTCACATTGGGGGTGTACTGTCTTGCACAAGTTTCTTATTTTCTATAAGCTGCAATTTCCTTATCTGCAAAACAGGAATTGTAATAGTGTTTTATAGATTAGTTGGAAAGATTAAGTAAATTAAAGTACATATATAAATGAAACTGTGATTTTAGCCAAAGGAGGAATGCTTGACAACTTTCCTTAAAGCTAAATATAAGTTGCTAGGCCATATTCAAGAACAGATTTGGTCTAAATTTGGAGAAATAGTTGCTGAATTTAGAAAATTTAAATGCAAGCTCATACCGAAAAGTTTATCTAACCCCTAGGTAGAATTAGATTCTGCTTCCTCTGTGCTCCCGCAACATTCTGTACTGACTTCTATCAATAGTGCTCATCTCTCTGTGTTGTAATGATCTGTTTATACTGCGTGACAGTTTGGGACATTAGAGTATGAACTCTTCAAGGTCAGTTACCCTGCTGAATTTATCTTGGCATCCTAAAGTATAGGGCAAACCTTGGACTGAGAGAAGGCTCTTGTTGTGGAATGGATGGATGAGTGAGTTGCCAGCTAACCCACTGGTTCAATTACTCCCCCATTTGTAAAGTTCACTTTAAATCTCATCTGCACTCAGAAGTCTTCTTTGATCTTCCTCTACTATGAGGAATCTCTTTGTCAACTATAGGAGCTAACTTGTAATTATTGACCTACTTTTCTCTTTAAAAAAATGTTATGGGGTAAAAGGGGTTAAATGTGTGGTGATATTGAAAAATTAACAAAAAAATACATTAAAAAAAAAGAAAGCAAGACCCTTACATATGCTGCCTATAAGAAACTCACTTCAGATTGAAAGACACACACAGACTGAAAATAAGGAGTTGGAAAAAGGTGTTTAAAAATGTTATTACTAAATGAATGTCTTTTCTTTAGATTGAAGGGAGAGACCAGTTTCCATCTGATAATCTTTTTCGCAGGTTTTCTCACTTGATGAGTACTGGATACATATATATTAAATTCAATTGAGTAGATTAATTTTTTGGAGGGTTATTACGCATATTGGCTAAAAAGTCTCTTTAGAAGTATTCATCTCAAGCGAAGAGAACCCAGGAGGAAGTGAGTTCTTGTAGCCTATGTATAATATGGGATTTGCCCATTAACAAAGCCTAAGAGTCTCCAAATTAAATTATACTGCATCTGTGATAGTAACTTAAAACAATTGGCATATAAACAGTGGCAGTAGAACTGTCTGTTATTCTTCTAAATTAATTTACTTTATCCTAGTTGTTTGCCTAGGAGAAACACGTAGTACATGATACCTTCCACCTCAGGCAATATGGTGTTTTCCTAAGGCTTATGCACTTATTTTGAGAAAATACTCTTATTCTCAGATGAAGTTGTGAATAATACAATTTTGGTGCTCTCCTGTGTTTGCAGATGATATGATTCATTTTCCCAATTAGAAATGGCAAAAACTCCTCTAGTTGCATTGGAGAGTAATATGACTTATTTAATGGTGTCAATAACATATTTTCTGGTTGAGATTAGTCTTTAAAAGCACCAGCAGTGTTGTACAGGGTCATGAACATGTTCTAGAATGCTCAGATATTTTTTTCAGAAAGTTAAAATTTGTAAGATACCATAAGCTTTATCCAATATGCTGTTAAGACAGCATTCTAGTCCTCAATTTAGGAAAAGAGCAATAGACCCTCCCCCAAATACTTCTAGTTTCTTTCAGGTACTTCTTTTTAATGTGATTCCTCTAAATCAGGAGTTGACACTGTAAGGCCTGGCCCGTGGATCAAATCTAGCCGGCCTCTTCTTTTGTAAATAAAGGTTTACTGGGATATAACCACACCTAATAGTGTTTGTATTGTGTATGGCTGCTTGGGCATATGGCCACCAAACCTAACATATTTATAACTGGCCCTTTGCAGAAAGAGCCTGCTGACTTGCTTTAAATCCTTTATTAACTCATGTATATTTTCTGGTAGCCATGGGATGATCCATCACACTCAGAGGTCACTTGTGGTTTCCCTGGAGCCCCTACCTTGTTAAGGCACCCCAATGGTGCAGTGGAAACTGCATTGGTTGCTCCTTTCTGCTTCTGTAGCCCTCTAGCTTAATCTGTATCTCCCACAGTTTGGTAGCTATCTGTTTCAAATCCTTTCTCCTGGAGTAGAGCAACAGGAGAACTTCTTATTCTTCTTTGCTATTTTGAGCACCTAGCACAGTGCCTACAGTTAACTGGTGCTCACTATTCATTGAATCAACAAACAAATTACATTTCCTAGTCACAGTATATAAAGCAGCATTTTTCTATGTTTACTTCACCTGAGACTCTGAATGTTTTAGAAACCACTTCTTTCTTGTTATAAAAGTTTTTAAAAATGACTTACCTTCATAATTATATTTCCTTGAACTCATATGAAAACTTAGTTTATATTACAAATGATTTTGCATATCTCCAGCTCTCATCCAACATTAGTTTTAACTATGTTAGATTTTAAGGATAAACCTCTTTGAATTAAAAAAAAAAAAGGCTTGTAGACTATCCCAATCTTATATAGATAATTGAAAAGTAAATGAATGTTGTCTCCATTTTATTAGGGTCTTAGTACTCAGAGGCGGCTGATATGAGGTCTGGTTTATTATTTGTTCTTTCATTCCAGCAATGCTTGTTAAGTGTCTCTGGTGTTATAGATGGTGGTTAAATAGCAGTAAATACAACAAAGTTTTCACTCTTAAGGAGTTTACATTCTCATCTGGGTAGGTAGAAACCCACCAAGAAAACTACCAGCTATTGGCGAGGGCTATGGAAAGATTACAATAAGATAATGTAAAACTGAGTAAGCAGGTAGCAGTTTAATCCTCCTCACACTTAAATGTTCCTTTGAGAATGTGGCATTGGAATTAGAATCTAAATAATAAGAAAGAAGCAAATGTGAAGATCATGGGGAATTGAATTCTAGGCAGAACAAATAGCCAAGAAAAAGGCTCCAAATCTGAGGAGCTTAGTGTGTTTGAGGAACAGAAAGAAAGCAAAAGTAGCATATATGTATGTAATGTGCAAGAGAGAGGTGGAGAAAGAGGGGGTTCGGGAGGTAGTAGGAGTCAGTCAGGATGTAGACCATGGTGGAGTTAAAGCAAGTCTCTTTTCTACTCTGGTTTTAAAGGAACTGAAAGAAGATGATTGATCCCAACTTTCTGATGCCCAATTGGGGCCTAGAATGGCATGGGAAAGGTGTTGGATAGTGAATCTGTTGCTGGCCAGGTCATTTGCTCACACAGCACCCAGAACTCCAGACCCAGCTACTTCCCTGTAGACTTGTGTGGAGCCTACCTTTGTGGCCACTTCCAGGTTCAGATGCCTGTTTGGCCATCCTCTGGGCCCCAACAAAACAAAGACAATGATCAATCACATTAACACCTGCCCAAGTAAGCACCCTTGAAAATTATCTCTATTTTTTCTTATTATTTACATAGAATTGTGTTTGTGTGCATGTGTGTGCATTATATGCAGATAAAATGACTTCTTAACAAAGGGTTGGGTTACATACAGAGAATATCTGTTAGAACAGTGATGACTAAATGGGCAAGTGAAATGTAGTCACCTAAATGAGAATGTGTTTATCTTATTTGTTTTGTGATATATTGTATTACTATTATTAATGTTTAATTAAAGTAATAAATGTATGGGTGTATCACCCTGAGGTTATATGTAGTATAAAACATCTGATAGATTCAGACATTTTGATTTGATTTCATAAACATTTTGAAGCATTAAAATTGGGTCAAGCCAATCCTTAGCATCAGACAAGCAAAAGCGACAGATAATATGGCAAGATAATTTTATTAAAAAGTATCTTCCAGATGTCATTGATCTTACTAAAGTTGCATTAGATACAAAGATCATCAGATTTACTCCACAAGTGTTCACAGTAAGCAATTGCTTAAATAAATGTTATTTCCCCACCTGGTTGTTATATGTAGACATAGCCTACCACAGCAATTATGAATATTGTTGGAAGTTTGAAAAGTTGTCATCTTGCTGTGGTTGGTGAAGTCAGGGCCTAAGGGAGAAGGAAGATGGGAAAAGGTCTCTTTCAACAAAGAAAAGCAACTCAGTGGGAGTAGAGACTGGCAATCTGCTAAAAGGAAATGAAAGGAAATTCTTCATTTTTAAACGGTTCATTGACCCATGATAATAAAGCAGCCCTGCCAAGGAAGGATAATTATCTTTTTAAGTATCAGATGCCCTGTGGGTGAAAGCCTCCCTTCTCCTCTCTTGAAAAATGAACTCAGATTAAACAAATGCTTCTTTTCCTAGTTTACTGTTGACATGAATTTCCTGATTATGAGCGAAACTGATCAGTTTTCCTTCTTTCTTTTTCCTCCCTTTCTCTTATGGAAATCAGGCCTGCCCAGCTGAGCTCAGTGCATTTCTCCTTGGGCCCTGAGTCCTACCAATAGTGATGGACTAAAATGCTTGATATTCTGGTGAGACTAGCAATTGTAGAATTGTGGTTTTATTATGACCCTTAGCTGCTTAGCTTCAGGCAGAAGCATGTTCTCCTAAAACAAGAAAAAAGGAAAAAAGAAAGGGACAGTAAAGAACATTAGAGTGCTTTTTTCTCCTGCTGGTATCTAAAAACGAAACAAAAAATATATCTTATGTGTGTGTATACATAGGTACACATACGTGTATATATATGTATATACCCACACATATATGATGAGTTCAGATACAAAAAGGAATTGAAGTGTTATTGATGATGTAACATTGGATATTAATTTGCTACCAACAAATGATCAAATTTATATATCCTTTCTCTCTCTTGTTTGTTCAGAACAATAATGTAAATACGTTGACCTGTCAAACTTATAGAATGCATTAAGATAGTTTCATTTGCAAAAATAGGCAACCCTTTTCTTTATAATTTACCTTCAACTGCCTTCTTGAATTCTTAATCGTTAGTTTGAGGAACCTTCGTCATAAATCGTTTAACCACATAGCACATCTTTTGATTGCAGATAAAGGTCCCTGTATGTTTTCCGAATGTCTACTCTTTTTAAAAATAAAACTACTATTGCATTTTCATTACGTATTTCTCTAAAGAAATTTTGAAATTAAAATTTTAATCATGATGCTCTACATAGAGAAACAAAGTGGATATTCCAGTTGTTTTTCCAGCCCAGTGTTACTGGCCGCTTGACAAGACAGCTTTAGAAGTCACAAAAGAATGGTCCAAAATAGATCTTGCCTCTTGGCATAGTTATCTCAGCCAGCACTTGAGTCTTTAAAGACTAGTGCCCTTTCTCTTAAAAGAATTTCTTCAGTGCACCACAGCTTCTCCTTCAAATATAATTAACCATGTTTGTAAGCTCTCTTTGAACTCCTTGGAGTTCAGTGGTTGGAAAATATTTGGCTTTTTTATTTCTTAGTCTTTGAGAGTTCAGGCTCTGAGCCAAGGAGATTTAAGACAGTGGGCATAAACTTCTTGGTAAAAATACTACTCAAAGCAAGCAGATTGCCCCTTAACAGACCTCACTGAAGATGTCCTCGTGTGTCCTCTTCGTCCAGTGGAGCGCTTCCGAGATCTGCATCCCCATGAAGTGGCTGATTTGTTTCAGGCAGCCCAGAGAGTCGGGACAGTGGTGGAGAAGCATTTCCAGGGAACTTCCCTTACCTTTGCCATGCAAGTGAGTATACAGATGCTCAGCAATTATTTTTCTTTCTTTTCAAGTCCTATCATTGGGCTTCCTCCCCTCTTTTAACCTGCTATTTCACTGAGAAGACAGCTGTGGTTTTTCTCATATAATAGCAGAAAAAGATGTTATTAATTCAGAACCATCCTGCTGTCATTGGCCCTGAGGTAGATTGTAGAATGTCAGCTGAGACAATGTCTACAATATTGTTTATAAAACAGGAGGGAGTAGTGAATAAGTAATTTAATGGGCATTACTACAGTCCAGATCTTTTACTAGAACTAGGGCTGGAAGGGTCATTTTCATTTCATGGTAACTATGTTTTATGCACCGCACGGGCTTAGCCCTGTTCCTCCAGTAGAGTAAAGATAAGCACGTTAGATGTGGCCTTGCCCTCAGAGAGCAGACCTTTTCTCCATCTGTAAATCAAGCTTCAGTAATTGATTATGGATTGGTCAGAAACTGGATTGTTTGAATATTTGGTGCGGCCTGCTTCCTAGTAAAGAAATGAGATGTCCCAGTCACCAGAGATCTTTAGGCAGAGGTTGAACTAACACCTGTGAATGTGGAAGGAGGTGTTCCATGGTGACACATGAGCTGTGGGAATCAAGTAAATCAATAGCAGTATACCATGAGCCTCTCCAGGTATCCCATGGAAAGAGCTGGGGGTATCAGTGCATATTGCAGTCCTTTGTGGCCTTGAAATTTGGTGACACTGCAATAACTCTTTGTTTACAGATTATGAAAGGCTCGGATTAAAAATGCTCATCTGCTTATCAAAAAAAATTTTTTTGGCCACTCTGTGTTATAGTATCTGACTTCCCTATAAAATCCTGTGTGTGTTGTGTGTGTGTTTTGTGTGTGTGTGTATTGTATGTCAAATCATTTGAGTCACCTTCAAACAGGTAGTTAAGCTCAGGGTGGGTCTATTAAGCTTATGCCATAAATCATATTTCCAGAGAGACCAAATGAAGACAAGTAGGTGAGGACATCTGTCGGTGTTAGTAAAATGCTAAATGAAAATTCACATTTATAGAAAATGCGTAGTGCTGGTTATCTAACATGATTCACTAGAAAGTTAATTGTGTAAATATAGGAATTGACCTGTGCTTTTAGTACTTTCATATATGTGGTGTTTTCACACTTCTTTTAACTTTAACCCACAGTAAGATATATATTTATTTCACAGTCATGTATACACCCCACATATACATACACAGATATAGGAAACCAATGTTTCACAAAACAATGTTTAACACATTCTCTGCACTCCAATAGTTTTTGTTCTGTTTTCTGATTTCTTTCATTTTTAGTGCTGATCATAACCCATTAACTTGACTTCCTGACCTACTAATGGGTTGTATCTCCAAGTTTGAAAACCATTGCTTATACAGTTCTGCTTAATACTGGCCCCACCATGGGGCAAAAATTCTCACCTCATTAGTCTAGGTCATAGAGGTAGAAAGATTTGCCTAGAGTTTCAGAGTTCTAATTCAGTTTTGGAATTTCTGATTGTAGAGACATTACTTGTTCTGCTTTCCCCAAAGCAGCTAAGCCCTTGCTTTGACTTTGTATTGTCTGGTGACTGAGTGAGTTTGCTCATTTTCAATAAGCAAATAGTTTTGTGGGGCTTCAGAAAGCTGAGAGAAGGAGCTAGAATGGGAAAAGGGCCCAGCTACAGTGAGCTCTGTCACCTTTCTCTCAAGGTCAGCACAGCCAGAGAGGGCACACTTAGGTGCTCATCCCATATGAGATAACCCATATTCTTGCATAATGAATTACGTTTATAGCAGATTTCCTGAGTAGAGATTTAGAGTAGTCAGACATTAATTAAACCACATCTGATTTAAACATAACCAAAAGGTGTGATACTTCACCTCCCTGAACATTTTCAGCTTTCCTTTAATGCAATTAAAACCATAGCTGAGAGCAAAGAGCATGAAAAGTAGCAAGGGGGTAGGCTCACTGGATAATTTATATCATTTTTATGCATAACTTCTCACTCTCAGGCGGAAATGGAGAACTGTCTGGTCCCACACATTTGAAGGGAATGATTCCCAAGACAATACTATAAATTAACACACAATGAAATTGGATCTAAATTATTAACAGGCAATATTTCTGAATAAGCAAGAGATACCAGCTATCTGTTCTCACCTCTGTTTTTTTTTTTTTTTTTCTTACTTCTAGGATGGCCCCGAAGCTGGACAGACTGTGAAGGTGAGTGCTTATTATGTGCATACAAATTAATAAGGGGCAATTATGAGAACTAATAAAAAATCACACTGAGTCATTTGCAGCACATTGCTGTTTCATTATGTTATCTTCGAGGTCAGAGAGACCCTCAGTGTTAGCGACATGAATCCTGACATTATAAACTCTGCCAAGCAATATGTTTCCCATTAGTTTACAAGACATTTACCATTTGTAATAAAATTATTATTGTGCTAATGCTAAAACAGAAACTTAATCAAGGAGCCCTAAAGCAGAAACTGAAGTCAAAGGAGTTCATGTGAGGTGGTATGTAGGAAACAGCACTTAAGCCAAGTGTGAGTCTCTGGGTCCCATTTGAAGCCTGGGTGTCTTTGACACACCTTCCCGCCCTTTATACATTCTCTGTTTGCATCATCATTCTTGAGTGAAGGGCTCATGGATGTGGTCTCCCCAGGCTGTCCTTCCACTCCTCACCACGTGCTCCTCTTCTCCTTCTCTCCGTGCACACACCTGCTTTTCCTCCCTTTGTACATAATACCAAATTCTAACCTAATGGAGTTAGTGGAGCTCAAAGATGGGTTTTTAAGTGTGCTAGAAAAGGAAAGGAGGATTTATTAGGATAGTCCCTGCTTCCCTAGTGAATTAAAATAAAAGGCTAAAATGTTGACTGATTTCGAAGCTAGGCTTCAGCCCCCATCAGACAAATGCAAATTCCTGTGCAGTTAGGTTCTGTGCCTAAATCACTGAAAAGTCTATTTTTTTTTTCCCCTCTGGCACTATAAATCAGAAGCAAGTCAAGTTGGGGTGCTAATATTATACTTTGTGAAATAAGGGTTTATGGCCCTAACACTGGCTGTGAGTGGATAAGGTAATGCTTGGTATCAAGCAATACCAAATAAACATAGTTCTCTTTTGATCTTAGTTTGTGTGTGGCTTTAATGTTTACTTAACTACTTCGGGACTTTTAAAGTAGAATCTCTACGAAGTACTCTTGAGGAGCAAATGTCCTATAGGGTCTGCCACCACATTTCTTACGGTGAAATGGAGAGCTAGCTTTCTGATTGTTCCGGACATATGATGTGATAGGGCAGAAGAAACTCTCAGCTTTACTCCACCTCACTGTCCATCTCTGTGCCAGGTTTCTAAATAGGCAGAGGCTAAAGAAAAGTGTAATAGGAGCAGCTTCTTTTTAAAATTTTCTTGAAAAACAGAACATGAATGTTTAAATTTGGTTACTAGTTTTTTAAAAACTCAATATTTAAGTGTAAATTCCAACAATACCAGATTAGTTAGCTGCATTATGCAGTATATATCTGGTGGAATTCCTTCAGCCCATGAAAGTGATGCTGTAGAGGCATAGTTAGTAACAGAGGAGAATGCACAAACCAAATCAAGTGGAATGCACATACTAAACATAGCTAATATTTATATGAATGTATAGCTCATAGGATCTCAACATTTCATTTCAGAATTCTGAAAGGGACATTAAAATTATTTCCTGTACAAGTAGACTTTGAATTGAGACAGAAAGTACATGAGTGTTTGCCAGGGGCTACAGAGAGAAGGGACTGGGGAGTGATTGCTAATGGGTAAGTGGTGATGTAAATGTTGTAGAATCAGATAGAGGTGATGGTTGTACAACTTTGTGAATATTTGAAGACTGCTGAATTATACACCTTCAAGTGGTAAATTTTATGATATTTAGATCATATCTCAATTATCTGGCCAAAATTTTTAATGGTTTTATTACTTTTGATGGTGAGAATAGAGTAATTCTTAGCATATAGTACTGTTATATGAATTTCGGAATATGGTTGTTATCATCGTCACCATTCTTATTTAGCTTAAGTTGATTTTTTTACAGTTTTTTTTTGTTTTTGTTTTTGTTTTTTTTACCAGTAGATTATGTTGTTTTGGGCCTCTTTCAACTGTTTCCAACCTAATCACGGAATATTCCCTAGATGAGTTAGTGGGGTCATCTGAAGTTCTTTGTGATGGCTAAAAGAAAACAATCATACACATACATATAAAAACCTCAATGAATGGCAAAGGTATAAAAACTGTCCTTTTAGACCAAGTCTACAAATCTAAAATTATCTAATCTATGTTTTTCTAAGTGTGATTCTCATACTCCCTATGTGAAAATTGATTTTGGTGTTAGTTTAAAAAAGTCATTGATTATCTATTCTTATTCTACTGATTTAGAACCTTTGTGGTTAGGATGTGGGGGTCTTCACTATTAACAAGCACACCCCATGACTTCAGATATTTTTCAGAGTGTAGATAGATACTGGGCTTGCTGTTTTATGGTGATAACATAGTAGGCGGTAATGACCACATAAACTTGACCCGTGGAAACCAGTCTTATAGCCAGCCCCTCCAGGGAGCAAAGCAACATCTTCAACAGTCAACTGTTTAGTTCTGAAAACTACACTTAAAGACTGAGCATTTAATATTTTGAAATCCATACAGTTGCACATTGCAAGTCAGCATTTGATAGCCTGCCATGGAAAATACAGTGCCTATTCTCATCTTTGCCTCTGTGCCTTACTCTTGGTATTCCGTGTGATGCCAGAGTTCTAAACCATTTTTGTCTTGGGCTAGATGGTATTAGCAACAAACCCAGTAATGTTATTTTCCCCTGAAGCTACTGTTGTTCTTGTTGGTGACTCTGCACCACTGTGTTCACTTCATGAACATGGTACCAGTTAAGTTTTTTGTTGTTGTTGTTTCACGGGCTTTAAATTCTACTTTGCAAAGAAACAAGTGTGGCCTCGCTCTCTAAGTCATTTGTAGCAGGAAAGAGAAATATCGAAGTAAAAAAATGACCTCTTATATTTTAATTGAATATTAACTCTTGTTTTGAGTTTAAAAATAGTAGAACGCTGCTCTCCACTAGGTGATTATTGCAATGATTTGGACGTCCTGCCAGGTTGGGAAACGATCTTTTTCTTCTGGTCTCAGCCATGTATCTCTATGTGCATATACGTGTTACCATTTCATGTATAACCATAGATCGCTGTAGTTATCAGCGTTTCCTGACAACCCCACCCTATCTGAAGTAGCCCTCCTAAACTACTTACACCCTGTCCTATTGCCTTACTTGGTTTTGTTCAAGACATTCTTCATTGACTTCGTTTGTGTGTTTGTTTTTCTTCCCCTATGTTTGTTGTCTCTTTAGTCCTTCCAGAATGTGAACTTCATGAGGACCTGCATTTTGTCATTGTTTACTTTGGCTCCCTTGAGAAGTGTGGGGAGGAGAATGGAGATGATAATGGCACTTCATTTGATAGAACAAATCTCTGCTTTTGAATTTTTAACTTCAATTGACATGAAGTAGCAGATGATATAAACTTGTATTCCAGTATGCAGTCAGAGGTCTGGGTTTCCTGGAATTTCTATCAAGAATCTCCCATATTTCAGGTGTCACTGACAAAGACCAAAATTTTCTCTATTCAGGTACCAAAATCATGTTCCAAAATATAATTCCATCTAGTCAAAACAATAAGGCAATATTTGGTCCTTTAAAAGAGATGCTGCTTCATAAGTTTAATGTGAGCTATCTTTTAGAATAATTACTATGTATATCTTTGGGTGAGAGAGTGTTTTAAGTATATTAAAGAGAGAGATTTGTGGCAATCTAGAATCTCATAAGAGCTATTTATGGAATATGATTGCTTACACTCTTCTGTGTTTAAGGTGTTCGAATCCTCTACTTAGATATTTAATTTTATAGCATTAATGCAGTGGGAAGTGTTTCTTAATAACTGTTGAGATATTAGCAATTACTTTTCATATCACTTAGGGAAGAACAAGAAAAGGAATTCTTTAAAGAAGAGTGATTTAAAGCTTAAAAACAAACAAACTCATTTCCCAAGGGGTCTCTGTGGTCCTAACATAGATTTTCCATATAGTGATCTGTTAATCTTTTTAATTCATGAACATGGAGGACTTTTTGACTCTTCATAAAGTCCAGTTAGTGATATATTTTGGCATCAGTTAAGAAGTTCCATAGGAATATTAGCTCTACTAAATTACTAGCTGTGTGACTTTTTGCCAGCCTCTTAACCTCTCTGAACATCCATTTCCACATTTTTCAAATGGGGGAAGCCCTATCTATTGTACTGAATGATGGTGAGGAGAAACTGACATGAATAGATGGCCCAGTCTACCATATACTGTGTTTCTGGGGCATTATGCATATTTCTTCATCTTAATCTTACCCTCAGTTTTCTCATAAGCTAAGCCTGAGTTTTAGGAAACTGAACATGGAATTGAAATTGTCTGTAGCCCTGATGAGTTCACTTAATTATTGTACAATGAATTCTCTCACAATTGATTACTGCCTTTAAGCTTAAATTCTTGAGAAAACTGTCTTCTGATCATATGAATTCTGCTATTTGAATATGTAGCTTGAACTTGTTATAAAAGTGACCATGTGAACATTCAGAAATCTGCCTTATTAATTGGGGGTGGGGAATGGGATCTCTACCCTGATATTTTTAGCCTCTGCTATTACCCTTAGATGGTAATGAGTAAGTCGTGATTCTGAGCCAACAGTATGCTTTAACAATTACTTGAAGTAGGTTTTCACAGAACAGAAACCTGCCTGCCTCCTAAGATGATTCAGTAGGTCTGCTGTGGGAGCCAGAACTCTGCATTTTAAGAGATATTGCAAGTGCTTTCCATGTACACATCACTCCAGTGCAAAGTCACTTACCAAAGAAATGACAAGAAGATGTGGAGCAATCTCCACATGGCTGCTTGCTTTCAACCCAAAGGAATTCCTAAAATGTGTGTATAGAAAGGAGAAACCAACATCTTAAGAGTAAAAATGATTATACTTGATTGTTATTTATTAATTTCATCTAGAGAAATTTCAGGAGAGCAGTAATTTACCAGACAACTTTTATCCTTTGATTAAAGCCACAATGAAAAGTGCTTTGCCTATGTTTATACCTAATACATGTATCTACTGCCAGAAAAATTAGTAACTTCAGGATTAAGTAGCTTTTATCTTGTGGAATTACCTTACAATTTGCATCTCTGCTCTCAGAATGAATCCAATATGTCTGGGTTTGGTAAACCAAAAACAATTTCAGTGCTCAGGGGGTTGGTTTTTATGTACATGTGGAAGTGGATGCCTCCATGCCCACTCTTCCCCTCTGGCATGTCCATGTCTCTGATTCTCCCTCTCTCTTGGTGATTTGGGGGCAAAATATCTGGTCTCTGGCTCTTCAGGGAGGAGAAGGGATCATAAGCCTGACTGTCTCCTATGGGAAAATTTCTTCTACTAAACCCTCAAGCTCTCTTCTAAGTAGTGATCAAATCATCACATTTTTCCATTTCTAATTGGTTAATTTTTATTTAAATGGTGTCATTTGGGTCAAAGCATTGAAAGAAAAATTAACCATGCCCCTCTGGTATTCTCCTATTCCAATTTATTTATTTCCCTGTTCTTTCAAACTCACAGGCAGCTTAGGAGAGTAGAGTGGTGGGATGCTGGAGATCGAGTGAGGATAGAGGGGAAAGGTTGTCAGTATTAAAACATGCTGATGGAGAGGGAGGACTCTGGAGGCAGATAGCCTGTTTCAGTCTCAGTGACATTGCCTACCAGTTGTATGACCCAGCAAAAGTCAACCTGTCCTATCCCCAACATCTATTTATAGATTTATAAAACCAGGGTTATTGATGGTATCCTACTTCATAGGGGTGTGTGAAGACCAAATGGGTTAATGCATATAAATGCCTTTAAAATAGCACTTGGCTCATAGGAACATCTCAAAAATGTTCATTATAATTTTTATAGTTTTTACTTAATCCTTACAACCCTCAAAAGTGGGCATTAATATTTTATTCTTGGGAAAACCAAGGTTTATAGTGGTAAAGTGACTTAATCAATGCATGTACACAATTGACAGATAGTAGAAGTGGGATTTAAACTCAAGCCTGTTCAGAAGCCCAACTCTGCAGTATATCACATGGCCAGCTGTTCCTACAAACACCTTGAACCTAGCAAGCACAGGCAAAGATCTATAAGAAGAAATTTGGTAAATATGTTGTCACCCTGAACACAAATTAATCTGCACTATTTTGCTCTGCTTGGAATAATGTTGGTTTCCATCTAAAAATACCCATAAGAACTCTCTTTCTTTATTATACAGGTGAAGGTTGACGAACCTAAATGCTGCTTTATTGCTGTATGTCAATTTAGAGCTGAATCATATGTTTTAGATGTTTATTAATGCTACTGAACAAATTCCTTTGTAATTAGAGGCTCTGACATATAGCAAAGTGGATATTTGGCTGTTAACTTAATTTTGAGGTCTGTAACACAAAAAATGTAGAAAATACTGCAGATACTTTTGTTATTGTTGTTGCACCATTCCCCAAGGTACTGCAATACAAAGTCAATGCATGGAGTGGACAGAATAAGCTCCTATTCCAACTCCCTGCACCAAAAATCCATTTAATATACTGTCCTCAGATAGAGGACGTGCAGATACATTTTTAAAGTCAATGTTTTACAAGTTTTAGTAGACTGTCTTTTACACATTATGCTTAGAGCTTAGAGTTTAGGAAAATCAAATACGCTGTGAAAGGCAAAGTGCTTTATAGACCCTAAAATGCTACATAAATATAGGATGTTATTCAGAATCACCTTCTACCTCTGTTGATACAGTAAGGGCAGTTACTCACTCACTGGTGTTATTTTGCTTTGGGACAGTAGGTGCTCAGTAAATAATCATTGAAGGAATTAATCTCTCTCACTATTTTACTCTGTATGTTTAGGCCTGGGAAATAATGTATTGAATTCTCTAATTCCCCATAACCAGCTCACTGCACGTTGAAAATTTTAAACCTGTGACATCTAAATAATTGGATTGTCAAAAATGTCAATTCTGTAAAAAAAAAAAATAAATAAAATAAAATAAAAGGAAAGAAAAGGTAAAATATACTCAGCCCAATTAATCATGTTACAAAGATTCTATAGTTTGATTAACTATAAGTGCTTTATTAGGGTTGAATAGATGAGCCATCTGTTACAGACCACACCACACACCTGAAATACAGAATGGGGAGAAAACGGCCATAAAGCTATGTGCACTTTGGTTGTAATTGGACATTTCAGCTGAAACAGATCCAGATAATGATACAAACTTTGCTTCAGGAGTTATTAACAGAAGAAATAATCAAACATAAAATCAGGTTACTTAGTATATAAGTTTACAAAAATGCGAATCTAAATATCACTTAGGCATATGAACACAAAAAGGGTTGGGATGCCCAGGGGAGGTCATAAGGAGAAGGAGCCTGTCATTGGATGTAAGGGTTAGTTGGGTAATGTGTATGTATCTCATTGCTTATTATCTTATTTATATTTTTAATATCTTGATAGAAATATATTTAAAATATGTAGCTATATCTATAATTTTATTTCACAGTGGGTTCATGGAAAGAATTTTTATTAAAGTGACTATTATAATTAATTCTTCTTGCTTCATTATCTTTAGCATGTAACTAGTTCTCATACCTCCCATTTCAAAACTGCTAACGATGAGGTCCATGAAATAGATTTTTGAAAAGCCCAGTTGATTGTGACGGTTTCCGAGATTTATGAACTGCTGTTTATATAAATACATTTTGATTCTTGGTCTAGATGACCTAGACTTGATTCTTTCTTCCATATTCTGAATATCTTGAATTATTCAGTCCATTTCAGGGGCTTCTCTTTGCCCTTTTTGTCAAAACTGTTGACAAAATAATTCTCAAGACCCAAAAGTAGCTAGGAAAGTAAGGATTTGATGACCGAGTCTGGGTCAGATGGAAACCAGCTTAATGAAGAATAGATATGGCAACCTGCAGAGCCACAGACATGAAAGAATTAGAATAATGACCTTCTTAACAACAGACATTTGAGTGAAAAATATTGGGTTGCTAAGGATCTGTAATGGCACTCAGGCCAAACACAGTGAGAAATTCTTCCCCACTTCTATATGAATTATGTTAGTGCTGGAAAGGGTAATTGTGAAATTTTAACTTCATATGTCATGAGCCATCAATTTTACACCTGTAGTTCATAGCAAATCCCCTCTCTGGAGAAGCCTCTTGTCCACCAAGATTAGGGAAATAAAACCATCTGTGGCTGGAAGCCTTCTTTAACTGGATTAATCCCAAACTTCAGTGGGAAAGGACAAATAAGATGTTTTGAAATCCTTCTGACTCATTCAACATAAAGATAATATTATTGAAATCTGGTAATGAAAACCATTTCTTTCCCCAATAGTTTACCCTTTTAAATAAGCTTTTCTTGTTTCTGATGTTACATGAAAAATAAACCTGCAGTTGTTTAGAGTGTTGACCTTACCTATAGTGGTTTAGAAGAACAATATTGAATGAATAAAGTAAATTCACCAAATATTCTCTTACTTTGTGGTGAAATCCATTTATCCTACTGTTCACATTCAAATCTCCCACCCTAGGGTCTATATATCACTATCTGTTCCCTGAAGAAAATATTTTTTTTTTTAAATCATTCTTTCTATACTGGTACCCTGAGAAACAACCCAACAGGGCCTTTTATTTGTTTCAATTCATCTCTTGGTTGTAAATGGTATAAATTCCCAGATATCATCAGGTTCTAGCAGTGTAATTCTGATGAAACTGTTCAGCCATGGAAGGAATAAATGTGATTCTAAGCTCAGCTCTGCTATCATATGACCAGAGGTGAAATTCACTCTTGAGGAAGACACTCAGACCCTGGGAAAACTCAGAGAATCCCAGAGGGGAAAGTGACCTTGGAAGTCTGTAGTATCATCACCTATTGTGCAAATGATCTCCCTCTGTAGCCTTCAAATTGATCTTTCATCTTTCTCTATACCTGGAAACCAGTACACAGTATCTGCCTCTAGTTCTGAACAGCTCTGACCTCTGGATGACGATGAGAATTTGATCCCTGCCAAATGTATCCTGTTCCTGCCTCCCAAGAAATGAGCATATTGTCTGCTTGTGTTTTACTATCTAGTATTCAGTCTTTATTCTTCCAGTGCCTACTGTGTACTTGGTATTGTCATAGGCCCTGTCAGACCAAGAAGAGTGAGTCCCTGTATTTAAGGAAAGCCTTTGAAATAAGCACTTTGTAATAGAGGAAGACTGAGGAGGTTGTAGAAGTTGTATAGTTCATAGTAATTCCTTCTATCAGTAAGTGTTTACTGAGTACCTACTATTTGTCAGATGCTTCTGGGTACTGGGGTACAGTGGAAGGGGAGGCAGACGAGGAACAATCTCAGCTTATTGTCTTTCTCTATATCCAGATGAACAAAATAATTGCAGATTTTGAGTACTATTAGGAAGGCTCTGAAAGGGGATAATATGGGGTGGGGGCGGTGGAATAGGGGTGACATAGGTGCTTTAGATAGGGTGGTCAGGAAAGGCCTGCTAAAGAGGTGACCTATAAACTGAGCCTGAGGAGTGACAGGGATTCAGCCAGATAAAGAGCTGAGAGAGAAAGAGCCTTGTATTCTGAGCAGAGGAAACAGCAGTGGAGATGAGCTTGGCACATTCTCGGAGATTAGGAAAGGCCAGGTGGCAGAAATTTAAGGGTGGAGAGAGAGGTAGCTGGAGATAAATTTGAAGGGGTGGACAGGAAAGCAGTTATACCAGGCCTTATACATCACTGCAAGGAGTTTTAATTTTACTTTAAATGTATTTAGAGTTTGGAATGTAGTATGAGGGCAGATGATATTTCATATGTGCCTAATATGATGGGTCACCTTCACTGATTTGTTTTTTAAATTTCTAAGTCACTTTCTAGAACTTGAATGATTTTGTCTATTATGTATTATGGGCACTGTGGTTGTCTCCCAGCATACTTTTTTCACTCCTCCATTATTTAGCAGGCAGGAAGTTAGGATGCCATTGAATCCTTCTCCAGCTCCAGGTGTGAACCTTGTTTAGTCTAATCCAGTGATAGGCAAGCTTTTTCATAAAAGGCTAGATAGTAAACATTTTAGGCTTTGAGGGCCAGGTGGTCTCTGTCACAAATTATACAATTGTGTTTGTATCAAGAAAACAGTCATAGAAAACAAAATAAATTTGCACGAATGGTCATGGCTGTATTCCAATAAAACTTTATAAAAATAGACAGTGGGCCAGATTTGGCCCAGGGGCTATAGTTTATGTATCCCTGGCCTAAGCCAATTTTTGTTGCCACAGTAATGACTTTATTTAATTCTGACCAGGCCACTTAGCACATAAGAGTCCCTCAGCTTTAGGGATGGTTGTTCCTAGCATCATGGAGGACTTGTATTCACTGGTTGTGGGAAGGGATGCTTTCTCTAGTAATGCCTATGAATAAGAAAGCAGTAACCCTGACAGCTGTAGGCAACCATCTTAAGATTCCTAGGGCAGCCTCCCTTAGAATGAAACAGATGTTGAGGCTAGAATGGCAAATATTAGAAAGAAATTGGATTCTTCGTGACATTATTGGGTTGCTGAATGGACCAGCCCTGATGGCTGCTCTGCCTCTGGGTTATTAGGTGATTCGGTACATCCCCTATTGTTTCATCCAGGCAGAGTTGAATTTTCTGCTACTTCCAATGGGGGACATCCCCAAGTAAATCATCTGTGCTCAAATATTAAGTTATTGTTACTTCTTAATATGCTTAACTGGCAGTTTGAGTAAACAGTTTCTAAAGTGCTTCTGTATATCTGCAATACTCATCACATGCCGATAGGTATCTTTGTGTGAATGTCTGTGAATCAATGGCCCCAGAAAAGCATAACTTCCAATAGGCTCCCTTTGGTGCATGACCATGAGGTAATTCCATTAACTTTAACGATGGTGGTGCTGTACAAAATGGGCCCTGTTAATCTATTCTTCTCCTTCTTTTTAACATTAAATCTTATCCTGCAGCTAATTCTTCAGGGTAAGTAAGGTATGTGCACTGATGCCATTCATTTCTTGGCCTTTATTAATATATGCAAGACTCTTTCTCTCAGGGAGGGAGTGTTAAGTGAGTACATTAAAAATGAATCCGCTGCCCCATTTGTCAACTGTGAGAAAACCTCAGAGTCAGGAACATCAGTGGATTATTATTGATTATTGTAAGATCCGATAAAATCATAAATATGGCTCAAAACAATTACCGTGGCCACATTAGCAAATTATCAGATCTATAACTTGCTTTGGAGTCTGGCCTCAGAGATTGAAATAAAGTGCCAGAGGGAGGAAAGTTGTATTTTAGGAATGTGACAACCAGGGCTAGAATTGAGAAATTTATGATTTAATTTCCTTTGTAATCTAATTGAGAATAACTATTGGATTTCTAAAAAGTAAACTTTGATTAGGTTTAGGTGTTAGAAATGAACTGGAAATATGGGTCAGCTTATAATTTCCTGAGAGAGTCTTTCCAGAGGGGGAGAGGAAGATATTCATTGCAAGGAATGACTTTCCTGGGTGACCTTCTATCTTGCCTTTTGTGTTCTTATTTCCTGTGTTCAAATAATTGGGTTATACCTGAGACTAGCTGGCTCTTTCCAGAGACTTGATTTCTGCTTTTGCCACCAAGTGTCAATTTTCGCCTATTTAGAAATAAATCAATTCAAAATGAAATTACTCAGAGCATTCATTTTTCACCATCTAGTAAATGAGTCTCTCTAAAGAACACGAGGTCCTCCCTTTTTAATTCAGGCTTAAGAAAATCCTTCTCTTGCATGGAAGTGGTGTAGGACTGTTGTCTTTTCAAGGCTTTTCATTCTTGGTGGACTGCTAGATAATATTTGCTGTGCAAAATGTATGTTGGCATGTTTATAGATACTCGTGCATATTTTCTGAAGATTTAACCTGAAGTCAGACTGCCTGGTTTAAATTTCTAACCCACAGCAGGTTGGAAAAAAGCTGCTCGTGGCATCATAGCCATTAGCCATTATAGTAGTTCATCTGAAGCGTGGCCTCAGCTGCACGCTGATGACAGGCACACCGGTAGCTAGATTTTCAGGAATGGATTGGCTCATCTTTCAGCTCACTTCAGGAAAATAGAAAAGCAATTTGCACAAAGATAAAGGAGATTTCATAGTGATCTGTGCAGAACTGGCTAACGGATTTCTACAGACAGCGAAAGCTTAAAAACCCAGCTGAGAAATGATAAATTACCCCTAACTGTCCTAATTATCCCTTGACACTGTGTTGAAAGCTGACTAGATTTTGCTGAAACTTACAAATAGGAAATTTAAAGTTTAATAAATTATCCACAATAGAAATGCTTCAAAGAGAAGAGGGGAAAGGAGAGAGAAAAAGAGAGGGAAGAAGGAAGGAAGATAGGAAAGGAGGGAGGGAGACCACAGCAGAAGGGCTTATCTTGATCACTCAACAGTTTCCTGAGCAAGAGGTAGGGGTAGGGTGTGGAGAACGTATTCAATAAATTTATAATTTTAATTGCAAACCTAATTGATTATATTTGGCATGCTCTTTAGTTTAAAGAAGACTATGAGTCAGCTCCCAAGGTCATTACATTAATAGACATGGTAAGCATGTAATTTGTGATAATTTGATTTGTGAACACATTCTTCTCTGTAAACAGCATAACTAACATACTAGTTTTAAAAGGTCACACATTGGCTAACTTCGTTTCTTTGTATTTTAGTACAATCATCTTGTACTTACCCATCTTTCATGGTTTAGTCTTAGCTTTGACTCATTCAGTGTATGATTCCATGTAAAACTTTTCTAGTGATGGCTAGCTGCTTTTTACCAGCTCTCTTATTCCATTTTTTGGTAACACAGAAAAGTTTGTTTTTTTCTTTTTCGTCCCGCTGCCTTTTTCCTCCCCATGAACCAGCATTCGCAAGGATGGAATCTTTGTTCTTTAGTCTCTATGGATTCTGGGAAGTCTGTATTAATTTGGTACTTCCCTCTTTCCTAGAAAGCTTGTAGGAGTCAGGGGAAGTGTGCTATTCTTCCCCTAAGGAATCATCAGTGTCTTTAACGTGTGCACAGCATGGTTTCTAGTCCTTTGCCAAGCTTGTTCCCCACATCTGGGTGTTCTCTGTTTATTGACCCTTCTATTTTAAATACATTGCCTAGAATCACATGGAGGCATCCACCTGGCATAGGAGCAAGTGCTTTATTGCAGTTTTTCATACATAGTAGGCTCTCAAGGTTTACTGAACATGAGAGTTGTTTCCTCAAGTGCAGAACCTCAGGTCTGAATGTTCTTGCTACACATTGAGTGTAGAAAATGACATAGGAAGATCTTATTGACAGGCACTGCTGTATGGTGGAATTTGTTGGCTCCTCAGTGGTGTTTTAAGACCACCAAGTCTTGTCAGTGATATGGAGTTCTGTGATGTCACTATCCTTAAAACCAATTGGTCATCAGTAGAGCTGCTCTTTGATCCTACTGTGGACAAATGCTAACAATGGAATGAATTCAGAGCTAGTCTTCTAAAGTGGTAATGTGTTGGGGTTCTTTCCACATTCAGGGTGTTTGCAGAGACTGACTATTCCCATGTCTAATACCTGCCAAGTTTTCATCCCAATCATTTCCCTTTTAGAAGGCAGGCATACAAAAGACATCTAGAAAATTTTGACTCTGGGGCGATAATTAAAAAACAATTTAATTCTGAAAAGCAGCTCACTCATTAAACTCTGGGGATTGGAGGGATCATAGAATGTATCTAGTTAGAAAGCTATGGATTTTTTTCTGTGGAAAAATTCAGGTACACATAAATGTTGCATATAATGTCAAGGATCTCCTAGTCCTCTGATGCCTGTCCATGGACTGACTGCTCCACTCAACTTCCTGAATTGTTGTCTTCCACCTCAGCACTGAAGGACAATTAGTAATACTAGCCCATAATGACAGGATAAATCTTGAGGCAGGTCACAGATAACCATGTTTTCTCTGAGAGATTTTACTTTGTAAAATGTCTCCCTCACACTCATAAGAATGGTTTGCTCAAAGATTCAGTTTGGCTCCACCCATTAGTAGCGGCAAGGCTTTAGGCAAGTGTTTTGACTCTCTCTGACTTTGTTTCCTTGTCCATGAAATTGGAGTAAAAATCCTGCATAGGATTTTGTATTACATGAGACCGTGAATGGGAAACTTTCTACACAGTGTTTGTCAGACTATTTTTATTCACCAATTATTTATTGAGACCCTATTGCCTGCCAGCTTCTGTTCCAGCTGCTGTGATGATAGCAGTGAACAAGGCAGACGTAGTCCCTGCCCTCAAAGAGAGCATCCTCTCGCTTGCTTCAGCATCATCACTCCGGTAGTTTTATCCTCACCCCTGCATGAAGAAAGTCTGATTAGAGAGTCAGAGGAAATCCCTGGAGAGGAGTTAAAGTGGATTTCAGTCCCCTTGAGTCACCCTGTTAATGGGCCCAGAATTCTTATTAATGTTAAGCACATTGGTTTCCAAGCTGTCCTAACAAGTGAGTCAAATGGAACTGAATGTGCAGAGCTTGTTCTTCACGTAGAAAACACCAAAGTCTACCATGTGGTCCTGGGTGGGTGGGGAGGAGTAGATACTCCTTCCAGAATTACAAGGTGTCTGCAAAGCAGGGCCCTTAAGATGGGCATTGTTTGCTCCAGTAAGAGACATTATGTTATATTCCTTGAATCATGGATCCCTAACAAAATGAATGATAGCATGAGGGAAAAACTATTTCCCCCATGCCCATCCAAGATAAAACATTATTCTGATGTTAAATTTGTGTAACAGAAAGTGGAGATTTTCTTAACCTCTGAAGACCAGGTGTGGCCTTTAACCAAACTCACAATTCACAGGCATTTATTTCAATCAGCTGTTGAATTTTACTCCCCCCGCCCCCACCGCCCCCGCCAAGAAACAAAGAATTTAAGAAATAAGAGTTGAGAGTCAGGAGTTGAGATTTGAAAATTACAAAATTTAGACTTAAGAGAGTTAAATCTCAAGTTAAATTTAAGAGAGAAAAGTTGGACATTTAGCTTGAATTGAATTTGAAGTTAAATTTTAAATTCAATGAGGTTTTATTCTTTTTTTTTTTTTTTTTACCTTGTTGCTAATGTAGCCACTTGATTTCTCTCATAGCTCTCTGTTACAGCAGCTGATTTTTGTTATCCTGGGTATGATTGTCAGGAAAAGTAGAGCTGCGATCATTCAGAGCTCAGATATATCTGAGTTTTTGCTGGGGAAACATGTGGGCAGTTTCCCCAGCAAAGTCAGGGATTCACGGCTGTGCTACTCCCCCAGGAGAGGACCCCGGCTCCCTCTGGACCCACCTGCAGCAGTCCCACCGCTGCCTCATGCAACTGACCTTTGAGAACATTTTTTTATGCAAACACTCTGCCATCTGCTGTGCCGTGGAGGCTTCCAGGTTAGAACACAAACAGGCATGGTGTAAAAGTCACTTAGTGAGTAAACAAGTTAAAGGGAGGATTGGCAGATAGTACTTCATGTTATGAGCTTCGCTCACCCTTGGCCCTTAGAGCCTGCTTGGGCAATGCCGAGCTTCATCAGTGGCCGGCCCTTTGTAACCAGTTTGGGCTCTGGGTTTGGTTCCAGACAGCTTTCTGGAAAGATGCCTGGGGCTGTTATTTGACTTGCAGATGGGAACAGGCATTGTGGTGTGGAGTCCCTCCAGGAGTTTTATGCTGGACGTACTACCAGTTTGCAGCAGAAGAGCCTTCTGTAACTTGTTCTTTTTGAGGCGTGGTGTTCCCAGAGCTGCTAGAAGAATTTGTTCCTTTTGTCAGGCAGGCATGGGATTCCCCTCACCTTTTAAACTCTAGGAAAGAATGAGTTCTTTGTTCAAAATGGTGCCAGTAGAACTTCTTTTATGATGTGCTAATGCAATTCTAGTTGACTTTCTTACAACGGGTTGTCTGTATTACTGAGAGAAGTACATGTGTTTTTACTAAAACAAGTGATAGTTACCTAATCTTTCAATAACTGTAATGAGCATCTTTTTGTATTATTAATAGTAATGATACTTTACATTTGTTTACTAATTTACAGATTTTAAAGTGCTTCATATTACATGCTTTAAATAATTTGTGTAGGGCAGGGTAGCACAGAGGGTAAGGCTTTGGGACCAGAATGCCAGGGTTAAAATTCTGGCTTTCCTTCTTTATGAGCTCTGTGACCTTTGGCAAGTTGTTTAACATTTCTGAGCTTCAGCTACTCATCAGTAAAAGGGAGATAATGATAGTGCCTGATTTCTTAGAGCTGTTATGAGAATCATAAGAAGTAAGGGAAGTATAGGACTTTTGTTACAGTTCCTAGCATATGGTATGCCTCAGTAAATGTTAGCTATTATCATAATTATTAACTCAATTAATATGTCATGAATATGTTCCCAACATAGTGTAAAATAGGTATGTCACCAGGAAATTTATCCTTATTTAAACAGTGAGGTGACTGAGGTTCAGAGGGGAAAAGTGACTTGTTCAAGAGCTAGAATCCAGTCAGTGTCACATCTGAACAGAAATTCAGATAATGACATCTCATCGAGAAAATGTTGGCGGAATCCAGCGGAATCTGCTCACACAGCCCAGTTTCTGTAGCCCCATCCTCATCAGGATGTAGCTAATAAGCTCGGCTCCCAGCAACAGCCTTTAAACCAAAACATTTCACTGTCTGTGGCAAAGGAAAATGGAATCTTGAAGTTTTCTTTATAGGGAAGACTCTCTCAGTCAATTTTCTAAACTGGAAAGATAGAGAAGCCTTTTACAAACTGGTGTTTGAGGTGTCACTAAATCTCCATTCTCAGGCTGAATAAGCATCTCAAATTAAAAATGTATTCACGCCCATTTTGATATTATTTTAGAATATTCATACCACTGTTTTAATACAGTCCACATATAACCAGTTTTATTTTTTAAAAAATTCTCAATTACCAACCTAAAAGAGCATATGAAGGACATTAACAAACACTGAAGCTTTATAAGACTCAGTACCTCTCTTCCACGTGTTTGTAAAACTTAGGAAGGATAGCAAACATACATAAATAACCCAAAACAGAAGGCAGTGTGTCACGAAGACCAAGAAATAAGTTCAAGGAAAAAATTAAACTCTGTGGATTCAGAAGGCTAAGGAAGTTCCCTGGATGTAAGAGAACTTTTTTTCTTAGTGAAGCTGTTCTATATTAAAAAGAAAGGATGATTAATCGCCTGAAATATTAGCAGCAGGAACCACTAGTAAGATTATAAGGCTTGTTTTTAGTTTTTAGCAAGTTATCATTTTATTAGTAACTTGGACTTCTTATGGGTAGAATCATCAAATCTAGTCTTTAAAGAAAAATACCATTAGCTTGAATAAAATTAGTAATGTGATCAACTGGGTAAGTCTAAAATCCATCAGACACTGTACGTAGTACAATATGATTGACTTTATTGCGAACGCTGTTGCAAAGTTGTGGTGAATTTCACATGCTCTTTCTGTTCTGTGACTAAGGTGCATGTCAGTGTCTGTTGCACAGATAACATCAGTTTCTGGTGCCTTCTGCTATACTGTCCACAAAGCATTATAAACCCTTTGGAGGATGAAAAATTAGGGAGGCACAAAGCAGCATATTCTGTGTAAAATCTCTAATTGGTGTTTAATAAATCTCAGGTACTCTGAGTTCAAGGATGAATACCAGTTTTTGCCTTGTTTTAATCCAGTCTTTGTAAATAATGGTTTAGTAGCTGAAAAATCCTGATTGGTGTTGGTACATTCTTATAAAGACATACTAGTAGAAAAATAATTTTTGTTTAGTGGAGACTATTGATCTAATTGAAATATTCTACAAATTGATTTTAGCATTAGTATTTCTTAAATTAAAACTGGCATCCATATCCCCTTGGGAAGCTTAATTATAAAAGCAATTCTTAAATGTACAACACCAGGAAAACAATATAAGTCAAGGCAGATGTATGTCTTATATTGTGGGGTATTAATGCCGGGCCGGATCTCATTTGTTTAGCTTCAAAGTAGCTATGTGTAGAAATGAATAATAGTACTAATTTCTGGAGGGGAGTAGTAGGGAAAATAGCAGTGAACTCTGGACTTTAAACTCTGTATTCTTCTCCTATGTGGGCTAGTCCTAAGACCTTGGAAAAATCTTTCATTGTTCTTCTGCTCCTTTCTTCCTTTCCATTTTCCCCCTTTCCCTCATTTCTTTTTCCCTGCATATGTTATGACTTCTTCAGTTGCAAGTGACAGAAAATCCACACTGGCTAGAGTAAATGGAGGATCGGAATCATATAGTCACAGAGTCTAAGTGAAGTGTCTTATATCAGGTATGGTTTTGTCCAGGAACTTAATGCCCTCAGGACCCAGTGAGTGTCTCTCCCTCTCTGTGCTCCTCTTTCTCTGCATTGGATATAAAGCAAAGGGATAAACGTTAGCCTAGGGATGGAGATGGCAGTAGTGAGTTGAGCATCTTGGCTGACGCGTAGGTCCCCCCAAAAAACAGCAGGAAGATGAGCACCTCACGAGCAGGTTTGGAGTCTCTTCATAAAGATTCAAGAGTCAGGTCTGTTGTCTGAATTTAATTCAGAAAGCACTCAGGACACACTGAAGGAATGAGGAAGAGGCTAAGATGTAAAGGAAGATATTTCCTAGAGCAGTAAGAACAAGATATCTACTTGAGATTACAATAAGAGCCAAGAAGAGATGAATGAATTTTTAAGAAAATGATAAATATAAATTATAGGCAAGATCCCATTAGTTAAAGGATTGTGGTAGAACCCAGTAGAACCTAGATTTCTATCAGGACTATTTACATTGTAGGCCAAATAGGTCAAACAGAGCAAATACTGGGTGAAACATCTTTCTACCTGAAAAAGGCATTAGTCCTTTTTCTAAATACCAAAATATCATTAAAAGTCTGTATAACATTGAATTTTGCCCTGTAAATTGAAATTCAGAAAGGCCATCATTTTCTCCTTGCAAAATCAGGCAATGCTATGAAATTCAATTTATCCATGCATTTAGTATTTACTAAGCACCTGCTGAATAACACGGACTGTCACATGCAGCCTGGTAATTTGCATACATTGCTAAGTAAAACAGGTGTAGTTCCTAAGCCCGTGGAGCTGACAGTCTGGCAAAGCCTGTCAACCCCCACATTTACCTAATATCGTCCATCTAGATGCTTAAGATTCAAATTCATAAAAGGATTATTGCTAGCAAAGACAACTAAAAATATAACCAGTAACCCTATTCAACTCCCAACTTCTCTCAACATTACTATATGTTTTTTTTTTTTTATTTTTAAACGCCTACAGCACCTGATATTTCTAGGTGGTCTCCCATCCAAGTACTAACCAGGCCCGACCCTGCTTAGCTTCTGAGCTTAGACGAGATTGGGAATGTTCAGGATGGCATGGCTGTATACGAAATTTTTTTTATAAAATAATAATTTTCTGGAATCTTTTGTTCTTGATTTATGGAAAAAGCTCTATAATGACTGTCTTCAAAATGACTTAATAAGCAAGCACTCTTGCCACTGTTCCAATATGCCAACAGATTACTTAAGTGTCATTTGTGAAACCACTTTGGTCAATAAAATCCCTTTCATTGTTTTCCCCAAGTGGCCATCAAGCCACATATCACCAACCTAATTCTTTCCCCATGTTGTGCTATCTGTTTTGGCTGGTGTGGATTATTAATTTCTTCACAGAGTATTAGCCAGTAGTTATCACGATGCAGTGATGGTGAAGGTTCACAAAGATAAAATGCTCTAATTAGGGAGCAAAATGGAGGGGTAAGCAATTTTTAAAGCGGACTGAGATCTGGTGAGAACTGATTCTCCTCACATGCTTGCGTATAATTTGAAACGCTGACTGCTTGCTTAATATGGAACAATATACTTTCTCTAAATGTATTTTAAGATTTCACATCTATTCATTTAATAGCTGATTTAAATGAACTAGTAACTGATGAAAATCCACAGGAAATAGAATTAGTAATCATTTTGACTAAAGCAACCCAGGGACCTGGCACCGCAAGCATTCACATCATCCCTGTCTGTCTCATAATACCAAATAGCTCCCTGAGAGCACACAGAGATCTCATTTGGATGATTTTGATAGTTTCTTTTCTGATTGCAAAGATAACACTTGTTCATTTGTAGGTGTTTTGGAAAATACAGAAAAATACAAAGCAGGAAATTGAATCCAGCCATGGTTAAATTTATAGTTTGGCTGATGTCTTTTTTAAAACTGCCACAGAAAGAAGCCTTTATAAAATATGAGAGCTGCTTCTTATTTCCCACTAAAGGTTAACAACAACATCAACAACATAAAAACAAAGCTTTGCCAAGGTTGTCCTACTCATCCACTTTCTGAATCTTCCTCTACATTGTCCTTGAGAAAAACAAGTTCTCTATCCAGGGAAAACCTGTCCACTGAGAAGAAACTCTCTGTTGTCTGTCTCTCTGTCTTTATCGCTGGTGTTTCTGGACAGGAGCATGTCATTTTGATATAATAGTATCTGGGAAATGTAACAATTTGTTAAAAGTAAAGCCATGTGAAATTGAGAGGGAGAAAGATGAGGATGGCAGGTAGGGAACTGCATCTCCTCTGAGAACGACTCCCTATGAAGATTCCAACCAAAGTGCAGATGTACTTGTTGAAACGTCATAGTAAGGGCTCACTCTCTTCTTTTTTATCTAGCTATAGATGGTGGAATACATATATATTGCAAAATAGAAGCTTCTTTATGCCATATTTTGATATCTCAGACCCCGACAGGCCCAGCCCTCAGAAACCATACAAAGCCATGGTGAGGTGGTTATTGGGAATGAGTCTTGTTTCTCATAGTCACCTGTGAAACTCCTTGTTGATGGAGTGAAAATTAACTCGAGTATGAAAGAACAATGTTTCTTTCTAAGTAGAATCAAAGCTAAGACCTTACTTTCTTTCCCAGGCACTGGCCAAGGCTTAGAATCAAAGCCCTTAGTGTGGAATGTAAGCCATTTCATCCCTCTGCAGCTAAGCTGACCTAGTAAGAAAGCTATCTACCATATTCTCAAAGCTTTCCAGGGAATCGAGGTTCACCCTCTTGTGATAATATCCTCTGCCAGGCTGGGGGCAGCGAGTCCTACGGATAATGTTGGTCTTTCCTAATTGGAAGCCACTAAAGGCAGAGAAAATCACCATTTATCTTTTTTCTCACATTCCCAAGGACTTCAGACTCACTTTCCCAGAACCTCCTTAAAGCATACATCTAATGCCTGAGGTGAGACCCTCTCCATCACCTCTACCCAAGATCTCTCTCATTGGGGGCAAACTAGAGACTGCTCGGCACATTTGTTCATATTCACTGACCTGCAATTGTGCATGCTGCCAGCATAAGTAGGAGAATCTGTCTCAGTAGTCCCGCAAACACCACCTGGCTTTTGCTTGTGAGACCTTGGCCCTGTTCCTTCCTGCTGCTCCATCTCCCCCACCCCCACCCCCACCCCCACCAAAGTTCTTGTCCTACTCCTGCTTCCCTAACCTCTGCTCATGTTGAAAATCTTTACTTAAGTACCTCCTCAGGGAAGGCTGCTCTCATTTCACAGGTGTTTGCTACTTTACTTCTTTGTTCTTATCTCGGTTTGAAACCCTAAGGCAAATGTGTGATTATTTAATTAAAATTCATCTTCTCCAGAAGACTATAAGCTCAGGAGAATGGGGCCATGCTTAGTTGAGTGTGTGGTACATAGAGGAGCTTAGGAAACACCCAAGTGAATGAGAGATGTTGTGATTATACTGTTTAGATTAGAGTCCATTTATCACATTTTTGCTTTATTTGATTGTGTTATATATATAAACCAACAATAGATTCTATCAGAGCATAAGAGATAAAAGAAAAATACCAAAGAATAGGGAAGTGGGAGAGAAAATCATGAAGCTTCTTAAATTTTTAATCCTTCTTTTAAAAGGTAAAGTCAGATATATTCTCAAGCTGCTTCTGCATTTTTAAGGAAGGTAACTTTAGAATATTCAGTTCTGAAGGGTGACCTGCGGGATCTCTGGTTTAGTACTAGAGATACCTGTTAATTTCACATTCTCCTTTCCTTCCAGATTTCCAAGGAGAGTCAGAGCCTCACACCTTTTTATTTGAAAAGCTCATATACATTCTCTATAAACCTCCCAAATGTATGAAATAATTACCCAGAAGACAAAAGAGCAGGACTCCTACAGTCAGATATTCATTCAAGAAATCTATATGAGGCATTGTTCTGTCATGGGTCAGATTACAACTTGTTCCCTCTTTCAAAATATATTTCAAGTTACATTATTAAAATGCACCATTCGGCGTCTTTGTGTAGAAAATCAAAAAATAGGACTTTAGATAGAGCAGACTTCTTTAGCACCCCAAGTTTTTTATTTTCCTTGAAGCATTTCTTCACTTTGAAAAATGTAAGTAGGCCACAGAAAGAAATGCCTGATGTGAATTTCTTCTAATAGCCCCAAACTCTTTTTTTCAAATTACTACAAAAGCAATTCAGCATTTTTAGTGCCAGACTAATGCGGGGTGGGGGTGGGCAGAGGGGGATAGTAGAGGTAAATGCATATTAAGCTTTCTTTATTAATTAAAGGCAGTGAGGAAAGAGTCATCTTAGCCCAAATTTATGAAAACAAATAATGCTTGGAAATGAGCCCGTGGTATGCAACTGGGCGATGCCGTGTGTTACTCTAGTTGTGTTCAGATTGGGTGTCATTGCTGTGGAAGTGTCAAAACAATTACTGGTGGGCCGCAGGAAAGGAGAGTGTCACAAGATTTTGAATGTGATTTCAAATTAGGCTTGGAAAGCCATTTAAGAAAATTCTTCTGGGAAATCATTATTTTGCCCCAGGAGAAAAGCAAGATGAACAAATAGATTGTTCTCAGCTCTAATTCTCAGTCTTGTTCACAGCCAAGCTCATTTATACTAGGTGAATAATGATCTAGGTCACCACCAGAAGTAGCTAGTATGACGAAAACTTTTACAGAGTTTCAAAAAAAAATGTATATATTAGACTCCTTTCTCCTACCCAGAATCTCTTGAGCTCCGAGGGAGATCTATTCACAGCTATCTGTGTGATAAGGCAAAGGGAATGATTCTTTGTAAAATAACAAGAGTAGAAAAAAAAAAAAATGAGGAGGGTTGGGGAGAACATGATCTTTTGAATTTTAATCTTTCTTTGTACATCTAGTTTTTCTTAACCATCCTTCTATAGGTAGAGTGCCCTTGAGTTTTATTTGGACAATTTCTTCCTGCTGGCAACTACTCAGTTATCTTAAGAATGTGGGCATTTTGGGTCCTTTTTTCTTTGCTTCTGGAAAGAATGATTCTGAGTTTTCTCAGGAAAGCTAGCTTAATACAACTTCAGAGTGAGTAGTCATAAACTGTTAGAGGAGATGAAAGACTTTTCCTTTACCCTCCTTAGTACTATGTCAGGGCCTGAGAATGAAACTGACAAAAGACAAACAGGAGAAATGTATACAGATTTTATTTGATGTTAATATTTTTACCTGTACATATATATATGAAGATTCAAAGAAGCAGATAGGCATGAATGCTTATATATCATTTTAACGAAAGTGTTAAATTGTGGACACATGACAAGACAAAGGAAAACAGGGTTTGTGCTAGGGGCAGTACATTGTGGGATGGTAACTAGGAAATACATAGGAGAAACTATTGGAACTTGTGGGTTATTTTAGTAGGTTTGTTTGTACTGATTCAATTTGGCATCAATTCCCCATCTCTAGTGATAAAAATGTTCTCTTCTTCATGGTGGGGAGGTGCACCTATCTCTCGAAGGAAACACTGTTTTTCAGTAGAAGGCAGGAGATCACAGAGCACTTCCTGCATCTGCTATTTTTCAACTGCTTTCAGCTCAAAGTAATCAATATGCCAAAGTGGCATATTTTAGCATGATGCATTCTGATTTCCTTCACTGTGAACCCCTACTCAGCAGCGTTTGCAGGTAACAAAGGAAGCAGCATTTGTTTTAAAAGTTAATTTCCCTTTCTTTGCCGTCTCTCTCTCTCTCTCTCTCCCTCCCTCCTCCCCCCTACCTCCCCTTTCAGCTCCCTCCTCCTCCTCTCCCTTTCTCCCTCTTCCTTTTTCCCTGTGAGAGATTGATGTGATGTTAAGGGGACCAGGCTCTATAAATTTATCATGGATGTCAGAGAGGTTTCATCTTGAGTACCAGCTCTGGAAGATGAGTCGTGACTGTCTGGAGAACTGTGCTGTGAAAGATTTTGAGGTTCAGTCTGCGCTCAGTGGGAGAGAGAGCTGTGATCAATTAATGATGTCTGTCAGGGGTATGTGCCACCTATATTTGCTTCATCCTGCTGTAGGCCACATTAGCCTCATCTCAATTCCCATAGACACTTTATTTTCTGACTACTTATTTTAATAGTCTTTAATCAACTAGAGTACTCACAGTTAAGGAATACTCATGAGGTCAGACTTATTGCCCTGAAATGGGAAATGTCAAATGGTAGAGATCATCAGAACAGGTAAAATTGCCTCTTAGCATATTCTGAATTATGTACATAGTTATTCAATTTTATGTAATATAAAATTGCTTTACATGTTTATGCTTCTTCTACCCTCCCCCCCCACCACCCCAGGATTGGCATGACTCATATTTTACTTAAACCGCTTAGTTTATTACTTTCTATATAAGTGTAATGGTTTATTTAAAGCAACATTTGTGATGCTGTAAGGTTTTACAAACAGCATCCCATGTCTAGAGTTTTGGAAAATACTCTGTTTTACCTGGTCAGTGTAGATAAAGGGGAATTCTGTACTACTTGAAAGGCAGAATTCTCTGTGTTTGAAATGGAGATCAGTTTCTGTAGTGCCCATTTGAAGTCACCAATGCCAGTTTAATCTCCAGATGGTCAAATTTACATTGCTCCCTTCCATGTTCAGAAGCTGTGCACCTACTTACCTGTCAGAGTTAGAGCAGGCAACTCTACAGTGCCTCTGGGCACAAGCCACCACAGGGAAGGTGCCCTTTTGGGACTGTTGAAAGCAAAATTTATTTCACTGTTCTGCTTCCTTCCAATACCTGTCTGCTTACTTCAGTTCCTGATTCAAGTTTATTACTAGCCCATAGACCTCAGCATACCTGGGTTGGTGATAGGGAAGCCCAATACCAATAAGGGACCACACTTAAAACTGATGTTATGAACAAGATCATGATAAGTAGCCTGTGGAATCTGCCTCCACCCAGCCCGATTATGCTGGGTATTAAATAAAACTGTAATCTTTATTCTGTCCTTCTGTATTCCCAGCACTTAGTCGAGTGCCTGAATATAATAGGAGCTTGGTGAGTAATTGCTGAAAAACTAGCTACATATTTTCATAAATGTATGTTACTGGTTGTAGTCAAATCTGTGTGTCTTGGCCATACCCCGTGGAACACACCCTTGTACATTTGGAGGCCAGTGTATTACAAGTGCCTTCTCTTCCTTACTTAGGAGATTTTTCTCACTAGTGTGAGGAGTACGACTAGGGCGCTGGGGAGTTGAAGCCTCCCCAGGAGCCGCCCTCAACCAATGACAAGTGGGAGCTGGAAGATAAGTTTTCCAGCTTACTTGCCTTCAAAGGGAGACTCAGAGGCGTGTTCCATGTTGTCTTCCCTGAGACTTCCCAGCAGATAGAGCCCCAGTTGCTTGAAGCAGTATCCTGCTTATGAGTATACGTTGTAGTAGCTTTCTCCCTTTCCCGGTTTTATTTCCCTTCCACCCTAATGAAGCTTCCTGAGAGCATCTTTCAAATAATTTATTTGCTCTCAAGTCCTTGTCTCGGGATCTGCCATGGGAAGCCTGTCTAAGACACTAATAATAAAACAATACAGAGCAAGGATGAGTTCAGGCTACCTGCCACCTACAACTGGGAAAACAATTCAGGACAGCATGTCGAGCTGTCAGTGACTGAGGGGTTTCATCGTGGTGTGTTAAGGATAGCCTGCTCCATGGTTCTTCCCACTCTGTGAGAACTGGTCCACACTGGAAATTGAGCACAGACTCCTTCAAAACAGATTAAAAAGGATAAAAACTCAATCTGAAATATTCTCACAGTTACTGACAATATACTTCACTTTAGCCGAATTGGTTTGTGCTAATTCTGTAGATTACCAGAGTGGGACAGGGCCTTCATCCTGTTTCTTCTGGGTATTGCTCACAAAATAGATTGATTTCTTTCTCCTGGGATTCCACTTAACTTTTAAATCTCAAATGTTTATTGGTGGACTTTTTTTGGTGCCCCAAAATATACATTTATAAAAACAATGTTCATGCCTTTTTCTTTTAAATAGTGATCTCCAGGGAAGTTATTTTGTTTATTTAAATATTCTAATTGGATTTATAAGCCTCATCTCCTCCTCCTCCTCCCCCCCACCCCACCCTGCCACCACAACCACCACAAGCTAAGGCAGTGCTTGAGAAGAAACCCTTACATCGCTATTTATTTAGCTAATGTAATGTGAAGAGCTCTTTGAATAGTCACTCTCTCCATTTGTCAGTAGACAGAAGTAAGACCAGCCAGTGCTCAGCAATCAGTGAAGTCACCTGATTTTTAACAGCAGATCAATAGTGGGTTTTTATTGTTTTGTTTTTGCTGAAGCTGGCAAGAATGTAAACTAATAGATACCTTGAATCCTGTGGGACTGTGTTGCTTTCTATCATAAAATATATTTAAAATTAACCACATCCAGCTTTTCTTTGAGTTCCAGAAAATGATTAATGTCAATTCCAGAGCCGAAAGTTTTTCTGAGTTCATTTCAAGTTAATTTTGCATATGTAGGCCTTTTCACATCAAATGTTTTATGTTTGTTTAACACCTCTATTTGACTATTTATTATTCTAGAAACTCTATAAGAACAGTTAATTATTGAAGGCATCACTTCACTTTAATGTATGGGTATTTAATATGTTCTTTACTATGAAACTGAGGCAATGTATGCAGAATGTCACATGGGATGTTATCTATAGATTAGGCAGTGATAGGCACTGCTGCTGTGGGAATCTTTGCATAATGAAGAGATTTTTCAGGTCCCCACCAATGAGTAGGCGGGAAATCGGAGACCCCAGTTCGAGGAAAACAAGAGAGTGTGAATTTTGAATTTGTCCCAGTAACAATGACACTTTCTAGTCACCTTAACTAGGAAATCAGCTGGAAACATAGGAATTATCCTGAAATTTAGGAGGACGTTCAAGACAGGCCAGCATTAAGTCCTCTTTCATATAGAGTCATTCCATGTTTGAACATTTTAATCCTTTTAGATGAAATAAAATCATTTATATGGATTTGGGGATAATCTAAAGCACGGTGTTCTCCTAAACTTCACTCCCATGAGAGGCACTAAGAATTTTTATTTTCTTGCAGTAAAGAAATCTATTTTACTTGGCTTAACTAAACATTCTTCACATTTATTTTACCATGGTGTTTTATTTTTGTCGTTTACCTAGAATAGCAATTAAAATTCTGCAATTGCTTTTTCTATAAATAATCTTTGGTAACATAACTACAAAGATTTTAGGAGAAATTAGTGTTATTATTATTTAGGTTCATAGTTAGGATTATACTTAATTTTAGCACACATTGGAAATTATGATAATAGCCACCCTTACCCTTTTTGAAACAAAATCAATTTACGTACTTCCTCTCTAAAACCCTATCATGGTTTCCCATGTCCATTATATTAAAACACATGTTCTAAATCATGGCCCAGTGCTGCTCCTCTCTCTCTCGTCATATCACTCTCCCCTTTTATTACATTGCAACCACAATGGTGTTTTCTCTGCTCCGTAAATACACAAGTATATCATTCTCCTTAGCAATGTGGGAGCAGATCCCCTCTACCTGGAATTCTCTTGCACCAGATTTTTACATTTACATGGGGCTGTCTCTTCCTCATCAGATCTTTCTCCATTTGTCACTTCCTCAGAGCCTTCTCTTGGTTCCTGAGCTGAAATTGTTCCCTCTACCCTACCTCAGTGTCCATCTAATCTGTTCTTCTATTTTAATTTCCTACAGAGGCGCTCTTGCTATCAGTCATTTCCTTTTTCTTTATTATTTCTCCCCTCATTACCCTCCACTCCACACACTCACACCCCAGAATGTAAGCTATCCAAGGTCAGGGACTTCATTTCCACCCCCAGCATAAGAGCATGTGATAGGTGTAAGCAAAACAAAGTACAGAAGGAAGTAAAGACAAATGCCATGGCTCTGGGGAAAGTCAGGAGGTGCTCTTCAAAGGAGGTATCTAAACTAGATGTACCTCTGTAGGATATCATTCTCCCTGTTTCAAAAAGCCAAAATGAAGAATCTGCCAAATCTAGATTCCCAGCCTGATCCCCAAATCCATCCATGTTACTCCCATTCCTGTTTGAAGCCCTTCTCCCAACCCCTCTCTGTGGCCCTCAGTTGTGATTTCAATACCTCCAGCAGTGGCAGGAGGAACCCCTCACTTCCTTGTGGCAGCAGGCTACCCTTGGCCATAACTTCTCCACCTTGAACTTGAGTCACACTTGATGCTCCTCAGGCAGCTTGGCAGTCCAGAGAACTTCACCAGAACTTGAACCCCATCTTTGCCCTCATTCCATCCACCTGACATAGCCAACTCCCCACCCTCTAGAAATTCTGAAGCACAACTGAGGCTGTAGCATTATGGCTAGTAATAACCTATAAAGCGCAGACATTGGATCTTTAGGCTTCTGATAAAGCAAGGCAATGGCCCCTATCATTTCTTCAAGTGAAAAACACAAATACGTACTTTCGTGTGTTATTTCTAGGAGTCCAAGCCTCCCCTGTTGTCCATTCAGCTAACTACCCCTGGCCTGAAGTGAAGCTTCCTCACCTTCAGCAAAAATGGGGAATTAGCACTCTGGCCAGTGTCTGAATTTGTGATGATCATGGATAGCTGTGATGATGAGCTAGTTTGGTAAGTTTCAGTTTTGTTACACAGTGTCAAACTACTGTGTGAGAGAGAGAGTGAGGGAAAAGAGCAATGTAAGCTTAAGTGGTGTCTTAAAATATCTTTTCACTGGGGAAAGAAAATTGACAAAAGATTCAAATTTGTTAAATTAGGAAGAGTCAATATGGTGTATTTGCCATCTGTCAGCCACATTAAGTCTTCTCTGTTGAACAGTGCTTTCAGCCGACCTTAATATGTTGTGAAGGACTAGAGAAGAGCTGCTGCTCATCCCGAGTTACTACAACCCCCATTAAGAAAGCGTCGCATTCAATTCTCATTTGCCATCGTTCTTTATGTGGGAAGACAGCGATGCTAATTTTCACCATTTTTTGCTTGTTGAAAATATGTACTCTTGTCATTGGGTTCACTTACCTGTGGGCAGATTGGGAGTCTAAGTGACCCAGCCATTCTTTAGTCGTGTAATCAAGTACCACAGAGCAGCCCTATCACATCTTGGTCTAGAGTTTTAAGGAATGCCATTGACCTGTAATGTTCTGTAAAGGGCATGTAAATCCTAAATGGGCTTCATTGGCACTTGAGAGATTTCTATTTAAGAAGAATTTTGGTATCCATAGAAAACAAAATGATTTCAAAGGATTCACTAAAATACTTTATTCCTATAAATGATATTTTGCAAAATACTTTTCTCTCAAGTAATTTATAAGGTCTTCACTGTAAACATTTTCAACTAAACACCTTTTCCTTGAATCTTGGAAATAGAAACCTGTGCAAAATATGTGATAAAAATGCATTGAGGGAAATGATACTTACAAAATGTATCTCTGGCTTTGATGAATAGGTGTTAATGCATTAACTGCAACAGCAACTCATGATTCTGAAATGCCGCCTCACTTCCATAGTTCTTCAGATTGACAAGACAAATGTCTGGATTTTCCTTGGTGCTTATGGGAGGTGATTTGGAAGAATCTAGGTGGGTCCTAGCTCTGGGGTATCTCAGCCTCAATGTTACATTTTTAGCCACATATATCGGAATGGTTTTCAGATGTTTAGTGGGAAACCAGAACAATGCCAAAAAGAGAAGGGCTCCACAGAATGGCTCAGATGCATCTGTCTGCTGAATTCCTAAGCCTCCAAATGCCGAAGGGACTGTTCAGTTAGTTGTCTAAGTAGTAGCTTTATACTTGCTTCTCACTACCCTCACCTCTCTCTTAGTTTTGAAATCTGATACTTTTCTTTTGGGGGAACAGACCCTGCAGAGCATAACCTGCTATACTGGGTAAAATGTGGTCTGACATATCCAGACCTATGAGTTTTAGTTTTGTTTTTTAAGGTCCTAGGGCTTTTTAAGGGAATCTTTGGACTTTCTCCTGAGAAAAATATGCATATGTCTGTCTGACAATTTTTCATTAATTTCAAAAGTTGTGGAGGGTACAAACCATACAAAAACTTCTTGGTTCTAAGCTTCCCCTTAGATAGTGGTTTGGGTTGTTTCAGAGAACTAAGTAAATGCTAAGAGGTGAACAGAAGAGCACAGCTAGTTAATTAGCTGTCTAACTTTTCTAGTCTCTAATATTTATAGTAGGACATTTAAGGATATTATAAGTATTTAGATCATGGATATAGCTAATTTACATGAGTGTCTTTAGGCTCTAACTACAGCATAGTATGTTATAGATGTTTCCTGTTTTCCCTATTCAGAAAAAAAAGTACTTCGAATTTTAAATAAAGTCTTAATTAGCATGTAGGATAGCTTTAGAACAGGACTTCCCCACATTTGCTGGCCAAAACCACAGAACCACATACTATAGTAAGAGTATGAATCCAGATTGTAATTTATTAGTCATGTGACTGGAGCAAGTTGCTTAACCTGTTTCAGGCCCTCAGTTTCCTCATCTATAAACAAGAACTAATAGTAGTTCTTACTCCTGGAATTATTGTGAAGATTAACTGAGATGATACATGAAAAACCCATATAACGCATAGTGTCTGGCCAACCGTAAATGTCACTAAATGTATTAATACTTGCCTGATGAAATTCTTAGCTCACAATTTCATGCCTGTCTTTCTAAAAAAGAGTAATGCTTCAAAACAACATGGCCAATTGACCAGCGACTTCTGAATATCCATTTCTCTCTTTGCCATCATATCTTAATTGGTGGAAAACTAGAGTTATTAGAAATTTGGCCTAATAAAAGTCAACGTCCTTGATTTATTTGTGTGTGTGTGTGTGTGTGTGTGTGTGTGTGTGTGTTGTAAGGCTTTTGGTCTGGGGCTACAGATAAATATTTATAACTACATTTATATCTGGCATGAGAAATTTTATTTGCTTTAAATTAGTTTAGGGGGGCTGTGGAAGGGAACAATTTCATATTTCAATTTTTAATTGTTAGATAAGACACCTTGGCTGATGTTATCAAAATGTAAAGTCAAATCCAGTTTGTTTGTTCAACCTCAACACAAAGAAAAGATGCTCTCATTCTGTGTAATAACCTTTTTGAGGCTTGAAAACTTAAATGTGTTTCTTTTTATGAGACTTTTTGTTGGCTATTGTCACGGTCAGTGGTATATTTTTCTACTAGGGTTTCTACTAGACTGGCTTTATTTTAAATAAGTGCCTTAGGGATGCCTACTTTTTCACTAAAAATCAATCAAAATGTTGGAAAGGGAGTATAAATTTTCATTTTAGCAAGGAGAGCCCTCAAACTTGCTTGAAAAGAGTCCTTGATAGATAGAAGAAACAGCAGGCTGGAGTCTGGGAGGTTACTTGCCCAGTGGCAAAGCCAGGACCATTGGCAGATGTATGATATTAAGAAAAACACTCCTGTTTTATCTGGGACTCAGTTGTGCTGTCTACAAAATGAGAGAGTGAAAATGCATTATAAGTTCTTAACTTTTCTTGGTTCTTGGGCTCCCCTTAATCAGCTGATGAAAGCAATGTCTCAGCTTTTTGGAAAAAAAAAAAAGCAACATATTCCCAGTTTCACCAGGTTCTCAACCCTTGGGTCCCTGGTCCACTAAGAGATCTCCTGATGGTGTGCAGAACCTCAATTAAGAGCTCCGGATAACATGTGCCTTCAAGCCATGTCTAGCTTCCCCAAACTGGGGAAATATCTTGCATACATATTTTCTTGCTGGAATGGTTGACCTCTGTGGGTCAGGATTTCCTTGTTGTGTCTACATTTATCAACAGAGTAGAGGAATTGGAATGCTATTTCATTTGACATTTTGAAATAACTGGCTTTTGAATCTAAACTGAAATTCACTCTCCCTTGTCAATATTTCTAGTGCAAACCCAGAAATGAAGACATTTATAAAGTGCCAAGGCACATCTAGATTTTGTTTAAGCAGATTTCAAGCATAAAATTTCTTGATTGATTGTAGTAGGGCTTCATATTAGGGTGGGGAGTTGTACATGGGGATAGTGAATACGAGGATTTAACACCCCTACCCTTTCCTCTTTCTCAGTTCTCTTTCCTTATGACCTGTATGACATAAATAGTATGGTTGTCTTTTTCTGGTTCTTAAGACAATGTTCTTAAAAACTTTGACTTGTATTTATAAAGTACCTAATTATTTGAGAGTTTTCTTTTAGGGAGTGTGTATTTGAAAACTGTTGCTAGCTTGGCCAAGACATTAAAATATTAGTTGATGATTATTATATTAAAACTCTCTTGGGGGTGGTTTTGTATTTGCCTATATCATATATTATTCTCTTTTGGGAAGTCAGAGCAGGGAAGAGAAAACATACTGATTTTATGAAAAGCATTTGCTCAGCAAAATTAAATGAGACTTCTATTTGTATGATTATTGAAAGTTTCCTTTGCCCTCACACTGTATCAAACACTTTTCAGGAATCATCTCATTTCATCCTTGTGCCAACCTTTTAGGGTGGATATAGTTAGTATCTCCATTTTGGAAATAAAAAAATGAGACCCAGAGGGGTTAATTTGCCCAACGTCATTCAGCTTGTAAGTGATAAGTTGTACTTGAACTTGAGTCCCACTGAATATAGAGTTTATACTTTCACTAATAACCCTGGGTTGTCCTGGAATATTTCAGTGCTGGAAGAGCAGCCAGAGCTGTTACTTTCTTTGAGAATAAAGAACGGAGCCAGGGAATCAGAATTCCAACTCTTCTAGCCTAGGTTTCTAGCCTAACCTGATAGTTCCTAACCTTGCCCTTTGACTTACTTCATTTCGTCACCAGCTCTGGACCTGCTTAGGGATATGTCAGCTATGAATTTTTGTGGCTCCCACATGCTCACAGGACAGAACTGATTAAATTCTCCAAGATGAATCCTCTTATCTATAGGCTAATGGCTCGTGATTCCTTCCATTATAATACATCTGTTTCTCTTACTCTTTCTCTCTCCCATCCTCTTTTTCTATGTTTTTCCCCCTATTCTTCACTATTTTACTACTTTATGCAGGATCATTCTTTTGTCTACTGAAAAAAGTAATAGTAGTACCTACCTTTTAGGGTTGTTTGAGAACTATAATAGTTATTATTAATTATAAAAATAATAATAGAATATAAGAATAATTGCTAAGGTTTGTTGTTTAATTACTCTGTGCCCAGAAACTGTCCAAAATACCTTATACTTTTATATCATTACCTCTTATACCGACCCTTTGAGGTAGTATCCTTATCATCATCTCTATTTTAGAAGTAACCACTTGGGGGCACAGAGAAGTGAAATGACTTGCCTAAGATCAGAATTTAGTAAGTTTTGGATCCCAGATTATGTGACTCTACAGTCTAAGCTCTTTGTTTATGCTGCCTTCTCCTAATTTATGAAAAGCAATAGGAACACTGCATGATACATGGTAGTAACCTTATTCATTCTTTAAATAAATAATCATAGTCTGGGGATATAGCAATAAACAGAACTGATAAAAAAAAAAAGTTCCTTCCCTTATAGTTTACATTCTACTTAAAGGGATGTGGGCACACACGAAATAAAATAAGTACACTATGCACTTGTTAGATGATGGTGAGTGAAATGGAGAAAAAAATAAAGCCAGAACAAGGACTAATGAATGCTGGAGGTTGGTGTTAGTTATAATGAGAATCATTATTTATGAATAGTCAGGGTAGAGGTAAACCTGCCCTTGTTAGATTAGTGTACTGACTAAGGGTAAGATCTAGAGTTGATATACTACTTTTGTTTCTACTTTGGACTCTATTTTCACATTCTCCCCTCAACCTTTGAATATCAGGTTGCTTCAGAGCAGGATGTTGAAATTCACCCACGTAAAGTCACATACAGCTTTTAGTGTGTTTTGTGATTTAAGATTTATTGGGCTTGGCTGGTGTGCACAGTACAGTCATTTAGATATGTGTAAAGTTGATGTTCTCTGCACACAAACACAGTTGGCTTTACACAGACACATGCTTCACTAGTTTGGTGATTGTGTTAGTGCCACTTAATATGTTGTAGTATTAAGCATGAGGAAATACAAGGTGGATGAGTGTCAGTGCCGAGCTGATCGAGAAGGGAAGGTTTTGATGGTGAGACACCCAGTTGAAAGAACACATGAGGAACCGACATGAGAATAAAACGGCAGGCACCAAATTTATTGTAGGGAGCACGTGCTTCTGCACTCGGGGACCGCACAGGCTTTATATATTTCAGAGAACAATAGTGGTGTTCTGCTACACAGGCGTGACATGATAAGCTGAATTATACTTACATATGTTAGGTGCAGGTGTCCTACTACAATAATATAACATTCTAAGTCCAGAGTCCTGTCCCTAGCCATGAGCCTGCATCACAGCCAGACTTGGGACCCACAATGAGGTAGAAAACAGTCTATATTTGTTTCTCATGCTGGGTGAAAACATTGTATATGCACTGGAATAGTCAGTAGAATTAATCCATAATGACTTAAGTAGCTGGCACTGAAGCTATTAGGTAGGTGTTTAATTAAAGAAATGAAACATCTACTCATTGCATTTAGGAGCAAGGTTTAAAAGGCAAATTTCAACTGTTTTTACCTTTGGAGAATGAGGCTCCTAGACTTCCTACACAAATGGAGGCAAAACCATGCACAAAGTAGGAATAGAACTTTTATTTATTTTCTTTTCTTAGATACTTTGTAGAAAACCATCTATCATCTTAGAGTTGGGGTACAAATACGCAATGGTAACACTTAGGGGTCATAAGAGTTCCCTTAGGCCTGCCTTTATGGTCAGTATAGATTGCTGTGGTTGTAGCAATTATGAGGCAATCTATATCAGTTATTGAGAAATGCCATTATGGCCTAGAGAACCATGTTCTTCCTCACATACAGCAGAGAATAGGTTTTTTCTTTTTATCCAATATGTTGTGCTTGAAGTTTCCATGATGCCCTGTGAAGTGTTGCTGCTGTTGTCTTGCTTAATAGTAGTACTAGGAGCAACAGGAAGCTTTTAGACATTTTACCCATATTTTTATTGGTGGAGGGCAGGTATAGAACCTCTCCTATGTATCAGAGATTGATAATATAAGATGAAATATGAAACCTGATCCTTGGCCCGAATAACTTCAACCAGAAAATATTAATTGAGCAACTATTATGTAATTATGCAGACCTCTAGGAATGAAATGTTGAACAAAAGCTAACGTAGTCAACATACTCAGGAAGTTTACAGTCTGTAGATAGCCAGAAATTAATAAAACACATAAAATCACATCTCTGATGTGTGCTATAAGGAAAATATATCAGTATTAGAAGATCTTAAGGAGAATTGGCCCAGTAGGGAAGGCCACAAGAAATCTTCTTTAGAGAGTGATAACTGAATTGAGAAGTAAAGGATAGGTGGGTATTAATTAAGAAAGAGCTGAGATGGGGAAAGAGATGAAGTAGCGGAGCACCTGGAAAGGCCCTTGGCAAGGGAGAGAGGTTGGCATGGAGGGAACACATGAGTGGAGAAGACTGGAAATGTCAGATGAGACTATAAAGGTAAGTGGAACCAACTGAGGCCCTCTGCTTGTGTTAGGGAACTTGGTCTTTAGTGGGAAGCCACCTAAAGGCTAAAAGCAGAAGGAATCAGACTTGAGTTTCAATAAGGTCACTTCATCATTTGAATGGAAAAAGGACTGGTGGAGATATGAGGAGACATGAAAAGAGGAATTTGTAAGATGGTTAAAAGCTTAGAATGAAAGATAAGACATATTTATTACTATCGTGGGAAACAGTAAGAAGCTCCAGAAGTGAGGAGTCAAGTACTTTACGAGTTAGAAAAGAGAGATACATCTTTCTGTCTGGGGTTCATGGAAGAGTTGGATTTAACTGGGTTGGATTTAATTGGTAAAGGAGGTGAGGATGGTGATGGGGTTGAGGGAGAAAGAAGTTAGAAGCCAAAATATGGAAGTGAGAGAGCCCAGATAGTAACCAAAGAGCAGCAAACAAGTATCGTGTGATAAACACACCAAGGCGGGACCAGCAAATACTGATTTTCTTCTCCCTAGAGAACCTCAAGGGGACAAAGCAGAGCCTAATCCAAATGAACAAACAGAAGACCCCAGGGGTATTGAACATGTACCTAAGACCTGGACTGAGTGAAGAGACAGGAACTCAGTTACCTAAGCTGTGGTATGACCAGCTTTATAAACAGGGTGAGTCTAGACCCAGAGCTGACTTGCTGCTGACTTTGAGCTGTGGTTTCAAAGACCTGGATCCCACTGGTTAGAGAGAGTCTGATTGTTTCAGTACTGTGGCAAGGAGGAACCTGCAGAGAGTTGCTGACTGGTCCAACTGTTGGACTTAAGAGGAATTAAGGACAGGCACCCTCTGAAGTTTACATTGGAGGCTTGATAACAATGAGGACTCTGACACATACAACTTAAAGTTTATAGGTTACTGCAGTGGGTGACAAGGATACATGCCCAGCCCAGCATAGCAGAAAATGAGGATGAGGATGGATGGTGAACCAAGCTTCTCAAGTCTCTCCAGTTCTTCTTAATAGACATGCTTGACTTGGTGACAGTGGCAGTGGTATTCTTATTGTTCAGGGTTAAGTTGTCCAAGGCTTCACAATGCCCAATTTGGGGCTTATCAAAACTCTTAAACATGCTATCAAGTCAATCTGAAACACCAGAATATTCTCCTTGTTTGTCACAGCTGAATTTAGCAAGCAGCACACCTGGGTCTAACATCTTGAATCTGAGACACTAATGCCATCTTGCTACATTGTCCATAGGTTACATAATAACAACAAGGCATCTCACATGTACACCTCATTATCAGTGACCAAACAGTGGAAATTACCATCCATTCAAGGCTGATAAGTGACAGAGCTTGCCATGTGTGCCCAGGGCCTACCACAAAGAGGTTGAATCTTTATAAGGACTTAGAGACTATCTGAATGGGTAAAATGAGATAGAAAAAGGAGTCAACAGTGGTGATATTTATGATTATATTGTGTTGTTATTTAACATCTCCTTACTATATGTTAAGCCTTGTGATAACTCATTTTATCTTCACAGTGACCCTATATGTGCCTATAGTACAGATGAGGACATTGAACCTTAGGAATTTATATTGTTTGTCCAGAGTCATACAACCAGTGAAGGGGAGGACCTGGACATGAGTAGTTTGCCTGAGCTCAGAGCTAACCAGGGACTCTGTGCCAGCTTCCAAGACCCTTTTCTGTCATTGGATGCACACATTAGAAAAATGTTGGGCATTCTCTTTCTCTCTTGGCAACTTTACCTCAGCCTATTTCCTGTAGGGAACCCAAATAAAGAAGTGAATCTCTCTAGGTTCCTCAGCTGATGATAGAAGGAAGTTAGCTACCAAAGAGTTTATAAACTCATGCAACCCGAGTTTCCATTGATGGTGTTTTGCTGAAATTACCCCTAGAACCAGGACCCTTCTGACACAGCTGTTCATGTCTTTAGTCCCCAAACACAAGGTAATTCTCCTATAAGGCATTCCTAGCAAAGACAATAATGGTTCCCCCTCTCAGGTATGTTCACATTTTTAAGAAAACTATTCTTGAGTCTATCAAAGCACCTGCTATTCAAAGATTTCATTTTCTCTATTTTTTTAATCTTGTAAAGCTGACTGCTTTCAAAGAGAACTCATTGCTGAAGACTGAAATTCATTTCCTTGAACTTTATTTAACTGGGCCACAGAATCATTCTGAGTGAATCATTTAAATTAATGAGAGGCATTATGGTGTTAAAGGGAAAAATTTTCACCTTAATTCTCAATTTTCAAATTTCTCAAGACCTCTGTTTTGGGCTGTGAACCCATGCTTGCATGCAGCTGAGGCACCTGAGAAACCCACACATGTACTGAAGGCACATTTTCAGGCTCTGGGACTTTGCAGACTAACATAAGGGAGAGGGAGAATCTATTTTTCTTCCCTGATCGTTCAGTTGACTGGTTCACCAGTGAACCCTGGTTAAATGTAAAAAATCTGGGAAGTAAAAATAAAGGCTGGAGTGGGAGGTAGAAGTTTTGCATCCCAAACTATAATCTACCCCAAGCTGTGTTAGTACCGGACGAGACAGCTTGTATGAAAATTTAGGAGTCCTGGAGAACAACAATAACAAAAATTAACAAATGGCAGGATGAGTAGCAGAAGGGAAAATCAAACATATGCTGCTCGTTTGAAATGTAGTTTCATTAAAAATCTTTTCCATTCCACCCTAAAACAATCTGTCCTTGCCAGATAACACATTGGACACCAAAAGGCTGTTCCCTTCGCTTGCTTTCTTAGTTGTAAGCCAACCCTTTAAAAATAAGAACACAGCTGCTCACAACAAAATAAATTTGTCAGCTTGTCTTTGAAGGTAAAATAGCAGGCAGGGGCGGGGGGAGCTGGTGCTGCTTCCCACCACTTACCCACAGTAGCAAGCAACACTGGGCTGTGTTTGTGTTCAGTCAACACTAATCAATAAACATCTGTTGGAATGAGCATTGGTGCCTCTTTACGATTCATTATGCTTCATTAGGAATTGGTTTTGTCTTCAAGGGAAGAAAAAAACTCATGTAATTAAAGAATAGTATCTTGTGCTCTCATATTTTTCCCCCTAAAGACCTAAATTCTTTTAAGGCCATTATTTACAGTACATTTATCTGTATTTAAATGTAACTACTTTTCCTTGAAAAGACCATCTGTTCATTAAGACCATCCTTTTAGTCCTCTCAGAGGTAAACTTGGGAGAGCAATGGTATGAATGGTGGACTGTGGTTAAGTGAAAATGTATGAGACACAGGACAGGTTAGGGCGGGTAGGTACCTGGCAAAATAATGTTCAGTCTGGATGGGTGTGAAAAAGAAAGGTAAAGTTTGCTGGAGGAGATGTGCATTTGAAATGACCATCTCTGAAACTAATTTTACCAAAGGGAGGTATTATATCTGAAATTGTCAAAGCTGGTTAACTTCAATGATACCTTCGCTGGGTTTATTATGGATCTTTTGAGTGGTCTCTGCAGTATCTGGACTGCAGTATATTTCATTATTTTACTTTTAAGAAAATATCTTGCTTTCATGGGGGCTGCTAGAAACATTAGTGTAAATGATGCAGCTGTACTAAAGTAGGTCACCTTAAAGGCACTACGAATGTGTCCCTGCTGAGGGAAATGTCCACAGGTGAACTTAACAACATGCATCCAATATACTACATATACACAAATATATAAATGAAGTATAAAGTAGCTGGCGATGGCCCCAAATTATACAAAATGCAGTTACTGTTCCCATTAGTTAAACATTTATTTAACCAGAGCTTTTGGTGAACTGAAAAGCAAACAGGCACTGCAGAGAGAGCAGAGCACAGCAGAGGTCCAGGTGAAATTCAAGCATTAGGATCAATGAAACATTAGAATTTTACTTTTCCACTTAACTCATATTACAGTCCTCAAAGAGGTTTGGGGACTGTTTTGTATGGGTAGAATCTCTCTTTGAGGAATGCTCCTAAGGAATTTCAGTGACTGCCACCACACACAAATGAAGGAAATTGAGGGATCATGTGGAATGTGATTGACTTTTATTTTTGAATAAGGAAATGAAGATTGGGTTAAAAAAACATCATTAGACTTTCTCAAGCAACACAATAAATATACATAGAGAGGTCATATCCATGTGGATTTAGATACAGAAAACTTTGTTATTACAAGTGGGGAATAATTAGACCGAATAAAATGCATTTGTACAAAAATTTTAATGTATGAGCAATACATGAAACTTGGATTTCTCATACTATCTACTGAACTATTTTTGTCTACATATTTCCCAAAGTGTGTTTGGCAGTATGCTTGTTAGGATGCTTAGCAAAATTAAAAGGTTAAGATACCCTGGTGAAGAAAGTTTGGGATATGTTGCATTCTTGGTTTCTTTCTTAGATATTCACAGGCCATATTGGGCATCTTAAAGGCTCTGAGAAATCTAGCAGTAAATAAACAACTTTAGCTTTGTTTAACTCCAGCATTTCTCAGACTTATTTGACAGCAAACACTTCTGTTCACAGAACATTTTCACATCTAGCAGCATGAGTGTTTGTGGAAACACATATTGGCAAATGGTGACCTATAATGGTGTCTTCTGGGCTTGTGTAGCTAATGCACTTAATGCAGAGTAATGAACTAAAGTGCCAAGACACCATTTTTGTAGGTCTCTTAGAGCAAGGAGAACTTTGATATAAAACCACAAAGCTATAGCTGGAGGCATTGTAAGGGTGCTGGTATCTGATCATTGGAGTCAGGAGATGAAGCATTGCTTCTCAGTGGAAAAGTCTTCCTCTGAGGTATCTTGAAGGTCCAGCTCTGTTGCTGCTGCTTTTGTTTTCCAATAGCCCACTACCCTGAGTCTACAGTATATCTTAACAAGATCTGGGTTCCCCGAATTGCTTAATGGATCCATGGGTCCCTGCTCTCTTTCTGGGCTGGTCTTCACTTTACCAAAATCCCCAGTTTTTATTATGAAATCAGATTGAAGCTGTATGATCTCATCACCTGCAGTTGAGTCCTAGACACCTGCTGATCTTTGTAGGAAAGTGCACAGTTGAGATTAGTGGTGGGTTTGCCTTCCACAGTCCTGGTTTATACATTAAAAATACCTCCCTAGAAAAAGATGGTATTTTCCCTTACCTCAGTGTCCCTCCTGATTGGTAAGTGGCCCACATACCCCTGAGCCTTTGGAATAGTACTGTACTGTTGCTCATGTTCTGCTCTGTTGGATAAAAGTAACATGCTCCCCAAGGCAGTTGCAAGAGACTGTGTCATATATCTTGCAGATACCCAGATTGTTTCTTTGATCTGTATTCTTTTTGTTTTCTAAAGTATTGTTTAATTCATTCTCATTTCTTCCCTTTCTTAGTTTTTATCTCCTTTCTTCTCCTTTTCCTCTTTTCTCCTTTTATTTTCTTATTTTTCATTCAGTCTTCCTTCCCTGCCCTTCCCTAAAATAGAATTATGGTAACCCTAAATACCTTCTTGTATTTTGTAGCATTCCTTGGATTTACCAACGTTATCCTATACACATAGAAACTGACGTGTATCTGGGAACCACGTTGACCCTTAGTGAATACCTTTGCCAAATTATCGCCAACATTTAAAAAATATTGTTTTACAATTTTACCCAGGTTTGTCAAGCTATAGTTATTTCTTTTGATAAAGGGTTGTGTATTATTTAGATCAAGAACAGCCATTTGTGGGTTGCACCGGTTATGTCCTTCATGAAAAGTTCCCAGCCAAAAGGGAAGCGAGGATATGATGCAGTCCAGGCTTCCACTGTGAGCCTTCTGCCTGGAGACCATAAAAGGGATGCTTTCTTCTTTGAGTGCTATCTTCATTTTTACCCAACAGAAGGCTGAGTACTACAGCCATCCCTGTTTGGATATCTTAGCTTATGATGGTGATTCTTCACAGGCTTCCAATAGCAATTCAGCAATTTTTTCTGCAAGTTCTAGGGTCATCCTTCTCTGGACATCTTTGCCTATGATGGCTTCCTCAAGACTCTCAAATCAGTTCAACAGTTTTATCTGCAAGCTCTTTCTCTTCAGTCTAGAAAGGTTTTAAAACAATGACATATTCTCTTGCAATCCCATTTCTCAGCCTGTCTTGGCTATTGGTCCTCTCAATGACCGGTTTGATTTGCACTTTCTAGCTTGATCATCCCTCTCGACACAGCAAAAGGGAAGAAGTGAGAGGGTGATTCAACTTCTTCAACTTGTATTTGTAGATAAAATGTTTTTTTTTAAATTTATAGTTTTGAATATCAATTTTAATATAAATTTAGTTATAGTAATGGGTATTGTGTGGACTAGAAGTTGGGCTTACTTAATTCTATTTAAAAGTTCCTTTTAAGAGTCACTTGAAGGTAATGATTTTGTCTAATAAACCTAAATCCTAATGCTAGGTTAGAATTGCGAGGTCTAACCCTCTCGTTGAGGGTGGAGAAATTTGGTCACTCGTGCAAGATCTTTGGGTATGTTATGCTACCAAGAGATTTTACTTTCTAGCTATAAGAGGACACAATTTTATCAAGAGAAAAAACAATCTAAGTTAAATAAAAAATACTGTCATCTCTTAGATATTTTCTTACAATAAATGTATAAAGCAAGCTGGGAGATGTTTCTGTAGCTCTGTGAGATTTAGTATATAATTATATATATTATCATATATATGCATGTGTATGTGTCAGATATATCTCCTTAACAGTGTCTATATTTCCTATAGATAGATACCTGCATCTCTGTATTGTGTTTCATGCTGTGTCCTTCTAGACAATTTAAAGCCTTACAAATTTAGGAAGTAATGTTTAATAAAAATTCATGTTATTTATTTCTGTCCTAATGTAAGCATTGTTTTGCTAACTCTATGATTGTCTTGCCTTAAAACTCTTCTATAATTAGGTATTTTCTAAGATTTGTGGTTAATAGAACAGTGTCACAAACCTTCTTCTCCCCACTGAGAACATCTTATGCCCCTGAATAAGACTTTTCGCTCTAATAGATTTTATTCTAATGTTAATTTGATTTATGGAGCTGATGTTGAATTTCTTCCTTTTGAATTTATGGTCTAGTAGATTTCATGCTGAGTTTAAGATGCCGAGCCTAATGGTATTCACATTGGTGGCGGTATATTGATTTGTTTTGGTATGATATATAGGGTTTTAAAAAATATAGCACTGGATAATTATACATACACAATGTACTTTTTTCTGTTTATGAACACTGAAATTAAGAACTATGTTCAGCATCATGTGATTAATTTTATGAATACTAAAATTCAGAATTCTAAACTGATGACACTTTTAGTTGGGAATGGGTAGAGATGTATGCTTTCGCTTTTTGTTTCCAAAATGCTTAGTGTTTGAGCACTACCATTTATCTGGTACAATTTATTTTGTGGTCTTTGTTGGGGCATTTTATAAATCATCTCTACATAAACAAGAGAGACTTTCATTTTATTTGATCAAACCCTAGGAAAAACTCCTAAATAACTAGCCTTGTATGTGAAGTATAAACCATTTTAGTTTTATGCTACACTCTGGAAATGCATTAAATATCCCATCACAAAGGGTAATGGATGTGAACATACTTTATCAATTGATATCCATTATACAAAAGTAATAGGTTAATGGATGCTGAGTATTGGCCCATACAGCCCATTGTTCATAGAGAATGGAACATGTGAACATGAATGGCGTGTCATATCTGAAACACACTTTAATCTCAAGCTAATTTCAAATGCTTCTTTTCCATACCTCTGTGCCAATAAACTTTCCAGAGCCTAAAATCAATTTTAGTATAGTAGATTAGCTTTTACCATGAATTTACTTGCTATTAGTAAAGAGCTTGACCAAAAAATTAAAGTTATTAAATAGAAAATAACAAATTATTATGGGTCAGCTTACTTACGCATTGCTTTATGTAAAAAACCATTTTATACAGATACTTGGCATTAAATGGATTGAAAATCTTTGTTGGTTGACCAGGTTTTTCCCTTTTTAGCCAACTGTGCTCCTGTTGTATAAAAACAGCTTTACTGAGATCTTTGCCAATCGGCAATAAACTATTATGATGAAAAATGTGACATTTTAGTGACATAAATCTGTTTATCAATTCACATCCAACATTTTAAATTGTGTTCTCTTAATTTGCTTGCCTATGTTCCCGTGAAAACTTCATTTATCTCTTCACAAGATATTTTAAAGATGAGCCATTTCCCCAATTTGTAGTGTAGCTTTATGGAAAGAGAACTCATCGTGGAGTCAACAAATCTGTCTTTAGAACTGGGATTCCACCACTTGGTCACGGAATAGTCTTTGGAGATCACTTTAATTTTCTGAACCTCAGTAACTTAGTTTTTATGAATAAATGAGATTACTGATATGAAAGTTCTTAACATGGTACTTGAACACTTGAAACATAGTAGTACTCAAGGAAGGTTAGTTTCTCTCTCTCTCTCTCTCAAAACAAGCAAACAAAACACTGGTGACTCAAGGAACTAACTGTACTAGTAGTTAACCATAGAATTCAGACTGGGACTTAGAATTTGCATGAGATTTGATTTTTTTTTAAACTCCATCTAAAACCAGAAAACATTTAACACTACCAATATTTTTTTGCTTTTCCTACTATAGTTGGCTTGTTAGAAGTAAAATATCTGCAGTTCTGAGTCCTATACAGAATGCAAAAATACATGCTTAATGTATGTTAGAAAAATGGATGTGTTCTATGATTATTTCCTTATTGTGATCTCATTCCACATACCATGTTTGTACTGTTGAACTAGGAAACACACATGTGAACAATTGCTCTCAGTTGGAATTTAATATTTAAATAAAACTTTCACAGAAAGTGAAATTATGCTGAGAGAATAGTCACTATTTTCTATTAGTTTCCTTCTAGAGCCAAAAAAGACTTGTAAACTTAAAAATCTCTTTAACAATGAAGGGGAAGAAAGCTCTATAATCTTCTAGTCAATAAACCTAAGGATTAAACTCTCTTATTTAGAAAGTCATTAGCCATCCTTTTGCTTAGGACAATAATAATTTATCTTTCCTTAACAGACCACCCCAACTACATGCATGTCCTATTTTCTTTCTAGGGCCTTCAGATTTTCAAAACTTTGGACTGACACTTAGAATTAGCTGAATTAATGTTATCAGGAAAAGAATTGGTTTACTGTAAATAGATTGTTTTCCTTTGGATTCGACTAAACTTGAGTAAAGTAGCTCTTAAAAAAAAAAAAAGGAACAGGTAACATCAAGTATCTTCCAGGAGCCCCAACTCTAGTTGATGGCATTTTTTCCTCAAAAACAGAAGGTCAATTCTATTCATTACTATAATATCCTTATAAATGATTCTGTCATATGGAGTTGGCTTTCAGGAAGAAGATTGAATGATATAGTTCCTTTTGTTCTGGATGTGGTCAGAGCTGCTTCAATTAAACATTTTGGTTCACAAAGATTTTTAATAGAACACCTCAATGTTATCACTTTTTAAAATTAAATCTAATGAATTAGTTTGTAAAGTGATTCTGTTGTGTATTGAGAAGGATTCCTTGAGTGGTTGCATTAATTCATTTGCTATGTGCCAGACACTGTACTAGACCTGGGGAATTAAAAAAAAATGACACCGCTATTATGTCTCTTAGGAAGCTTATAACTTAGCATTAGAAAAATATGGAAAATTTAATTTTAAGATAATATGAAAGGCATAATAGAGGGCTATGAGAACAATGGAATGGAATGATTTCCTTGTGGAAACAGGTATTGGTTAAATGTGAAGGCTTAGTATCTAATAAGTATTTAAACATATTACTTTGTACATGTATTTACATGTGTCTAGGAGTTATTGCCATTTACATTTCCATAACTGCCAGTGAGTTTGTGCTATAAATCAAACAGTAAGCTTGAAGATGAGAAAAATGACTCTGATAGCTAGTAAGTCCTAACATCTTTGAATCTTCCAATTAGTCATGTGAATTTAATCATCCTAAAACTGAACACTAGGGACTTCTTTAGGGATCATATTCCAGGTCAGGACCTCCCCCCACCACTTTCAAACATTTTGGCGGTCATGATATGAAGGCCTCAAGTATCACCTTGGAGTCTCAAAGACAGTTCATTTGAATACAATATTAGTGAGTGAATTTAATCTGTTGCTTGCTGTGTTAGCTATCTGGATAATTCGACTACATGGAGTCTCATCTGGTTGTTTGAAGGCTAGCGATTGATCCTCTCTCTTATTTCATAAAAGCTGGAGTAGCTAGAGTTATATTTAGTATAAAATTGATATACTGAACAATTTTTAAAAATACAGTCAAGGTATCTGTGAAAGAAAATAGAAGACTCTATTGAAGTGGGAGAAAAAGAAAGATGCAGATACTTATAACAAAAGGGAGAGGTGGATTAGAAGAATGCAGTGACTAAGAAGTGTGTTTCATCCAGATTTCCATGAACATTGTTTTTTGTAGTATCCCTTCTTTATCTTTCTCCCAAGACTACAACAATCATCTCTATCTATACAGTTGACTCTCAGGTTAATATATCCATCCCAGATTTCTTTTCTCACTCCTAACCTGTATAACCTAACTGCCTATTAGGCTTTCCACTAGGGGGCCCAAAAGGTACCACTAAGTCACAAGGCCACCTTATGGAATTTCTTATCAGTGAATGGCACAACCTAATGGATCAGGTCAGGAATCTATAGATTATCCTTAATTCCTCCGGCTTCCTTATTTTCCCACATCCAACTCATCAGTAAATTATTTAGATTTTATCTCACTGTGTTTCTTAAATCTATCAATTTCTTCTCATTACCACTGCCACCACCTAGTTGAAGAGTACTAAGTGATCTCTTCACTGGTTGCAATATTTCCATTCTGAATAAACTGTGCTTAACATATCATTTATGCTCCCTGAAGTCTGATTGATTATAGAAATGTGAGATTGTTCCTCCTCTCTATTCCTTCCTTCTCTTAAAGCTATCCATGGGTTCTCACTGCTATTTCATGCACCTTAATGTGGTCTGACGTCTACCTACCTCACCAGGATTTTCTCATATCATTCTTTCCCTCAATGGCTTGTTCTAGCTATCAGCTCCTTGGACATTTCATGTTCCTTCCTTCCCTGGCCTTTGCATATGATATTTTCTCCTCTGCAGTGCTCTACATGCATTTCCTCACCTCTTTTTCACCTAATTGATGTTGATTTGTTCAGTTTTCATCTTAGACTTCATTTTCTTAAACACGACCCCCAGTCTAAGTCATGCTCCTTTGCCATGGACTTTTATCAAACCGTATTTATTTCCTCAAAGCATGACCTCAATTTGTGATTATTTAGTTACATTGTTGATTAATATCTGTTCTTCCATGACTGAACTCCATGAGGCCAAGGGCTTTCTCTATTTTGCTCACCTCTCTGTCCCAGCACCAAGCACAGTGATATGTTCATGGTAAATATCTGTTGAAGCAGGATAGATGGACAGATGCATGTATGGATAAGTGAACGGATGGATGAATGGGCAAATAAACTAAATTACATCCTGTAAGATCTTCACCTCTCCCAGTATTGCCATGTGTTTCATCTTTTGAGTTGAGAGCTGGTATCCCAAATTATTAAGAACGTGGGTTTTAAGTAAGAATACTTCTGTTAGAATCTTCTATTTACAAGTTACTCACCCTCCTTAAACCTCATTTTCCTGTAAAGCAGAGTCAATAGTCTCATAGGTGCAGTGGTCGAAGAGATTAAATAAAATAGTTTGTGCTAAGTGTCTTGGCACACTGACTTCATAGTGGGAAGTCATCAGATGGTAGGTACAGTAATGGTTGAGAAGAGTCAAGGAACTTGAGAGGGAATTTGGTAGCTTTGGTGATGGAGATCACCATCACTGCTCTACAGTACAGAGAGCAGAGCATGGGACCATCCTCACTGCAAAACTCCCGGGCCGTTGTAATTCCACATGCACAGAGGGCTGTACTACTGGAGCTTTGTCTGTCTATCCTCTGACAGAGGAGAGGACACTGGAGACCATTCACAAGTTCAGTTCTCTGCCAGTTACCTCATCTATTACAGTTTAGTCTACTTGAGTGACAGAGCTGTAGTACTGCTTTTCAGCACACATACCAAAGTCACACACAATTAAAATTACACTAGGTAGAGAGTAGCAATTGCTGTTTTAATTCCTGGAACTGAAAGCTGAGACTGACTAGTTTCTTTACTTTACACTAGAGGAGTAAGGTGGGATACTCAGGAGATTATAACTTGTTCATCCCAACCACAAGATCAAGAGAGAAGAAAAAGGAGAAAAGAGGAAAGGGGAAAGAAGGTTAGTACTAGAAGGGACCTTACAGACATCTTTTTCAGGGTAGAAAATATATAGCAAGCACCTCCTACTCTCCATTTCACACCATGGCAGACATTATTTTACTAAGGCATTTTTTCCTATCAAGCTCAGACTTCTCAATACCACCCTCTAGGTAGCAGCAGCTAGTTGAATGGAGTTGACACTAAGTACAAAACCTCTTTGCTATTCTTGTTTTGTTTGCCTCTTGTTATTTATATCAGAAACTGAATTGTATTCATTATATTTTTGCTTCTTCAGTAGAAAATCAGTCTATAAGAGGAGATTTTTCTTTTATCCTACAGTCTATGCTTTTTCACTGAGACCTCACAGTGGAATGATCAACTTGGTGATTCTTTACAGTCCTTTTAAAGTGATCATGTGTTTTAATTCCAAGAGTTATTAAAAGAATCAATATACATGCTGTTTCATATTATGAGCCAATAACTTGCTGAATTAGGTGCATTCACATGAAGCTCTATTATAAGAGACTCCCACACAAGAGACTGCTACTGTCAAAAACTGTGCCAGGTCTTGAAATTTTGTCATGATTTTAGATGTGCCATCCTTTTTGACACTTTACTGTGATATATACACATCTCAGCTGTGGAAGGGGTTTATACTGAAAGCATTTTGGTAGACGTGGATCATATGGCTCCCTATGCTCAATGTCTAATTTGAGATCCTGTGATGGTATATGGTGTGGTTACTTTCAGTGGAAAAATTATATATATATGTACATGTATAGCTAGCATGTGTATACTCAGACACATATACAAGTATGCAAACGTGTTCAATAACATTTAAAAAATAATAGGGCAAATATTATTCTACCCCTTATTTCTAGTTTTGTTTTCACATTTGAAAATTACTTGCTTACTGAATATGAAAGGTCTATTCTCCAATGTTACATACCCAAATGTCTGTTGTAAAAATAGTCAAGTTCCAACATATACACATTAGTAAACAGAGGTCCTGTGGGTAGTACTTGGTTACTCACAAAGGAAGGTCTCAGGTCTTAATATCTAATCACATTCTACATCAGCATCATAGTTGAGAAACACGAAGTGTCACTGACACTTTCTACTGTCACTCGGGCACTGTGCATCAGGCAGATTCATCATTCATCATCATTACTTCAAGAATAGGAGTCAACCATTGTGCCACACTTACCATGCATGCATTGGGACCTGGCTTGGCATGTTTATCTGTTCACACATAAGTGTAGGAAGTGTTTATGGAGTATGTTAGTTTGCTAGGGCAGACATAACAATATACCACAGACTTGGTGGCCGAAGTACCAGAAATGTATTTTCTCACAGTTCTAGCGGCTAGAAGTCTAAGATCAAGGTGTCAGCAGGTTTGGTTTCTCCTAAAGCCACTCTCCTTGGCTTGCAAATTGCCACCTTCTTGTTCTGTCCTCATGTGTTCTTTTCTCTGTGCACATGCATCCCTGGTGTCTCTTTGTGTATACAAAAATTTTTTTTTTTTACAGCAGAAAAGAAAAGCTTTATTAGAAGGGATAGTATATTTCCAGACGTGGAAGTGGGCCTGAGCAAGAGAAGCATGGCTTAAAGGCTACAAATTTCTTATAAGAGCAGCAATCATATTGAATTATGGCCCATCTAACTGCCTCATTTTAACCTAATTGCCTCTTTAAAGGCTCTATCTCAAAATATAGTCACATTAGGAGGTCCTAGGGGTTACAGCTTAAACATATGAACTCAGGGAGGACACAGTTCAACCACAACATCAAGTGCCTGTCATGTGTCTCAGCTCCAGTGCCAGACACTGAGAGCTGAAGAAAACAGAAGTTTTCTGTTCTGTAAAGCTTGGAGTATAGTGTGAGACAGAAGTGGACAGTGAGCCACAAAATAAATTTTTAATGACTAATTAAAGTTAGCTCTGTGAAAACAAAATGGATTTAAAACAGAGTTAGAGTAAAGGCTCTTTAAGAAGTAGCATTTAAGCCAAGAGCTGAAGGATAATAGTGATATTTTAAGATGACAGCTAGCATTTATTATGTGTTTTATATATGCTTAAATATGCCAGGTATTATTCTCAGTGCTTTACATATTTTATTTCATTTAATTTTTGTAACATATGAGGTAGATAATGTTATTGTCCCCATTTTACAGATGATGAAACTAAGGCATAGAGGTACTAAGAAGCCTGTCCTTAGTGACACAACCAATAAGACAATTTGACTCCAGAGATGGGTCTCTTAACCATGAGATTAAGGAGGAAAAGTTAAGAAATGAACAATCTACATGAAGACCCTTAAGAAAGAGCATGGTTTATTCCAGGAATGGAAAATAGGCAAGTAGGAATTCAGCAAAATGACCAAAGAGGAGAATGGTGCTGGAGTTTTGTGAGTAGATCCTGGAGAACTTTAAAGACGTAGTTTAGGTTTTGCCTTTATTCTAAGAGCAACAAGAAACCAGTGAAGGATGTAACACAAGAGAACACTGAGGTCTACATTCCATTGTTAAGAGTCATTCTAGCTTCTGTGTGAAGAACTGACTGTGGAGGTATAAGATGGAGTCAGGAGGCCACTTAGGATGTGATTGCAGTCATCAAAATGAGAGACAATGGTGGTGGTAGACAGGAAGGAAAGCATACAAGGTTAACAAGTACTCGATTTTAAATTCTTGGGACTTAGTGACAGATGATGGAAGTGGGGAAACAGGGGTCATGGATGCCTCTTAGATTCTGGCCTGAGCAATGGATGAATAGATGGGGAAGAACCAAGTCTGGTGATGAGGTAATGGAGAAATCCATTTTCAACATGTTGGTTTGAGAGCCTTTGACATCTGCATAGAGAACTCAAGTAGTTTGACATTTGAGTCTAAAGATTAGGAAAGAAGTAGGGGCTGAGGTGATAAATGTATATTTCATCAGTATTTAGATGACACTTAAACCTATGGGATTGAACAGAATCAACTATGAAAAGTGTGTTCGAGAAGAGAAGAGGATATAGGACCAAACCCTGCAGTTGTCCAGCATTTAGAATTCATGTGGAAAAGGAGCCAGCAAAGGAGACTGAGGAATATCCAGAAATGGGGAAATAATGCTAGAAGGTCATCCTAGTAGGTGTGCGTGTTGGAGGGTGAGGGTGGAAGGGGTATTTACAGGAAGTTGTCAGCTGTGTCAGACATCACTGTCCAGAGGTATACTCAGATAGACCCCCAAAAGTGTCCACTGAATTTTGCAACCTGGAGGTTGCTGATGACCTTAGTAAGAATTGTTTTGGTACATGATCTCACCAAATATTTACAAACACTCTGTAATAAAGCTACTATTATTAATTCTATAGCACAGACATGATCAAGACTCAGAGTGGTAGAAACTTAGCCATGGTCACACAGGTTATAAATGGCCCAGCTCAGATTTCAGAACTGAAGCAGATGACTCAAGGTCTGAATTCTTCACCGTTTTGCTCCCCTAATGGTACTGATGAAGAGAAGTAGCAAATGGCAATGTTGATTTTGTTTGAATCCTGTAAATTCACATTGCAATGGTATACCTTTAAATTCAGTCATTGCCTTTGAGAATAGTCCTGAATTCTCATTATTTCATTTCTGGACTTAGCATATAACCTTGGAGCCCTGGTTTCCTCATTTTTAAAAGAAAGAGATTAGAATAAACAATCTTCAAAATCCCTCCTAGAGTGCTAAAACTTCTAGTATAAGAAACTTACAAAAGCGAGCCCTGAAACACCCCCTCCTCTCAATGCTACTCTGGTCCTGAGTTTATGTTCAACCTGAACATGTTAAATATACATTCATTTAGTAAAACTTTTACTGAATGTGTTTATTATCAACCATACACTCTCCCATCTAGAGTATTTGCTCAGGTTGTTCCTCAGCCTGGCGTGCCCTCTAGTTCTAGGTCCTCTTGAGTCTCAGATCCCAGATCATCTCAGGGTAAGGGACTTAACCCCTTCCCCTTAGGCATTTTCCCCATCTTCCATAGATGAGAGGCAGATGGGTGTGTGTGCGTGTGTGCGTGAGTATGTGTTGTCCTCTAAATTGTCCCAAAGCCAAAGGAAAGGGACCATGATTTTTCCCTTCATTTTACCTCTGTAAGAAGCCCAGCACAATGCTTTTCTCAAATGATTTTTGTATCAAATGAGCAAAGCTTTGCTGAGTTCTGAAAGCCCATCCAGGGCTAGCCAATTCCTAGAGATAGTAAAAGACTTGCCTGTGAGTGAGCCTTTCAAAGGTACACTAACCAGTCCAGAGCCCATACTCCCTAAGTGCCTTCTCTATCGGGTTCTCATGTTGAACTTACACTTCAGGCTGCTGTCCACCTTTCATAATCACCCAGGACCAGGTACCAGAGAGCTAGGAGAAGCCCCTGTGTCTTAGGGCATGCTGAATTATTCAAATTAGCCAAACCTATACCTGATTACCCTGCCTTGCCCATTTCTTCCCACATAAAACCACATAAGGGCACTTGCCCATGGATCCCTAGCCCATTTCCACCTCATGACAAACCTTGGTTCTTCCCTCATGTGGCCCCCATGATGTGGTATAAACCTGCCCCCCCACCCCCATCCTTAAGGTCTGTGAGTATAACAAACTGCTTTTTCAATAGCAGTCATTTCCTGATCTATTGGCCTCACCATACTTAAATAATAATAAAGCCTGTATTTAAACACTTTATAAGAGTAGTAGCTAAAGTGGAGGGCATGGTAGTGAAATTCACTGCATGTTCAAGGAACCCAAGAACATCTAAGTGAGGCGATGGGTTCAGTCATTTTCAGTGACACTGTGGGTACCTGGGATGAGGTCCTAGTCCAGGCAGAGATGAAAACTGTAAAACTGGCCCCATAAGAGGAATTTGGGGGCAACTGGAGACCTCAGATGATGTCAGCAAACTTGGAAGGGGGTTGGCATACCCAATGGCATGAATTTAAAAGAGAGATCATTGAGTGAAGGTTAGAATATTACAGTGAAATATGAACAAGCTAACATGGTATCAAACTCTTAATACAAAGCCTGATGTATATCAAGGGTACCCACTGCTGTTTTTGTTACTGTGTTGAGCCATATGAACGTGGTTCATCAAAGCAGCAAATCGTGGCCATTTCATATGGTTCAACCTATTACTACTACTACTACTATTATATACTCATAGGAAGTTATCTTACTTATGAGCTGCAGAATCCTGGGAACTCTTGAGAACTCGGCATGAGTACAGTGGCTATCAATGTTAGAACCAAAGGTGTTTTTCAAAGTTATGTAAAATAAAAGGAAGATTTGTGCATAGTACCTGAGAGGTCTGTCCAGGAGAAAATAATGTGTGGTCCCCTCCCGGGGACTACAGTGAACTCATCTGCGGTCATAGTTAGAAATAAGAGCTATTGAGTATGCCGTTTCTCATTCTGGTGAAGTTTAGTGGGGGGAGTGGAAAAAATGCAAGTAAACAAATAAATAGTACTTCTAGACAGTGTTAAATACTGGGAAAAAAACTGAAAGAGATAGTATAAAAGGAAGGTGGATGAAAAGTTTTATTGGAGGACGGGTCAGGGGAAGACTTTGCTGTGGAGGAGGCATTTGCAAGAGTGGAATTCCCAAGGCCAAAATGTGTCTGGTTCTATGGAGATGAGGCAAAGGTCAAGGTGGCTGGCATATATGAACAGGGAGAGGAAGAACAGGAGATGGTGTTGCCGGGGACATGAAAGTTAGATCATGGGTAGCTTCCTTGAATTCATTTGCTTTTCTTCTGCCACATAAAACCCACATAATAAAATCCACCTAATTAATTGCAGTGATAATTCTTGTATTTTATACTATGCCTTTCCTTTAACAAAGAAATGTGCCTCTACTACTGTGTGTGATCCTTAGAACCTCCATAGCAGAAGCAGGGGGAGAAAAGGGGGAGGAAGTGTCTTATTCTGGCCTTCATTATATAGCCAGTGCTGATACTGAGTCACTACAATCTGCCCCCATGTCTTCTTACCTACACTTCTTCCACAACTCCCCCTACGACCTGGTCTTGCTTGGAGCTTTAATTCCTTGTAAGAAAGACTCTATGAAAGCACAGGTATCTCATTATTTAATTATGCGTTGTTGTGATTTGAAAGGAGGGTAGCTGTTTAATTCAAAGGCATTCCCCTCAGCAACTCTCATTAATTAAATATAAGACTTGAAATAGGTTAGAGGTGCTAAACAACTGCCTGTATATTGAATATGATGTTCTTATATAAACACAGCCCACAGATCACAAGTTCTGAAATGCATGAGTGCTTAATTAGCCAAATGTGAGCCACAGGTTGACATAAATAGATACTCCTCAGTAAACGGCAGTGTGTCACAGTGTTAACTAGAAGTGTGGTAGTCAAGAAGAAATTAATCACGAACACATCTGAGAGTGTGTATTTCTTCTTGTAATGAATTATCTTTTCTGAGGTATTAAATGATGTACATCTATCCCGAGTCTGTGTATCCATGGTAACCATGGTTTTTGCTTTGGGCCAAAGGCTCATAGTAACTGAATGAAAATCCAAGTATTATTGATTCAGTTATTCGGTAGATATTAATGGAATGCCAGATAGGTGCCCAACTCTTGGAGAGGCACCAGGGAAGACAGACATGGATTCTGCTTGTAGATTAGAAAGGGGATTAGGAGTGTTGTATATAGATGGGTCAAGGTAGAGAGGAGAAAAAGTCCTAAGTAAACTTCCTGTAAAGAAGTTAGGGAAAGAAGAGATTAGTTCTAGGTGAAGAGACTGAGAAAAGATTTCTGAAAATTAAAAAGATATGGCTAAAGGACATGAACCTAGAATATTGAAAGAGCTCTCAAAACTCAATAGTAGAAAAAAGTGAACAATCAAATTATAAAATGGACAGAAGACATAAAGAGACATTTAACTGAAGAGGACATATGATGACAAATGAGCACATGAAAAAATGTTCAACATCACTAGCCCTTAACAACAAGAAAATCACTAGCCCTTAGGGAAATGCAAATGAAAGCCATAATGAGATATCACTACACACGAAACAGATAAAGTCACAACACTAAATGCTGGCAAGGTTTTATAGAAACAATCTCTCTGTTGGGCATATAAAATGCAGCAACCACTCTGGAAAATAGTTTGCAGTTTCTTAAAAACCAGAAGAGACTAACCACAGAACCAAGCAGTTACATTCCTGCTTTATCCCGTAGAACAAAAAATGGTGTGCACACAAAAACTTGTACACAAATATTCACAGTAGCTTCATTTGTAGTAGCTCAAAACTAGGTGTAACCAAAAGGACCTTCACTAGGTGAATGGTGAAACAATTTGCGGTACATCCCTACCACATAATATTACTCAGCAACAGAAAAGCATGAACACACAACAGCATGGATGGATCTCAAGGGCATTAAGCCAAATTAAAAAGGTCAATTTCAAAAGGTCAAATAACATGATTTCATTTATACAGTGTTCTCAAAGGACAAAATACTAGAACTAGAGGACATAATGGTGGTTGCCAGGGCTTAGGGACAGTAGGAGGAAGGTTGCGAGTATGACTATAAAGGAACACAAAAGAGGTCTTTGTAGTAATGGATTTGTTCTGTATCTTAATTTTGGTCATGCTTATACATGTCAACATGTGATAAAATGACTTGGAACTATACACACATTTTACCAATGTCAGTTTCCTGGGTTTGATATTGTGCTATAGTTATGTGATACCATACATACTTCCTTATGTAGTAGTTGGAGAAAGTAGGTGAATAGTATGGTACATAGGATCTCTCTGTACTATTTTTGGAAACTTCATTCTATTCTATAATTATCGCAAAAAGTATTTTTAGAAAGTTACCAATAAAATAATAATAGTCATAGCTAACATCTATAGGGTACCTACTGTGTGCTAAGCCCTTGCTAAGCATTTATTTTACATAATTTATTCCTAATTCTATTAGATCTATAAAGTGTTATTCTATCTTACAGATGAAGAACCTGGGTGCAGAGAAGTCAGGTAACTGGCTTCAAGTCTCACAAGAGTAAGTGACAGGGTGAAGATTCAAAAACTCAGGCAATCCAGCCCCAGAAATGCTGCATTTTTCACTACTGCCTTCTTCCGTACACTGAGGCTTTCAGGAATGTGTAAGTTCCATTGAGCCAGGACATGTATATAACAAAGGAAGGATGTTGAGGTGTAGAATTCCTATGGTAGAGCCAAAAATGTTTTCTTCCTCTCCTGAACTGATTTTGGTACTTGAGAGAGGGTTGCCAAGTGTCTAAAAAAGCCACTGTAGAGTAGAGTATGCCAGGGTCTCATAGAGTGCACTGATGCCTTTATCCAGGTAGGAGGAAAGCAGCCTCTCTAATTAGCCAAGAAAAGTGGAGTTTCTGTCATTTCCACTTGCAGTCAGCAGTTCTAAATGAAGTGAATGTGTCCAAGAGCCCCTCTTTTCCTACTCTATGAAGACAAAAGCTAAAGAGGTGGTGAGGGGCGTTTCAAATAAAATGGGTGTTAGTGTTCTTCCTCTTTCATCCCTGAGATATAACTCCTCTTCCAGATTCCATACCAATTTATTCAAGGTTGAAAATATTCGTTTGTCTGCTTCTTATTCAGCTGCCTAATCTCCCTTGGATCCCAGGCTTAAAAAAAATATTTGACTTCTGTCAACCTGAAAATGCTTGGTGCTCACTAGCCTTCTCCTTCTCTAATCCCTGAGCCTCAGTCTTCCTCTGATTCCCATTTTCTGCTTTCCTACCTGCCCCATGTAAGTGCTTCCAATGTAAAGAGTAAAACCTGAGCAAATCCGTGTGCTCTCAAGGATGCACCCACAGATTTATTGCGATGCCTGTTTTTTCTTCTTACTGGTATAATGGGAGGGTGGATATGTACTCAAAATAGCAAGCTCAACATTCTTGTTGAAACCAGTTGAATTATCAGAATCTCTCAGGCAAAACCCCCTGGATGGAGCTTTGGTATTTGCTAAGGGTGAGAGAGGGAATGAGTCTACTAGGATCTTGGAAAGTGATTCTCTGGAGGGAAGGCCAAGTGAGGCCTGTTGGGAAAAGGAAAACTGCTGTTCTGTTTTAAGGAAAAGCCTTTTTTTCTGTCTTGTAAGTATGATTTCCTTTGAACGCCTTTATTCTTGGTTGAATATTTAGCCAACAGTCTGATAAAACTCAAGTGGGTAGACATGAGATGTGAGCTTACAGTGGGTTTGAGGAGTCAAATATAGGCACGGGAGTATTGGGAAGAAGTCAGATTTGGTTCATGGGAGAGACACATGGCACAGAACCTAAGGATCTTTGGAAAGGTGAAGTCCAAGGATGATATTTGCCAAAGAACCAAAGAAGAAAGGCCACAAGCAGAGACACAATGAATGCAGAGCTGAGGGCTGCAGCCCAGAGAACAAGATGGAGTGAGGGCCTTAGAAGGGTGGAGGAGAGCAGGGCCTGGAGAGAGGTTTGACGCATGGCATCTGGAAGCCCCTTGTCAGGGGCCTACAGCCTCCCCAATGTGGTAGTGTTCATGGTTCACTAGGATCCACCCTTTGAGTCACAAGATAGAGATCGTGAGAAGAGTCCTGATTCCAGGGCCTTAGGAGATTTTACTGACTGTGTTATGGGGCCAGGCCTTTGAAGAAAGAGTCTAGTTCTCAAGACTGCCATTAAGGATAACATGACTCTCCTCACATTAACATACTTCCAGTGCCCAACACTTTCCAAGTGAGCCATTGCATCTTGTAGCATCCCATAGAGCTTCTCACCTCAACAAACCACATCACACCCACGCATTTGGGATTGTTACCAGGAAAGCATTTGGCCTCATGGTATCCTGTAGTTGTTTGTGGCTTCCTCTCCTGGGTATCACAGCCCTCGCAAAAGTCTCCATCTTTCTCAAGGCCCTCATGATATCGTGGTTCCTAGAGTGCAGCTCTGAGATTCATGTGCTTTGCTTTCTCCAGTGTCTAATGTTGCATTTTAAATGCTAATATTACACAGGTCCTCATAGTAAACATAAAGCCTGTGAAGAAGCACAACTCTGGTTGTGTAACCACACAGTCTCCACAGCAGGAAGCTACAGAATGTCTTAGGATAAAAGAGAATTATGGTATCATAGGAGGCCAAGTATGAGAGAGACAGAGGGGTGAGAGGGGAAGAGGGAGGGAGAGATAGAGGGAGAGAGAGAGATATTTCATAATGTGCAGCAATTTCTAGGAGAAGAAAAGGGTGAGAGGCTGATGAGGACATGAGTGTCCCAGCTGCATCTTTGCTACTTTGGCTGGACTTTCATTGTGGCTAACCTCAAGTTAGTTCAGTTTACCCACCCCTCTTTTTGTGCCTTCGCTTCAGAGAGTACTGTTAAGAGCAGTTGACATTTTGAGCACAATAATTCTACATTACTATGCACACAAAAATACATTCGATCAAATGTATTTCTGCTATTCCTTTAAAGAATTACATCTTCCAGTTTTAAGTCTAGTAAGAGTTCCTGTGATCTCTTAAACAATGAGTAGGAATGCTTCCTCTCTCTTCCTGCCCCCATTTCTCTTAATTGATCTATTGTAACCATAGCTATTGAGTCTCTACTATGTGTTAGGCCTAATTCCAAGTGCGAGGATCACAGCTATGAATATGTCAAAAAATGAAAAAGTAAACAAATACAGATTGTGCTTTCAGGTAGAAGAGAGAATTGAGTTAGGGAACTGTGTTGTGGTGAGGCCTCTTATATAAAGGAGTTGGGGAAGGCCTCTCTAGGGAGATCAGTGAGGGGCTGCTATCAGTGAGGGCTGCTATCACAGGACACCATAGACTGGGTGGCTTAAATAGCATTTATTTCTCACAATTCTGGAGGCTGGGTAGTCCAAGATAAAGTCACTCACAGCTGATGTTTGGGGAGGGCCAGCTTCCTGGTTTGCAGATCGCTGTCTTCTTGTATCCTCACATGGAGAGAGCAGAGAAAGGAAGCAGAGGCCCCTGTCTTTTTATAAAGGCACAAATCCAGCTTCAGGACCTCATTACCTCCCAAAGGCCCTACCTCCTAATATCGTTACATTAGGAGTTAGGATTTGAGCATATGATTTTTAGGGTCACACTAACATTGAGCCTACAACATGAGATAACACTTGAGCAGAGACCTAAGTAATAACTAGAAGAGCTGCTCACAATTATTGTGCATTTTCTTATTGTGACAGGAGCTGTGTTATGCAGTATCTCATTTAACCCTCTCAGCAGCCCTTTGAAGAAGATGCTTCATTATCTGCATCTTATAAATGTAGAACCCAAGGCCTTCAGAAATAAAACTGCTTTCCCAGCGTCACTAAGAAAATGAGAGTTGGAATGGGATTTTCATCATATGACTATAGAGCTTGGCATTTTTAACCACCTAGCTCCACTGCTTACGGTTTTATATTTCTAGAGGAGAAGCCCCCGTGTTAGTCTCCCTTCTCAGGCAATTGAAACCAAAGATTTTCACACTGTGTTCAGCAGAAACCCCAGGCCTTCTTTGAGCCCAGGATATGTGTGTGGGGTCTCACATTGGTTTCTGGGGAAATGGCTCTACCTCTATATGATTTATAGATCAGGCTTCAACAGAATAATTTTTTTAAACAATGGATTGAACTCCTTAAAAGACAGTTAGAAGATGACTCATTTAATTACTTTTTATGTTAAAATGTAATTTAAAGTTGTTTTTTTGTTTTTGTTTTTTTGTGGACAAGTAGCAGTAGTGGTGGAGCAGTGATAGATGCAGCCACCTCTGCCAAGGCTAAGTTCTGAGTACTAGTCTCAAGCACTTCGCAGTCCTACCCCATTTAATTCTCACAGCAACCCCATGATTTTGGCTTATTTTACAAATGAGTCTGAAGCTCAGAGATGAGTGACTATCTTAGGCTCCACAACTAGTAAGTAGCAGGACCAGGAATTGAGCCCAGGTGGTCTAGCTACAGAATCTGTGTATTCCATGACATAGGGTTAGGGACCCGAACCTTCTGTGTCACTGGGCTTAAAGTGAAAGCTATGCTTGCTCTGAAATCTAGACTTGGAGGTTGCATGTCCACATACAACGTATACTGGTTTTAGGACTTCTAATTCTTTCAGTGTTCCTTGTGACACAAAAGACTGTTCAGACTTTTACCAGTCTACATGTGACATTTCTCAGGAACAGAATTTTTCAACTTTTATATCCATAGACCTGCATGGCTTGATGTGTAACTAATTTTAAAAGATGGATTGTTGATTAATCACATTAATGAGTTAAGCCAACACTTGCAGTAGCTAGGGTCCAGCTGTATCCTAAGCCAGTACCAACAAGACATGTGTTTCTTTACATGCAACAATACACAGCCATCCATTGGATGATCCCTTGAGTGAAAGTCAATTCTGAAGGTTAAAAGGCGTAGGAAAGTTATCATAAACTTCACTTAACTTCACCCCCTGTAAAGCCAACCCTGACTCACTCCATGAGGGAGCATTTGCACTAAACTTTTCTAAAAGGTCTCTGCCATGGTAAATCTCAGGTCTTTGTGAGGTTCCTAGCAGACTGGAGTTGTTAAGACTCTACTGCAGTTGCCTCTGTAAAGAAGGATTTCAACTAAATGACATGATGCTGTTTGTCTCCCTTAATGGCTGGTCCATGGTGATCCATGGTGAACCATGGAGACTGATGTCAGCAAGGGTTCCATTCTGGACTAAAAATATTTAGTCAACCTAAATCTCAGGGCCTCAGTCACTGAAGTCACCCAGAAAAAGAAACATTATCGATTCTCATATTATCTAATTTCTGGGCACTGCCTATGGAATCACTCTGTCTCATTGAACAATAAAGTCTATTATGAGAAAAATGAAGACTGGTTCTAGGGCTTTCCCCACTGCTTGTTTTCTTTTTTATTTCTATTGTCTTAGCAGTATTCATTGTTTGTGCCTCCAAGCCACCAGACAGGGTCCCACAAATCTCCCTGGCTCCCTGTGTGGGAGCCAGGCTGAGATGATATGTAGTCCTCTGGATGCTCCCAGCATCATCATTCTAGACCCAAACTGAGATATGATTTAGAAGGTCCCCATAAAACTGGGATCATTGGCCTAATCAGAGCCATTTATCCTGTCTTGAGCTATCAAATTAGTGTTCATGAGTTGCAGGGGGTTGGGTGGGGGCATTGGTTCTGACATATTTTACAATGATTACTTTGAAAAGAATCTCATTTATGAAATTAATGCTCTTTGTAGCATATCTGAGTAGAACCCTTGCAAGAAGCAGCAGCTCTACTTAGCAGCTCTGCAGGTTGAGATTTGGCCCATCCTAAAAAGGGTGTCATTTCTAAAGGCTTGACTCCAAAATAAATACCTGCTTATTTGCGTTAGAAGGAAAATGTAACCCTGTAAAACATGGTTCTGCTAATTCTTTCTAATTCAGGAACATTAGAAAACAAAAAGGCATATGTACCAAAAGAAAAGTGGAATGCGAAAAAAAATTCCAGCTGAGAGATATGATAAAATTTGGATCACACTAAATTCTATTTATGCTGAATATTTTATTTTGTTGAAGTTATTTGTGAAAATAGCCATATTGAAATGGTGAAAATCTTACATTCAGCTCGCGTTAAGAAAAGATGATGTTCATTTGAAAGATTTTGCAGTAACAGTCAAAGCAAGGAGTGAATTACTCATAGCACATCATAAAATGATGGGAGAGAGAGAGCTCCACTCTTAGCTGTCTGCTGCAGTACCTACAGTAAATAACTGCACACTCTTTAAATGTTCTGTGCAGGCCCAGAGATATTTATTAAAACTAAAGAAACACAACTTCTAACTATGTAAAATGATTCCCTCTTGACAAAGTTTAAATAAATTGTTCCAACCCACCAATAAAGCAGACTGACATGTCATGAAGTGACAGCTGTCACTTTAACACATTTCATCAGCGCTTGGCAGAGGCTGAGAATCTGTATCTTATCACACTGCAAAGAATCTTTGTTCCCTGATTTCTCCTGGTATCTTTTTTTTCTCTCTCTCTCTGAACAACCTAATCTTAGCTATTGGACAAAGAGAAAAGAAATACCATGTTTCAGTTTTGTTTTGTTTTTTAATAAGCACCAGCTTTTTGGAAAGACAGTTTGCAAAGCTTATTTGAAATAGATTAACCTTTTGAAATTATAATGACATAAAATAACTCACCTTCAACTTGAAGCCCAGCTTATGATCGTGACTGGATTCAGTTACTTCAGAGTGACTGTTTGGTACTCAAGTCATGTGTCTGTTTCTACACCCAGAAATGTCCATTTTACAGTATCCCGTTCTCCCCCAAATTTATAGGTCTTCTGTCTGGTCTCTTTGTTAGCACTTGAAAGGGAACTAGCATAAGCTTGCCCTTCATGGCTGATCGATATAAGTTTCTCATCACTTTTATTTAAGCCAGATATTAAAGGAGAAAACTATAGTAGTGATGCACTAAGCTGGTGAGATAATTAGGAAGTGCCATCTCCATAATTACTATGTCACTGTTTCTGGAGGGACATGAAAGCTCGTCTTGTCTCTTTAACAGGACAAGTTGCTGATCCCCTTAACACTTTTTTCCTTCTGAACTGATATTTTACAATTTTTTTGTATTATAAAATGTTCCTAAAAGGGAGGCTTGAGCAATAATGCACAGATTATGGAAATGATGCTCATTAAGTAGAGGGCAAGATTTCTAGAAAGCCACAGAGCTGCTTCGAAACATGTAACCTCCATTAGAGGCTTCATTTGAATGTTTATTCATGGAGCAGTAAACGTTTATTATTATATATTTATTGAAACATAAATTAAAGAACTGTAATTATGTGTATGGCAAACAGTAATGTGCATTTGTCACAAAAATGAGTAAGACAAGGAAAAATGCCATCATTGCTTCATTTGCATCCAAATCCTTTATTGTATACCTAACAGAAAGACACCTAGAAGGAATACCTCTGCAGATTAATGTTCTGATATGGTGCATAAAGAAAAAAATACATATTCTAGATAGTCTTTTTAGCAAAGAGGGCATCCAGGAATTAATTTGTGAAGGTCAGAAGCTATCTAAAAAGGGAATGGGTATCTTCTCTCTTGAGAGAGAACTGCAGTGACTCTTATTAAAGTTAATGCTGAGCAAAGAATAAGTCCCCTTTGCAATCTGCACGATACTGATTGTTTTCAAGATGAGCTGTTTGCTCCAGACACTCAAGCATATTTGAGTAGTTTTTAAAGAGGTCTTAGATGAAACTGGAAAGATAAGACCTTCAAACTTACATTTTGGTAAAAAGCTAATTTTCAATGTGGAAGGAAGGTATGTGCAAAGCAATCTTCTTGACTCTGCATAGGCCACATTCATGTTTGTGCAGGAACTCTCAAGGAAAGGCAAAAGACAATGGTGGCCAAGGGAATCTGTACAAACATGGTTTTTTTGTCCTTTTTTAAAGCAAGCTAACAAATGAAGAATACTGGAGTTGTCCACGCATCCACCCAACCTTCCATCTATTCATCTATCAATCATCCATTGATCATTTACACAATGTGTCCTCTAAACTAGAAAACTGAAGCAAGGGAAGGAAATAATTAGGAGACAAATACAGTAAGGACTATCCCAGAGTTCCAGACTAATGGAAGAGAAAACCCTACAATTATACTTTACGGGGAAAAGCAGTCATTGAGATGCAAAGAATCAGAGGAGAGTCTGAAGGCTACACAGAGGAGGTGGCATTTGCTTGCTCTGAAAAACTGAGAGGAGTAAGAAGCAAAGGGAAAGGAACTCCACAAGAAGGGAAGAACACTTTTTAAATTTTTCTTACGAAGAATATATACCGTAAACACAGCAGCTATAACAGTATCTGATCAAATATGAGGTTGACAAATTCTGAAATATTCTTTGTATCTCTTAAAAGTTTTTTTTTTTTTTTTTTTTTTTTTTTTTTTTTTTTTACTGGAGGTTTTTCTAAGGTGCTATTGCTGCACAGAAGCAAACAGAACTAGTTTCACAAAGAACCTCTGACCTCCTGCTTGTGGGGCTGAATAAAAAGCCTCTTTATCCTGGAATGGTCTTCCTTGGGTTCCACCTGTTTTGTTTCATGAGCATAACCTAATGCAGCAGAAATGACTATAAATGAGGTTTATCATGGTTTTATAGGTCTTGCTTGAGTTTGTCAACTCTTTAAAGAGAAATTATTATAAATTCTATTCTCTTGCTCAACAGTTTTAAAATTTGAAGCTGTTATGTCACTGAAAGTCAATCTTTAGCCAAAAGGTAATGTAGAATATTTGTACAAGATTGTTTCTCAAATTTACAAGACATCTGTTCTCTAATGGGCCTGTCTTGCAGAAGTGCTTCATATCCTAAGGGTGAGTCGTATGTGGGGCAGTAGGCTTATAACTCTTGCTAGGCTGTTAGTGCCATATTTATGCTTAGGAGCAATCCTAAATTGCTCCTGTATACTTATATTTTTTCATCTATAATTTCTCTCATCTTCCTTCATCTTTCAAGTGGAGATAATACCAATATCCTAATGCACAAGATTATTGTGCAGATTATATGGAATATGTAGGTAAAGTGTTTAGACCAATGCTAGTATATCCTAAATAGTAAATTCTAGCAATCATTATGGTACAAGACTAAATGTATTTCTGAAAACCTGCCTCTCTGAACTGGAAAGCTTGGCTCTGCAGTGAGCCTTGCTAAACATGTTCTGATCTAGACCATTACCAACCCTCAAACTTGTGTTTTCTTTGTGACTGGATTCTTTGGTAAGGCCTCAGGTTCTGCTACTGATGTTAGGGTCGGTGCAAAAACACTACCAACCATTTAGTTTCAAAATGAGTGTCACTGGAAGTACTGTTGCTTACAGGGCCTTGAAGACATCTTTACATACCCAACTCAGGACAAAATTAGTGGTCTGTCAAAAGGCACAGAGTAACTATTTCTAGCCCTCTTGTCAGTGAGTTCCTTAGGATATCAGCATTGCAGAAGCAGCTAGTATGCCTTTCACAAAACAGAAGAAACAGTGCTTTCCATGTGCCTAGATTTCCCAGTCAAGTCGAAGAACTTTAAGGGGGATCAAAAAAGATAAAAAACCAATCCAGTTTAAACAAACAAACAAAACCCTCAAAAAACGAACAAAAAAAGACCCTTCCAGAATTTGTGGAGACTCAGTAGAGTTTTGTGGCTTACAATTGTGTTTTTAATCCATATATCACTGGTGGTGCTCCAGTTCTGAGTTATAATAATATATCATGAGAGGGATGGTGCTCTTATGATATATGGGCACAGTGCATCAGCTAAGCATCACAAGTTTGATGATATATGGCTCCAAACCACAATGAGAGTTTAAAGGAGCTTTTAGCAACCAGATAGCTTTAAATTTCAAATTTTCTCAAAATTAAGGTCTTTTCAAGTCAAATAAAAAAAAAAAGATGATGGAATCTGATGCTGTGTAAGGTGTCACTGAACTCTGAGAGCCTGGGTACATGACTTTCCCTTTTGGCTTTCAGCTCACAAGGTGGAAATAATTGGCAAGATCTTCTATAATTTCTCCTCTATGAGAGCAGTAGCCTAGAGAACTGAACAAACATGAACAAGTGTTGATGCATCTGTTTTGCCAATCAGTTTTCCCCATCTTCTACATGCAGGCATGAGGGTAGCTCATCTTAGTCCCAAAGTAGTAGATTGCTTGAGATGCTGTAAGAGGCTTGGGGTAAACCTGGGAGACATTATTTTTGTTTTCTTTGTTTTAAAAGCTCTTCCAGTGAAATTCAGAACAAAGAACAGATAAAAAGTAGATCAATTTCTTTGCCCATTGTTTACAAATTCAAAGCCAAGCATATAGGATGAAAACTTCCCTTTTCTATCATTTGTCTTTGTAAAGGAAGCACTAATTGCAAATGAGAAGAAAAATGAAAGGTAGATGGCGTATGGGATACTCACCCCAAGCAGGAAATGGGAGCTGTTGTCATAGTTCAATTGCCTTTCCTGTTTAATGATGTGTTTATAAGATGGTAATGTTGCTTATGAGAATGTACCCATTTTGTTTAAAAACCACTCGCTTTTGGGGGAAAAGAAATCACTATCAATTAAGAAAGCAGGTGCTGAGAGAACTGTTCCTCTCTTTTCTAATCCTACTGCAGTAAACAACAAAATGAGAAATCTCCCTACTGTTTGTGTAATAGACTCCAACAGGAACAGCGAGAGACAATTACATTTCAAGTAGTTTCTTTCATTTTCCTTAACCAAGTGAATTAAAGGGAAGAATGGTGGTAGAGTGACTGCCATGTGGAGAGAAACATCTGGGCGTGAGGAATCAACACAGTCTTCCCTCCCATTATCTTGCTTCTAGATTTTCACTTCTTTGGCTTCCTCCAGTGGACTCTAACTCTCAAGTTACTATAGATTTTGGTGTCCACTTCCCACTCCTCTCTTACTTGCAAAGGGCAGAGCATCTTGTTTTCACCAAAAAGAACCATTTACTATCTCAGAAAAGAAGTCCTATAATATCAGCTTAACTACATAATCTGAGTAAAAAAGACATAGAAATAAATGAATCACCAGTACTTCAAGGCTGTCAGTTGAATTATATGAATGAGATAAGTCTGATATCTAGAGAGATCTGGGCTATTTCATTGGGTATTAGGAGATAGCCCCAAATTTAGTCCACTTCTTGAGAGAACATTGGTATATCATTTAATTATTTCTTTCTCATAGGGTGGGAAGCTTTACTTACACATTTATAGTACAAATTTTTAAGTTTTTCTCAATTGACATTAGCTACCATTTTCTTAAGAATATTATATGCTAGTAACTACATAGCACTATACATGTACTATCATATCCTCACCAAAACATAAAGAATAGGAACAGTTACTGTCTCCATTTTCTAGATGATGAAACAGACTTAACGAGATTGAATAAATTGCCCAAGGTCACCAAACTTGTCAAAGTGGCAGAGCTGAGATTCTAAGCCAGGTTGAGACGATGTCAAATCCCATCTTTGTTATGCTATCATATTTCCCAATTAAATAACTAATAATTCAGGTGACCATATGTTTTGGTTTATTTGGAATAGTCCAGATTTAGGCCTATAGTTACAAATGGGCCATTGTAGTTTGTGAAGTGTCTCCTTTCACTCCTAGAAGTTCCACTTTGTACAATAAATTATATGGTCCTCTAACTAATAGTATGTTTTGTGCTGTGAAATCTCATGTCTGCTGATTCTAAGTGTTCTCATCTGCCTCCAGCAGTGGGGGTGGGGGGTGGAGGGTTGGGGGTCAGTGGGGGAAGAGGAAAAGAAGGGAGGGAGGCAGGTTATTGTTAAGTTCTTGTGGAAAATGGCCTGCTAACTCTATCATCTGCTTATTGGCCATTTACACATCTTCTTTGGAGAAATTCTTGTTCCTCCTTTGTCTGTTTTTTTGTTGAGATTTTCTTTCTTTTTTTTCAATTGAGTTGAAATAGTTCCTTATGTGTCCTAGATACAAGTACCTTATCATATATATGATTTGCAAAATTTTTCTCCCATCATGTGGGTTGCCTTTTCATTTTCTCGATGGTATCCTTTGAAGCACAAAATTTTACATTTTGATGATATTCACTCTCTTCCACTTTTAAGGATCCGTTGTGATTACATTGGGTTCAGCTGGATAGTCCAAGAACACCCATACTCTCTCAATTCTAAAGGCAGATTATCAACCATAATCCATTTACAACCTTAATTCTTCTTTGCATGGAACCTAACCGTAGTCATAAATCCAAGGATTAGGATATGGACATATTGGGGGGGGGGGGGTCATTGTCTGCTTACCACAGTAGTGTTTTTGTTATTTTTTTAGAATCAGATTTGCTTCTGCTGTTGCTCACTTGCAGATATGAGGGAGAGGGGTTCATCCTGGGCAAGCTGATGAAGGCTACAGGACACTAGTTGTGGAGCAGCGTAGCTCTCTAGCTTTCCCTGCCCTTTCCCCCACCAGCATTTTATTCCCTACAATTGAATTGCAATATATTTTAACGAGGACAAAGACATAAGTGTGACTACATTGACCATTCTCAGGTCAGTACAGGGGTAAGGTAGATGTGTTCAAAAGGATGGAAGGAGAAGCACAGGTGGCACAAAAGAGGTAGTTTCTATAAAAATGTTGTCAGGGGATTAAAGCTCAGAGAGACCTTGCCTTTGGAGAAAAACATAAAGATAACAGAAAGGCCTTTTAAAGTTGAAATTTTGCTCAAGCAGGTGAGCCGAGGAAGTGTGGATTGTCTACTTGGTGCAAATTTCATAAAATTAATAAATGAGGGGGAAAAACACTTGATATTGAATAACTCTGTTAATCTTTACACGATATTGGGTGTGGCTTTCAACTAGGAAATGGAACTCAGGTGATAACATGCTTGCTCTAAGTGAATTCAAACCTCCAGGCAAGGGCAAACCCTATTCCTGATCCTGAAGGGACTTGCAGATGTGACCAAAGACATTACTTAGAAACCATGAAGCTTGGGAGAGGCATAGAGAGGCCACAGAGAGGAAGCGTCTTTATATGTAGACCATGGAGAAGCAGGTGGCCTCTTGAGAGATGGCGTCATTTGGTGGTGAAGATCAGACATTCTGGTGTCTAGGACAGACTTGGGTTTAGATTTCCGCTCTTGATCACTCCCTGTGGGAATTTGGGCAAGTCGCTTAACCTCTTTGGTCTGTATTGTTACTTGGAAATGATGATGCATTTATCAACTACCTCTTAGGAGTATGGTAAGGATTAACTGAAATAAGGATGTAAATTAAATCAACCCAGGGATTAGCATGGAGTGAGCTTTCAATAAATGTTAACAACAATTACCACTACTAATGATGATAATTTTAGAAAATAGTAGATTCAGGAACCTTAAACCAGTATTTCCCAGAGTGCTTTTCTCTCTCATCTGGAGCTACTCCCAGTGATTTCTTTGCAAAACTCCTTGGAAAAGTTGTCTGAGCTAATTTACTTCCCTTTCTTCATCTTCCACTCTCAGTTAAATTCATTTCAGTTTTTTTTTTAAAGAAACAGCTTTATTGATATTTAATTCACATACTATAAATTTACTCTTCTTAAGTGTACAAGTCCATGTTTTTTTAGTATATTCACAAAATTGTATAATTATCACAACTCTTTAATTCTAGAATATATTCATCATCTCCAAAAGAAATCTTGTGCCCGTTAGCGGTCACTCCTGTTAATTTACTTCTTGTCTCCATGAAATTGCCTATTCTGGGCATTTCAAATATGTGGAATCTTATGATATCTGGCCTTTTGTGTCTGGCTTTTCTCACTTAGTATAATTCACATAGCATAATTCTTTCAGTTAGCAGTGCTTCGTTCCTTTTTATGGCCAAATCATATTCTATTGGCTATGCAACATTTTATTTTTTTCTGTTCATTCTTGATGGACAATTGGATTGTTTCCTTTGTTTGACTGCTATGAGTAATACTACTATACATATTCATGTACAATTTTTGGTGTGGACATATATTTTATATCTCTTGGATACATACTTAGGCTGGAATTACAGTTCATATAGTAACTATACGTTTAACTTTTGGAGGAACTGCCAAACCATTTTCCAAAGCAGCTGCACTGTTTTATATCTCCACCAGTAATGTATGAATGTTCTAATTCTTCACATCCTTGCCAACACTTGTTATTGTTTTGTAGTTTTTTGGGTTTTTTTTATAGCCATCCAGTGAATGTGAAATGCTATCTCAATATGGTTTTAATTTGCATTTTATTAATGATTAACAATGTTGAGCATATATTCATGTCCTTTTCAGTTAAGTTTTTATACCCCTAAATTTCACTGAAACCAACTTGAGCTTTCAATGGCGTTGACACTGTTGATTATACTCTCCTTCTTGAAATTCTTTCTTAGCCTTTAAACTTACCCTCTCTTTTTTTACCTCTTACCCACTGTGTCCTCAGCCTGAATCCTATTTCTTTTCTCCCAAATTACAAATGGTAAATTGTTCCAATTCTGAATTTTTAGCTCTGCCCGTGATATTTTTCTCCATAACACTTATCTCCACCTAAAATTAAAATGTATATTTATTTATTTACTTGTTTATTGTCTGCAATTCCCACTGGACTGTAACTCCACAGGGACAGGGACTTTGTCTTGTTCATCACTGTATCTCTGGTTCCTAGAATAGCACCTGCTAATAAATATTTTTGTATAAATAAGTGTATGTATTAGAAAAAACATAAATGGATTTTATATGAATAAGGAACTAGGGGCTCTATAAGTAAGTTTCTAAATTGCTAATTGAACAAACTTAACTAAGTCTCTTTCATCTGGTCCTTTCAGATACTTTAATATGCTAATGAGCATTTTGAAATTTATTCGACGATGAAAACATTTTTGATATGGAAGGTCTTGTGAACTTTTTGAACTCTTTCTACTCGAGCAGCTAAACTGCTTGATACTCTAGCAAAATGTAAACCCTAGCAAAAAATAAAGCCTAGCAACATTTTGTAGTGCTTTATTAAATGGAATTTTTGTTAGCACTTAGAAGAGTAAGTTGTGATCACCAAGGCTCAATATGAAATAACTAAGAACAGGTTTTGTCAAATTTTCTCCATCTGTGCTGTTCATAGCATTTTTATCAGGATGACATTCTATTGGAAGTTCCATGGCAATGGTATTCTTTCACAACAGTGAGATTTTGAGCTGGCTTTATCATGATTTTTCTCAAAAGTTAAGTGAGTTGTCAGGATCTTGTGATCAGTCTGTCACTTAATAATTTATGTCAAGATATCAGGCTAGGTTGAGATCTATCCCCTAGGGGGAAATCATGTATACAGTGAGCTGTTTGCTGTCATCAGTGTCACGGTGAACCACAGTGAATTTCAAGGGGTTACCAATGATCAAGAGTGACATTTCTAGGACTGGGTGGTAACAGAGCCTATAGAAGTAGCCCTGAACACTAAACCAGGAGAGCAAGGTGAGGATACAGAGGCATGGGTTAGGCCTGGTCCCAGGAGGTTCTCCTAATGTAAATTCATAGTCAGCTCTATGTCATTAGTAGGCAACAACAAGCATACTCTTAAGGATAAGGTAAGAAGGTGGCCAGAGTGCAGGAAGCCAGGGGAGCATTCAATAATAAGTCTCCCATAATGCAATAGGGAAAAGCCAAACTGTTAGTGACCTTGGTGCCCACATTAGCACATTTGGCAGGAGAAGGGTTCAGAAACCAGATGGATAGTCTAAGCCAGTATGGTTCTCAGTATGGCCCTGGAGCAGCAACACTGGCATCACTTCAGAACTTGTTAGAAATGCAAATTTGGGGGCCTAGTGATCTGTGTTTCACCAAGCCCCTGGTGCCTGTTCAAATTTGAGAACCACTAGTCAAAGCAATAGAAATAAGCTGGAGCAACAGAGAAACTTTAACTGTACCCCATTCAGGGAGCTTCTTAAATATCCTTCCTGCTAGTGTGGGAACCAATCCCTGAATGTGATCTCTACTCAGTCGGCAAATTCGAAAAAAATAATAAAAATAAAATATAAGATTAATACTACTGCAAGTATATTTGAGTACTGATTGTGTACTAAGTACATGCTTAGCAGATTTGATCCTCTTAACAACTTTGTGAGATACAGGCCTTATGAGGCAAGGCCACATAGCTAGTAAGTGGTACATCCAGGATTTGCATTAGGCAGTTTGACTGCAGAACCCTGGTCTGGAGTACCTGATTATTAAAAAGTACAGCTAAATGAATGGAGGGAAGGAAGAAAGGAGGGAAGGATGGACAAATGAGATTGAGGGAAAAGGGAAGAAAAAAGAAAGAAAGGAGGGAAGAACAGCAGCAGGTTTGGAATTAAGGATCAAGTGACAGTTCCTTTGAAGGGCAGCTATTGCCTTATACTGTGCCATTTTTCTGGGGTTGCTTTTAAGTCAGCCCACCCATGGACTTCAATCAGTTTCACCTTGGGCCCATCCTGAGCTGCTTTCTCTTAAGAATTTGGTTCCATAGGTAGTTTGTCTTTTTTTTCCTGTTCCCCTCCCCACCCTACCCCGCCATGTTCACATAGTTTTTGTGACTTAAGTATACACGCATCCTGGTTGCTGAGGAATCTGTGACTGGCTTCGTCACTGACTGAAGAATATTCTGGCAAAAACACGTCACTCCTTGGGGACTGTGTGCTCAAGGGCTGATGGGAAGCTCCTCTCTGCTTTGTTCACCTTGGACTGCCTTGTTCCTTGCCTTCGTTTTAATAGCATATCATTTTCTTCTCCTTGTGCAGCAAAGCCACAGGGACACTTAATCTCACATTCTCCAGAGGCCCTTCGGAGGCTACTGAGTCTGATCGTGTAATCAAAAAGGGGTGGGTGTGATTAGGGATGAGGTTTGATTCTTTGTCTGCCTCTTCACATTTAGACTTTTCATTTTCACATTCCTCCCCATGGTTTGTAATAAGCGGAGGAACATAGCTCAAGGGCAGGAATAAAGTTTAACTTCAGCCAGGATACAATAGAGACTATTTGGAAAGTAAAACTTTCAAATGGTAGTTTAGCCTTGAAGAATATATTGAATTAGATATGCTGTGTGCCTTGATTCACAACCCCTGCATAATAACATTGCTATGTATATTACTTGGGTAGTTTCATAGACTAAAGAAATGGGCTGTTTAAAAGATTAACGTCACAGAAACAGTGTATGTGCTAATAAAAAAGGTGGAGGCAGGAACCAGACCACCTGGCTTCCTGTGCTGACTACCACTTTCTGTGGTGCCTTGACTTCTCTGAGGAGAGACTTCATCCTCAGTAAAGTGGAGATTGTAGTAGAACTTGCCTCATGGGATTATTCAGAGCATTGAATGAGATAAATGCCAAGCACAGAGCTTCCTTATCATAATAATTGAAAGTTTAAAAATGAGAATTATTTCTATTATTATTACATGATTATTATTTGAAACCCTAATTCTGTAATTTGATCCATGCTCCTTCATACTCTCACTCATTTGCTCTTATGCAGTTCTCTGTTAGCCAATTTTTATTTCTTGTCAGTTTCAGAGTCACTGCGGTCGCCTTTTAAGATGTGCTGTCATTTCAAAGCACTGGCTAAATACAACCAAGACTGACAACTATGAATAATTCCACAGAGCCCCTAGAACAATGGCATTTCACTCAAACTCTCATATATGCCACCAACTTGTTCTCTCTTACTTTGTGCCTCTATTCTCCATAGATTTAAGATATTGTTACTGAAGGTGAACGGCATCTTCCTCTGAAAAATAATCCAGCAGAAACTAATGTGGAGTAATTGGGTTTCATGAGAGCATCACTGTCAAGTGTAAAAATATATAGGGAGATAATCACATTTTATTTTTTTCTTTCTTGTACATTTCAGCACGTTCACATCCATGTTCTTCCCAGGAAAGCTGGAGACTTTCACAGGAATGACAGCATCTATGATGAGGTATGTCTACTCTCTCTGATCTTACTGTTTGATCACAGGGGCTGTCCATTCAATGAAATCCATCTAAATAAGTAGGTATTGACATAGATATGATCTTAAAAGGGATTCCACCTAATATGATTTGGGAAGTGGCAGTAGAGGTTGAAGTAACCAAAAATGACCATTACAGGAACTGAAGACAAATGAATTTATAATGATTTTCTTTTTCAAATCAAACTGGGCACAAACTGAATGTCCTCGGGATTTGTGCCTGTGATTTACCAGGACACTAAATGTTTGCATACAGACCTGACCCAAAATCTCCATAGGAGAAAATCTATAGGACGATCAATAGAAATTAAGCAGATTGATATATGATTATTTAATCAAATGCTACATTTAATTTTTAAAATACTTGGAACTCAGCTTGTCTCTCTAGCATTTATTCAGAGTCAAACTGTGAATTATCATAAGCCAAAACGAGGTTGGTTTGAATGATATAAGTTTAACCGTATATTATTTCCATTTTGGCAGTTAGCTGATTTCTAGTTACTTCCATTCAAAGATATAAATGTGAAACTACTACAAAGGTCAAATGGCAAGAGCCAGGTGATCTGCCTCTAAGGTCTAGTCTGCATGAGAACCTTCAGGTGTCTGTCTGTACTGTGTGGAGCACATAGACTATGATGGATCAGGCTGGTATAAAATGATTTTGATTTAACTATTTAGCCAATGAGAGGTAAATATGATCCCCACGTGTATTAGTGGATAAGATGGCAGTAGCACCCTGGAGTTCTTGGTTGAAAAGGGCTCTGAGGCTATTTCTAGATGCAACAAGGAAATGTGCTGTGACTGATTAGCAATGTCTGCCCTGGGTATCAACTACGAGAGTGCCATTTGACATTCCTGCTCTAACCCTTTGAGAATGGCTTCTAAAGTAACTTTTTATTTTAGTTGTTTATCATGTGGCTCTACCAGGTAAACCCCACCTAATAATCCCCACCTGATTTCCATGAGTCAGATAGAACCTATGCAACATTGTGTGTGTGTGTGTGTGTGTGTGTGTGTGTGTTTTTAAGGTTTCTTTACAGTAACTGAGCATTAAAATGGCTACCTGGGCCCTGAAAATAAAGAACCAGAGCTCAGCAGTTAGTTTTGAGGCTTACAATTAATTTTTTCTGGGACTTATTGGTTCTTTTGAGGTGATTAGTTATTTTGCTTTTGGGACGTCCCTCACTATCTGTGCTTCCTGTGTTTTCCGAGAGCTGAAATAGACCTGTGTAGGGTGGAAATGCTCTAGTCATTGGTCCTTCAGTGCTAGTTGGTAGACCAATTGCTGCAAACCCCTATTCCCAGGAGGTCCCAACCCTAGTGATTCTGATCCAGTAGATTGCCGAGGCTCTAAGGAAGCAGAAATCATGTGTGCCTAAGAAAGTCCCCAGGAGATTCTGATGTATGGCTAGGTATAGGTATAGTCTCTCTAGAATTTGGACTTTCTTGAAGTCATATCTTATAATATTGTAATTCAAACATTTTCATTGGATGTGGAATGTGGCTTGAGGTTGATAAAGGGTAAGATCATTTGGAAGAAAGTCAGAATTATGGAGTAATTATAAAGGGATGCATTTTCTCAAAATACAATTACTGGTCTCATTAGCATAAACTAAAGTTAATAAAATGTTGCCAAGTACAGGCTATTTTAATGAATAAATTAGCACATGATTTATATATAAGTGAATACATCAAAAGTGGTATTAAAAAAAACCTGAAAACACTGTTTTCTTGGGCTGTCACCTTGAAATCTTGTTTATATTCCAAGTGTGCTGTGATGGAAGCTACAGGGCTACATTTCAGCCCAATTTGAGATACAATGTCTGACACTGAGGTTGGTATGTGACCTTTCTCTCCCTGCTTACCCTTTGCTCTTGTGTGCATGCTCTCACAGCATCTTTGGCCCCACAGATGAGGCAACCCATGTCCCTACCTCCTAAATATTGGAGAAGCATCTTACAAGAAGTAATTACTATCAGAGTTTTTTTTTAATCAACTGGTAAGTCATATGTAGTATAGATTGTGCCCACTGAGGGAGATTGTGGTATAAGACTATAAAGAGAATGAACTTCAAAGACAGGTAGAATTAGGTTCAAATCCCAGAACCACCTAGTGCTTATGTGACATTGGGCAAGTTACTTAACCTCTGTTTTAATTCTCTCATCTTTAAATTGGAAATAATACATTTTAAAGGTTGTTATGTGTCATATATGACATACTATATATTAAAAGCTTATAGGACTTGGTACATACTAAGTCTTTATTAATAGGTAGCTGCTTCTGTTCTTCTTACTCATTTAAAAAACAAAACAAAATAAAACAAAATACTAAAATAACTAGCAATGGTAGGTAAATGGAGAAACCATGTTTGAAACCAGATTATTGGATGCTCCCATTCAGCACTTTTTAAGGATCAAATTTCCAACTTTCTTTCCACTTTAAACCACTAATTTTCAGATTCATCTTCCTCTTTGTATAAAAATATTTATCCAGTGTGAGTGCTTAATAAGATACTGTCTAGAAAGTGGCATGAGAAGCATGGAGCACTGCACAGGCATCATTTGCACAAGATGTAATGTATGTTAGACTGAGTGATCTTAATCAGAGATGATGGAGTGATGAGGGACAGCATTCCTCTAACTAAAAGGAGCACTCACTCTAAATTATGCATCTGTCCATGAAATACAACAAACAGACTGCCTTGGAGGATGAGTAATAAGGAATAGGGACAGCAGGAAACTGAGCTCTATGAAATGTAATTGTAATCCTACTGCTACAGAAATGGAAATGATGTTTAAAGAGGCCCTGGATTGTAAATTAGCTAGGAATGTTGTGTTCTCCCCAGGTGCTGTTTAAGAAAGATAGTGACAAACTAGAGAAGGTTCACAGAAAGGTGATAGGGGTGGTAGAGTCTGGAAATAGTTATTTGGGGAGCTGTTGAAGATAGAGATGTTTTGTCTGGAGAAGGGAAAACTTGTAGAGAGGGAAGATAGTGACAGGGCCACTGTTTCTAAATATCTAAAGCACTGGCAGGTAGGAAGGGTATTAAATATTCTACATGGCTCCAGGGGGAAGATCTGGGACTTTTAAACTCCAAGGAGGCAGATATCAGCTCCAACAGGTCAAATCGATATAAATTTCTGAACACTTACAGTGACTTGGGGGAATGTGGTGGTACCTTCCCCTTCCTGGATCCATGCAAGCACAGAGTAGATGGCCATGATTCTTCAGGAGGACTTCTACATTTAGTCCTTGGATAGACCACATGGTTCCAGGATTTTATAAAGCTGGCCCATTTGATCCATATTTAGGTTATGCAAGTTCTGTAACCAATAGTGCGTTTTGTTGTTGTCGTCGTTGTTAGCATTCCAGCGTTTGGGTAGCTGCATAAGAAAACATTCTTTTTTGTTTAGTTCATGGACATGTATGGCATAACTCTTATTTGACTTACATGAAACTGTGCTCTGTTGATTTTTCTCATTCCTATTCTACTTTCCACTTTTCTTCCAGCTCATTGTTGCACATTGATAGTCCATGGGAATTGCTTGCTTCATCAAGTATTATTTTGCTTAAAAAATATTATTTAATGATGTGCTTCTTTTTTGCCTGTAAAGTATTTTTTAATGAGGCTAAATGTTATTGAGCATGTCACTCATTCCCTAGGTCACTATAGTTCCCACCATTCCTTGTCTCTTACCAAGGTTTGCCTCACTGCTGTATGATACCTGTCTGACCCCTGAAGCCATTTGAATTTGAGATCCCTGACTATATCATAGGATACTCATCTTCTCTCCACCACTCAAATGTTACTACTCCCAGAATCCTCTGTCTAGTCCACTGTGTATGCCACTTATCTGTAGCATTCATTTTACTTCTTTGCTTCCTCATTTACAATGCTATGGCCCTGGTGAGTCCTTTAACTTTAGTAGTGTATTCTGTCCACCTTCCTAGCTCTTGTTATTCTCATTCTCTCTCATTGCTTGGCTTTGTTAAACATATTATTTTTGTTCCCACCTTTGCACATGTAGTTTTTTTTTTTGCCTATAATGTATTTCATTTTCTCTTTCCTATCATGTGACTTCACGTCTTCATCCAAATCTCAACTCAAGTGTCATCTACTCAAAGTTTTTTTCATTGATTGCCCTACTCCATCTAAGATAGCTAGTCCCTTATCTCCTCCACAGTAAGTCTATCATATTACCATGTTCCTTTCCTTTTTATTATTTGCCACACTTGAGGTAACTTATTAGTTTATTATTCAATGTCTATATCCCTAACTACACTGTGAAGCCTTGAGAATAGGGGCCTAATCTGGCATAACACGGTATTCAATACATATTTGTTAAATGAATGAATACATGAAAGAACAAGGTGTAGAACTAGAAGAACTTAAAGTTCCCTACTAGTGCTAACATAATTTAAAAAGAGAGAACATCTTAATTTTCAGAGGGTCAGTTTATTAACTCATAGCTACATTGGGTGAGATTCAAATATGGTAATATCAGCCATCTGAGGTTAATTTAATGGAGCATTGCTGGAACGACAGGATCTGTTTGTCAGAAATTGTGTGCAGATGGCTGCAAATTGTGGCTCCTCAGAAAGGCTGGGTGAAGTAATTATAAATCTTTTCTGATTACTAAGCAAGCCTGGTAGGCACATGTCAAAGTTGATAAGTAACTTGCCTCCTCTAAAGGCTAGACTTGTGTGTCTGTAACAATTACAAATGTGGGATTTGCTGAAATCAGGTTCAAAAGCTTCTCTTCCTTTTATTCCAACCTTGACTTTCATAGCTGACTTTATCTTTACCTGCTCTTCTTCCAGCTCTCTGCCCTGGATTTGTCTTTGCACATTTTGTTTTCTAATTTGTCTTCCCCATTTCAGAGAATGAGTCTCTCTACTTCCCCTCAAAACTAAGTTTAAACTACACCCTTCACAAGGCAGAATTTCTTATAAAGCCCTTCTCTATGGTTCTCTATGCAGATCTTATTTATTAGTTGCTCCCAAACTCATTCTACATTTATGTTTTTTTAAATTTCCATGAATTATGTGAGGCCTTCTCTGAACTCAGTGGGCCCTCCATTATCTTGACATGTTGATGAAGATTATGCTAATGACATAAATGGGTACTTGGATAAAAGAGCATGTACAGCTAATGTGGAAGAGGGAAAAACGTATTGCCTAATGCCATGGTACATCATCTCATTAATTCTGTAAGGCTTACCCTAGCTGTGTCCCAAATAAGCAACTCTCATAACTGTGTTGGACAATTCATGAAATGTTTATGGGTGACATTAAATGGTTGTGATTGTGCACTGTGTATGAAACCCATTACTGATGAAGAAAGTGACTATTATTAAAGCAAATGGGAATAGCAATCAGCAGTCAGACAAATTCAACCATGAATTTCATAGACAGAGCAACTGTAGGTTCAAGCATGTCATGGAAACAATTGCTTGGCTTAACACAATGCATGAACAAAATCAATTTGCTAAAATGCCGGTCATTTGGCCTTGAGTGCCAGAGAGCTGTTATATTGCTAATAATATTTGAACTTAGATCTCTTTCACACACCATTTGACAATGGACTCAAAGTCAATGGGTCCCCAGTTGACTCTCCAAAAATGAAGGAATGTTTCAGGGAGACAGTTAATTATCTTCCCCCCTCCCCTGGGTTCAATGATGTCCTCATACTGAGGGATGAGTTTTTGAGCATTTGAGAATTTTTTAATGTAAACTTTGTTACCCCTTGTTCAGAATAAAATAAAAACTCTGTGGGTTCTTCTAAATTTGTGAGAACTTGTAACTCAAAAAATCTGAATTTGCTATAACCAACAAAAAAATACATAGTAGTGGTAATTTAATGATTTGTGACATTGAATTCTCCCTGAGTGAATCTCTAAATGCTCTTTGGCTACCTATTTTAATAAGAGAAATGGATAGACATCTGGTTTACCCTTTCCTATGTCAGATTATCATTGAATTAAATCTTCATGTACCTTTGCAGAGAGAAACAAAATTAGCAGAGAAGCATTTATCTGGTTAAAATTATTTCCACCATTTTTCCTAGTAGAAACAATAATTCATGGATATACAATTTAGATTAGTCGTATTTGGTAGAGTCTACCATATGTGGAATTTTGAGAAGCATGGAAGACTATAATGGTGGACTGGTGGCTTACAGGGAAAAATTGTGAAATGATTAAATATGAGGAAAAAAATTGAAGGAGGGCAGAAGGGTGATGATGAGAAGGTAGGTACCTAGAGAATGAACCCCAAGGCAAAGGATGACACCGCTATGGTTTTCCCTAGCCTGCTTTGAGAATTACCACTTCAGGTCAGTTTTCTCAGAACTGCTATCCTCTTTCATTTGAATGTGCTCAATTGCATATTAGTGAGAAACAAGAAAAAGTTAACCACACATTAGTCTATCCATAGTATCAAAGTAAAACCACTCCATGTAGTCCTCACTCATTGTTTTCTGAGTAAGGCTTTGAGGAGTTATATCTGTCATCTACAGTGAATTCTCTCTCCAAACAGATGTATCCCAGCAGAAATGTATCATGTGCATATTAATGTGCAAAATGCCTGCTCCAAAAAGTCCTGTTGCTGGTCTGCCTTCCTACTGGCCTCTGATAGTTCTTTTCTCAGTCACTCAGTCACAGTAACTATTGCAATTAAACCTTAATTAACATCAATACTTAAAGATTGGACCATTTGTGTATTTTTAAAAATGAATTTAAAATTACTTAGGTTTTATTCAAGGTTTTGGACATAACTGTTAATAAACTGTCCCTTTAGAATGCCCCCAAATTTTGGTAACACTGGAGCCTATGATCCACTAAAGAAAACTAGATATCACAAGAAAAATTTCCAACTCTATTTTGCTTAGAGCTGAGAGTTTGGAGACAAGGAATAGGAAAATAGTTATAAGTAATTATTTTTAAGTTAAATTGTTATTAAGTTAGGAATAAATTATGAACACAAACAAATAAACCCAGCAAGAAGAAATATAAAATAAGCATTACTTTTCTATCAATATAAATTATAATAACTTCAAAGAGAAAAGTTGTCAAACATTGACTTGCTCTCTTAAGGAAAGAAAAATAAGCAAGAATTATGGGGAAAAGGAAGATAAAAATTATTACAATTTTAAAGCCACAAAGCATTTGAAAAATGCTTTTGCTTTTCAATTATCTGTCATTCATTAGACAAAGGAATGATGCATTTATTTTAAGTAACACTTATAAATAAATCTCATTACCCCTTAGCTTGGAAACAGGGCTCATGCTTTGAAACTGTCAACCAGCAGAGAAGAACAATAAGGCTTCCAAGCTGCCTGCTTCAGAGAAGGCACATATAGCCCTGGGAACAAAGTCTGGTGTTTGGAATCCCAGTTTGAGTCACTAAAATGCAGTTATAATGTTTCACCTTTGGGTGATGTCTGTTATCAGTGTGTCCCCAGTCTGTACTTTTTGCACATTGTGTTCTAGAAGGGCACTGTTCGGTGGAAATGTAATGTGAGTTACATATGTAACTAAAAATGTTTAAAACAAGTGAAAAGAAATAGGTGAAATCAACTTAATTGATGCAATTTTAACCCAGTATAACCAAAATATTACCATTTTAACATGTAACTAATATACAACATTTTCATGAAATATTTACATCCTCTTTTTGTATAAGTCCTTGAAATCTCACATGGCTTTTACATTTCCGGCACATCTCGACTCAAGACGAGCTACATGTGGTTAGCGGCTATCAAATTGGGCAGGGCAATCCTAGAGTTTATTAAATCCAAACAGCTTCATTAATTTTCACTAAATGTAATTTTGATGCAGAAGCTTTCAGTCTTTTCACCCTGGTCCCTCAAATACCAAAGGCAGTAATTTATTTTCCCTGGTTCTCAAAAGTGTAAGATAACACAGGAGATATGTCATCTAACAGTTGAATTAGGTTCTATCAACCCTGATCAAAGACTGTCGAAGCCTTCAAAGACATAACAGCTCAATAATTTGTGAGGACATTAAACTTTAGTCCACATTATCCAGACATTTAAATCTAATGAGGAAATCTCATCTGGAAAGAAGAAATTCTGACTTATGATTTTCTTCAGATTGCTTTAGCTTACTGGCAGTCAGCTTTTTATGGAGGTTTTCATGCCTACCTCCCCACCCCCAGATTTAGAAGAGCAAGTTGAAAGAGACATGATTGTCTTTCTAACTAAGAAAATCTAGAAAAGGCTTCTATACCCACATAGCTCTAAATTCTACCTATCAGGTCAATACAGTGATTTGTTATAAGGTATTTAATGTTGAATTTACTACTTAAATTTCAGTGTCTTTCATGTTTCCCATACTTGAAATGGGGAGAAAAAATATATAAGCATTGGAAAAACAGTAACAAAAACTTCTAACTCTTAATCTTTGTTCCTAGGGAGAAGGCTAATGAAAAATAGTAAAAAAATAAAATTATTATTGTCATTTAATAAGAGGCTACAATGGGCTGGACTCTATACTAGGTGCTATACATATATTACTTTAACCTTCATAGACCTTGCTGGGTAGGTATCATATTTACCATTTAATTGAAGCTAAACCCCATGGAGGGTAAGTGTCTGTATCAGGACCTTACAACTAGCTCATGACAAACAGTTTCTTTAGATCAGAGTCTGGTTGACTACAAAGTCTTTGGTCTGAGGAAAATATAATGCTTCCTTTTTATGGAAAACACAAAGATAGTGAGATGAATGATTTTCTTAGAGACTGTGACTTCCAGTACTAAATCTCAAACAGCTTCCAGATCTCTGTTCAACCTTAGAGACATTTACACACACACACACACACACACACACACACACACACACACACACACAACACTAGATTTCCACTAAGCCCTATCAAATCACCGCTGTTAAATATGTAAAATTTAGAGTACAAAAAATCGGCATATTCCGAAGTTAGATTTTTTTTTTTCTGCTTTTGGGATACAACTCACTAGTTCTCAGCTAGGTACTTTAAAACTCTTTTTTGTAGTGTTTCCCCACCCCCCAAACACAAGGAAGTCTTATACACAGTCCACCAAAGCTTCTATAATTCCCAAGGTCATTTTTTTCTGAGCAGGTTTTGTGCACTGAACCTCTGAAATGCTTTTGCATGCCTTATAGTATATTCATGTCACGATAACACACTAAAATATTTAAAAGGAAATTGCTGCCATTTTTCCCTCAAAAAAGAAACAGTCTTTGCTTACAGTTCTCAATGGACCATAAATATCTTCTAGGGCAGCTGTACCCATACCTGTTGGAAATCCTCATATTAGCAGTAACTAAGGAACTTATAGAATATTCCCTTTGCACCAAAATGAAGCCTTGCTCCAGCATCTTCTTTGTCCTTTAAAAAAAAAAAAAAAAGTTGGATTCTACTTTGGAAACTCTTCAGAGTTATTGAAGAGGAATTTAGACATTTCGGTCAAATCCATTTATGAACTTTCAGCTGACTTCCTAGTAATCTTGGTCTTATTAGTTGATCTAAAGACTGAAACTAAATTTTTATTTTTCCGGCAATGGGAAATAACCTGAAATGAGCGATCTGACTTGTCTTCTTAAGTCAGTCTCCATCCACATGATGTGCCTACCATTTACCTTCCTTTCCTAGGGCACTAGGATAGTTTGTTTTCTTTTTGATCTCATCTCAAACTCAAGAGCATGCAGAACTCAAGGGGTTTTCATTTATTGGTGACCTGGTATAGAGCTGAATTAGACTTCTTGAGAGAGTTTAAGGACAGGGTTTTTATTAACTGGTGATTCTGTTTCAAATGGAGAAGGAGAATATAGTGTGATTATGACACCAGCATGCTGATGAGTTAATACATTCAAAGAAATGCAATCTGGAGTCGTGAGTTATGTATACCTCAAACAGATAAGAAAACTGATGCCCAGAAAGACATAGTAACTTTTCTGAGGTCACAGAGGGAGGAAGACAGACCTGGGATTCGTATTCAGACTGTCTGGTTCCAGAGTCTGAGTTCTCTTTCACTCTACTGCCTCTGAACTCCCAGAAGTGTCTTAATCAGCTTTGTCCTTCCTGCTGCCTCACATCCAATAAATCCCACTACCTCGTGGGTATATTTTCCAGATATGTTTCTTGAGCTGAATCCTTGACACTCTGAATTCAGAGCCTCATTCTCCCATTTCTCACCTCAATGGCCTTCCTTTTCAGCTGTAATCTGCCCCATCCCATTTCTGGATACTACCTTCTTTCCTTGTCAAAACTACCTCTCAAAAAAGAACCTGTACCATAAATGTAACAACAGTAGTTCACATTGTTCACCTTCCTGAGATGACAGAGTATTTTGAACTAGCCAAGTCTGATGGAGAAAGAATGAGATTTTAAAGCTGGACTATCAGGCCTTAGTCTAAAGGTACAGTGGGACTTTGTCAGTAACTCCAGAATCAAATCATAAAGGCCAGCTCTGGACTCTGTACCCATTTCTGAAATCTACCTGAAATCAGTTTGATAATGGTCCCTGAGTACCCCCACCATCACTCACTAAAATAGATCAATCCAAGCCAGAATAATCCTCATGCACCTTCGTATTTTGGAATTGGGTTAATACTCTGCCAAGAAAATAATAGATATTTCTATTTTATCCTCCTCTAGTTTCAAAAATGCTCTTGTCTGTATCGTAGTTTCAAAATTACCTCAGAACATGTATCAAGAAAATATGTATTATCTATTTAATTTGAAAAATCTCCACATGAGAAATAATTTAAATGCTAAATAATAGAGGAATATGGTTTGAATGTATATATTTATGTATATGAATGTTTTAAAATAATTTTAATGACATAATATAGTATTACAACATACTGAACAAAAAATTGATATAATATTGAATGAAAAGAGTGGCATACAAATCAAGAATAGAATAGAAGCATATGTACCTAGTATTTAAAAGGGATTGTGGCAGGATGATGGAATCATAGATCACTACTGTTTCTTTCTTCATACTTTGGCATTTCCCAAACTTTATATAATGAATGTGCAGTGATTTTGTAATTTAAAGAAAGCATTAAGTATCATCTTTCAAAAGTAGACATTCTATATTCTTTTTTACTCATCAACAGAGACCAGTATTTACTGGTAGTTGGTTGGTAAATGTAGTGGAAGAAATTGACTTTAGTGTTTGGTAAAGACCTCATGGGAAATACTCGTATGTGACCCATCAGCTTAAGTTGTAATACCTAGAGGAATAGCCTTTTGGGGTTTCCACTCTCTGGCTTGTTAGGGAAAAGTACTCTTCAGGATAACATTTTCCCTGAATTCCCGCTCTGAGAGGCAGAGAGAAGGATACATTAAAGTAGGCATTTTAATGTGATACTCTGGAAACTTGTGTTTCCCACTTATTTTTCTTGCCTCAGGTTTCTTCTCAATCACCAAGTCATTTCTGACTGTGTCTGAGGTTCATCTGAGTAGTCTGTACAACAGTTAATTTCACAGTCACCAGCTTGACTATATAAAAATGAAATACTTTTTACTCCCAAAATTTGATTTAATATCTTGGCTGTGATACAAAATAACTTCATCAACCCAAGGCCACTTTTTGTCAGCAAGTTAAGTGCTATCTTGATCAGTTCAGGTTTGTAATTAAGCCCCATTCTGGTTTACAAACTCTCCATTCAGCATTCTGCTCCCAGGAGCATATCACATGGGATGGGCAGGTATAATGTGATTGTTGGCTATTGTTTCTTTAGCATCTAGTGTCTGGGTATGTCTGCCTTACGTAGTCCTTGGTGTATCCATGGCTCATGCTGACACTATAACAAGAGAAATCGTCCTTTGAGAGATGGTGATTATTGATTAGTCACCTACATTCCTGAGGTGTTCATGGTCCTGATATGGCCTCTGGTCAGAGCACATGAAAGGCACTTACTCTGTGCCATTTGCCAGATTTTTAGTATTAGTTAAGGCACAGACATGTCTTTCTATTCTTTTTGAGGCCTACAGAAGATTTAGGTCTCCCTGGAAGATACTCTCATTGTCACTACAACCCTTCATCATTCTCTTTGCAGAAATGCGTACTACCTGAGTTCTAGATGGATAGAGCAGACAAGTCTACTCTACTCTTGGATTCTCAAATCCAAAAGGAAGGTTTCTAGCAAGTCACTTGTAGAAAACAGAATAATTGTCTCCCAACAGCATCTACATCCTAATCTTTAAAACCTGTGAATATGTTACATGGATGGCAAAGAAGAATTAAGGAAATAGATAGAATTAAGTTTGCTAATCAGCTAACTTTAAGATAGGGCAATTATTCTGGATTATATGAATAGACCCAATATAATCAAAAGGATTCTTACATGTGGAAGAAGACAGAAGAATCAGTGTCAGAGTAATGCAGCATGAGAAAGACTCAACTAGTCATTGCTGACCTTGGTGATGGAGGTGGGCCATGAGCCAAGGAATATAAGCAGCCTCTAGAAGCTGGAAAAGGCAAGAGAACAGATTTTCCCCTAGAACCTTCAGAAGGAATGTAGACCTGCCAACACCTTCAGTTTAGCTGGTTGAGACCCATTTTAGGCTTCTGATCTCTAGAACTATAAGATAATAAATTTATGTTGTTTTAAGCTGCTGAATGTGTGGTTTTGTTACAGCAGCAAATATAAAGCTAATGTGTCTCTAGATCTCAGGATTCACCCAGGAGTTTGAGGGAAGGACACTGAGGGTAGAGCACATTGCCCTAGTGTGCATTTGTGTGCTCTCTCTCTCTCCTCCTTTCCCTCCTCTCTCCTTCCTACTTCTCTCCCCCACCTCTCTCCTCACACTCCCCTCAGTTCTGTCCCTTCTCCAATTCAAAACTCTTTTTTCAAGTCTGGGAATGGACAGATAGAGCTACTCAGTCTTCTGATCCCTGCATGAATCATTTCTCTCTCTCACCAGACCAGTGCCTTTTGCACTTAGAAGCTAAGTTGGTGAGGGCAGGGGATAACTACTAAGCAGTAAATACACTTCCATTTATTCAGGAGAGGGTCAAGAGGGAGATGGCATACCAGTGATAACTTTGAAATATTAACTTGCTTCATATGGATAAGAACTGAGCAACAATAACTGTGGAGAAAATAGAAACGACTAAGTACCATGAACAGTGTGCTCTGATAAAGGGCTGTGAGGTTCAAGGAAGGAGATGACCACCTTCCTTCCCTCCTGTAGAGGCTCGTGGCCTGGCTCCATTGCTAATGAGACTTCGGCCAGTTCTCTTTGTCTGGGGCTCAGTTTCCCTCTCCTCAAACTGAGAGGCATTCATCTCGTCTCCCTCACCTCTAAGCACAGTTCAGCGCTGATACTTTGTGATTCCAGGACACTAACTAGTTCAGTTGAGAAAGAACCACTTGCCCTGAGGATTCCTTTCCTTTGATTTCTACTCAGAGGCCACATTAGCATAGCAGAAAGGATATTGACACTGCAATTGACTTTTAAAATTCACCAAGAAGAGGGAGATAAAATGAAAACACACCAGATGGAATGTGAGCTTCGTACTATTTCAAAACTTAGACATTCCCACTAAATGTTGGCACAAACTTAAAATTAAATATCATCTTGAATGCTATTTACAGTTTTCAGAGTGGCAATAGTCTCTTTCAAAAGGAGGAGAAACTGTTCTAAGATTGATTCTAATTCCTTTGAAATTTTATTTTGTGGTCGGAAATATTAAATGAATAATTAGTTGGATATGAAAATCATAGGGAGGGGAAGTCATGCAGGCAGCTGAGACACAGCTGTGACCCTCACCACTGGGTGACTGGGACTTCCAGGAACCAATCCCAAAAATTACTGTGAATATGACTCTTTATCTTGTGTAAATTTACCAAATAAACTTTCAATGTCTTTAATTTCCAGAGGTCTCACATGCTATGGTTCTTGATCCATTTTGGGTAACAGACCCTGTGGGAACCATGCTGAAAGTTGGAAACTCCCTGCCTAAATTTTAAAAAATTATTTACCCAGATATGTTAAAGTTTTACATGTGATATTAGGATTTTTTTAAGTCTCAGGTTTAAGAACACGCTATTTGAAGCAGAGAGAAGAATATTCTCTCAAAATCTAGGAATTAGCAAGACTGATTTTGTACAAGAACTTTCATACACACATATACACATATACACACATGTATATACATGTACACACATAATAATGAATTGTGTTCATGTCCTTAGGCTTACTGTGTCCACTTAAGATTTACCTCTCTCCATCTGAGAATATTTGACTGGTTATTCTCTCATCAGGCAAATATCAGAGATATACAATGTCAGAATATGCAGGGAAGAGGATGGAGTCTTTTGAGAAGGAAATACTTAGTAGACTAGGAGTAGTGAGCTTCATAAGGAAGCCAATAATTGAGCATGTCTGATAAATGAATCTCTCACTTTCCCTTTAATTAAAAGTCCAGTCCCAGGGTCACAGTAGCTTCCAGAAAACTGGTCATACAGTTCCACAAAGTAATTCCACTTTTACTTTGAATCAGTTTAATTCCCGATGCTTGATGCTTATATAATATCAAGGTACAGAAAATTGTTATCTTGAAACTTCTCTATCATGTCTTTTTAAAATATTGAATAGCCTAAGTCATAAGAATTGGACATTTTTATCCTTTCTATCAGTGGAAGAAGTTACATATTCAGCTATTCTATTCCCTAATATGCTTTTCGTGATTACTTTTTAAGTGCAAGATGACTCAGGCTGTGGCTCAGCAATACCTAAAAGACAGTTAGAAATTTAAAATTTTTAAAGAATCATGGAGCTAGTTGATTCTAGAGTGGTCAAAAAAAAAAACTGATTAAAAAAAAACTGAGTTTGCAGGTACCATCATTTTTTCATCTTCAGTTAATATTTTATATGTAGTCACCTCATTCATCCCCCAGACACACCTATCAAAGTCTTACTCCTGGTAGGCTCTAGGTTAGGCCGATCCAAGATATCCCAATTCAAGAGATAAGTTCTCAAGCTTCTTACATCTGAAAATAGAATGCATCCCTATCTCTCATAAAATGCCCTGCTCTTCCACCTACCCTTACTATTGGCACCTGATTCTGTACAGTCTAGGCCAGAAGTCTTGGTTCATCTCCAGCTCGTTCTTTAATTTTACCCTCTGTATGCTTTAATTCACCAAGTTCTATCAGTTTTTTTTCTCACAAACACATCTCATAGTTATTTCTATTTTTGACTGGGCAGAAGTCCTGGGATTCCAATCTCTAAGGATTTTCTGAGACTTCTCAAGGCTATTAAAATCATGCCCTCAGTCTACTTCTCTCTTGATTGTGGGTGAAATTAGAGAAAAATCTCATTATTTTATCAACTCATGTTCTTTCCCCAAACTCCTCCTGAATGTTAGAGTGTGGGATTTTGATGCAATATATGTTTGTTTCTCTACCTCGCTACCTTTCTTTTTCTTATTAGGTGCCTCTTGAATCTTATGTTATGTGTTTGTACTTAATTCCCTATTTAAAGGTTACTGGTAAAATTCACCTGGTTTTCACTGTCATTTTGTGATTGTTACTTTTGTTGTTTCTGTTGTTGTTGTTAGGAAGGAGGGAAGTAGATTATTTCTTTTTCATGCTGTCATTTATGATAATGAAGCAGCCACAATTTTGTACCATTTCACTTCTGATTCTTATTTCTTCAGGCTCTCACCAACTGATACAGCATTCCCCCCTTATTTGCAGGAAATAGGTTCCAAGAGCCCAGTGGATGTCTGAAACTATGGATAGTACTGAACTCTACATATACTATTTTTTTCCAATATATACATACTTAAGATCAAGTTTATTTTATACATTAGGCACAGTAAAAGATTAACAGCAATAACTAACAACAAAATAGAACATTTATAACAATATATTGTAAAGAACATTCTATGAATGCCATCAGACTCTCCCTCCTCCTCCTTCTCCCCTCCTCCTCCCCTTTCTTTTTCTTTCTCTTTTTCTCTCTCTAGAATTTTCTGTGTAATATTTTCGGACCACAGTTGAACTTTGGTAACTGAAACCACAGAAAGGAAAACCACAGATAACTGGGGGGATTACAGTACTTCCTGGACTCTGACTCCAGCCACCCGTTTATACCACATAAACTGGAAAGTTTGTTTTCCTTAAATTCACACCCTGACATTCCAGTGCTGGTTCAAGTCCGAATTTCGTGGCCTATGTTTTCAAGACCCTTTGAAAAGACTCGTGGCCTATGTTTTCAAGGCCTGTGTTTTCAAGTTTGCTTCCTCATCCAACTTGTCCTTTCTATTCATGAACTATTTGCTTAACCAAACTGCCTTCCTGTGGGCCAAATAGAGAACTAAATCATTCCTACATTTGTGCTTTCAAATTGCTACTCACAGGGATTCTAAAAGCCCTGGTCTCCACCCTTGTCCTGTCCGAACTTCTAAAGAGATTTTCTGACTACTCAAGTCCACAATAACCATTTTTCTCTAGACTTTATCACACATATGTTTAAGCATATAGATTCTCAGAATAGCATGTTGAAAGGCTTCAGGATCATCTACTGCATTTTAAAAATAGAGAAACTGATGCCCAGTTAGGTTAGTGATAATAATGGTGACCACTTTTAGTTCCTACTATGTGTCAGGCCGTAGGGTGGGAACTTTTCATATTTTTAAAATATCAGCTTTCTTCAGGTATAATTTAAATACTATATAGTTTATCAAATTAAAGTGTACAGCTCAATAGTTTTAAGTGTATTCATAGAATATGCAACTACCACGACTATGTAATTCCAGAGCATTTTATCACCACCAAGAGAAACCTGTGCCCAACAGCAGTTACTCCCCATTCCTTCCTTCCCCCATCCTCTGGCAACTACTCATCTATTTTCTATCTTTATGAAATGTCTATTGTGGTCATTTCACATAAATGGCATTGTACATTATATGGTTCTTTGTGACTGGCTTCTTTCACTTAGCATCACATTTTCAAGGTCTATACCTCATGTAGCATTTGAAGTTCAAAGATGTTTACTCATTTGCCCAGGGTCTCACTGCTCTCATGAGGGCAGATTACGGCTGAAGCTCTGGCTTTCTGTCTCTGAGCTCAGCGTGTTTCCCTATCCTGTGCCCATTCTCACATTCTTCATTATTTCACTTGAAAAGTAAAACAAGGGTAAAGATGACAGTAAAACATGTTCAAAAGATAGTGGAGCAGACTTAATACTATGAATAAAAATGGTAAAATCAAAACAAAACCAAAAGCATAAGGGCAGTGAGGGATTAGGTGAAGAGACAAAAAAGGAACTAAATTTCTGCTTCTTTGAATCATGTTGGTTACATGCTTGGAAGAAAGCAACTGACTTCGGGATTATCACATCAAGGAAGTACTACACAGACTCCAAACCATTTGCCCTAAGGCAGAAGCCACTTCTAGTCTTAGCGTATACATAGTATATAAAGAGTTTAAGCACAAGTAGATGGCTTAGTGGCACTAGAGATAGCACCTGAGGGAGTCAAAGAGGGTACAGGGGGAGAAGCAGCATTTGATTTGTCTAAATGTGTAAATCCAAGCATTCTTATTTGACTACATCCTGAGTATTATAGGCCTATGTTCAGTTAAAAGGCAGTGTTGACTCGTCTGTTCTGCTTCCTAGCCTTCATGGTTGCTGTGAGGAACTATTCACTGGAAAAAGGCAGAGACTCACTGTCCTCATGTCCTATGTGGCCAGTCTGGGACTGGAGCCACTGAGAGCCTGTTGCTTTAGTTATTATCACTGTCTGGCCATCTACCTCAGAGGGCTAGAGCTACCCAGAGAGGTAAATCCAACAGACACCATCTTGTATTGTCCCTGTTATTGCAATGTCCCCTGTGCTGCTCTGCCTATGCTGCCTAGTTCAGAGGTTGACAAACTATGGCCTGTGGACCCATGGCCTGGTTTTATAAAGTTTTATTGGAACACACCCATCCTCATTTGTTTACATATGTCCTACAAAGCCTAAAATATTTATCAACTGGATCTTTATAGAAAAAGTTTTCTGGTTCCTGGACTGGCACAATACTGGTTCCACAACAGCTGATTCTTACACCCTCTAAGGACTTTCACCCTTTTGATGCCACCCAGCTGACACAAAGCCATAGGCAACCTCTGGGAAGCCAGATTTTTATTAGTTCCATGGAGACGTTCTCTCCCTAGGTGAGGGTTCCTTAAGGCTGGGTGCTAGCAGAAGCCACAATGCCATTGTTTTCTTAAAGTGTTTGAAACCTCTCCTGCCTCACTTCGCCAAGTATGTCAGCCTTCCCCCAGCCGTTATCAGCCTACTCAGGTGAGATCATCTTCCATTTGTGAAAATGAGAAGTTCAGTCTTTCACCTACATCTCAGGCACCCACATGTGCCCCTGGAGGTAATGTCAGCTCTTATTTCAAAAGTTCATTGCTAGTAGAGGAGCAAAACAAAGAAAGGGTATTTCACTTGACTAAGGTCCCCCTCTGAATCACACTCGGGGTCTAAATCCAGGCGAGGAAAAGTGTGGAGGTGTGAGAATGGATATGGCTTTGTAATAGAGAGTTGGCAGCAAGGACTCTGGTGACAGTCAGACCTGGGGACAGAACTTTCTGCTGATTCCCACTGTCACTCCTTGGAATTTCCATCCTCTCATTGGTAAGCTGAGGCTAAAAATATTTTCTAGGTCATGGGGGGTAATTTGGAGGATTTCATCTGACAATGTGTATTAATTGCCTTGTAGAACACCTGGCACGTGATGCTAAATGAATGTTAGCAGCCATTAGTGTTGTTGCTATTGTTGCTTTTACTGTTATTATTTACTTTTGTAAATGAGAGATCTGTATCTGAACTTGAGCTTTGTGGCTCTTCATTCAGTGTCTGAAGTTAAAAAGGTCCAATCCACATCCTCCCTTCCCCCGCCCCACTACACACACACACACACACACACACACACACACACACACACACACGACAGAGACCATGAATGATTAAAGTTGGCCAGGAGTAAGAACACAAAATCTGCAGAGCATATTTATTATCTAAAAGATGCAGCTGCATGTTTCATTGTTGCCAAGCAAGAATGTGGGACTAAAATTGCAAGATCTAATCATTGTTCCTGGAAATATTGGCAATCTTAATTTCTAACACTAGAAAATAATTTCCACTAACAAAAAATACACATGGTAAAATACTACCAAATATGAAGGTCATATCTGGTTTGTAACTTCTTGTGTGAAGGCAATAAAACCTTCTCTGGGGAAGAGACTTCCTGGGAAGCCGTGCTTATATTTGTTCACATCTAAATATGGTTTCACTATCTCAAGCATTCAGCAAATATTGGTCAAGTAATTCTCATGTGCCAAGCACTCAACTAAGGATTTAGAGATGAGCCAGAGAGAGTCTCTGCCCTCGGGAGAGTCTCATCTAGTTGGAGGATCAACATGTCATAAAATAATTATAATACAGTGTAATAGGTGAATATTTTTAAGTACATGTACTTGCCACGGAAGAAACTAAAACAGGACAAGGAAGGTCATTCTGGTGGAGAGGATATTTGAATTGAGTCTTGAAGGATGAGCAGGAGTTTGCTAGACCAATAAGGGAGGGGGTTAAAATATTTAGCCTTGTGCTGTGCAATATGGTAGCCACTAGCCAGGTATAGCTATTTAAATTAAAATTAAATAAAATTATATGTTGGTTTTCATTTGCGCAAGCCACATTTCAGGAGCTCAGTGACCATATTTGATGAGAGGCTACCACATTAGACAGTGCTGAATTAGCTCATTTCATCACTGCAGAAAGTTCTGTTTGAGTGCACTGAACTGCGATATCAGTAAAGATAATAACAAGTTCAGAACACTGAAAGTTTTGTGGTGTTGCTGGAGTGATAACTGGAATTGGAAAGGTGAGCAGGAGGCAGAGCAATAGGAGGTGTGTGTAGTATTGTTCTTCTCAACCTTGATTCTGCTCGATTCAGTACACTAGTCTAACCTATCTTCCTGACCACTGCAAACATCTTCTGGCTTCTTTTCTTTATGGCTGACATGCATTCAAATATATCGCATGGTCCTAAAAAAAGCAACATTCATTGTGTATGTTTCAGGTTTCTGCAAGGGATGGCATACTCATATTCTTGCCTCAGAGACTGCCTGTGAATATTAAACATTTTAATATTTTTTCACAGTAACGAAAATAATAAAAGGAAAAAAGACTTAATTTTTTTATACCATGCTGGTTGACATTGCTGAACCATATTTAGAAACACAAAATTATTGCTATGGCAATATATTGAGCATTATTAAACTTATTTTATTGTACTTTTATTTCATTATTTCATTGTCTCTGTTTGTAAGAGATTTAAAAATATAGGATAAACTTTAGTGTTCATAAAAAAAGCGAAGAAGATTTATACTAACAGATCATTAATTTTATTTTGGAGTTATATTTGGTGATCAATAAACATTAACCAGTTTTCTTTATTATTCTGATGATTAGTTTTATGTTAGATTGATCTCATTTAAAGGATGAGACTGGAGTTTAATTTGTAAATTCTAGGAAAATCTTTTACAAGTGACAGTTTACACATTTCAATTCAGATAATGTCATTTTTCTATTAGTATTTTATTTACACATCCATCCATTCGTTCTTCAGAAATCTATTCATTCAGCAAATATGTATTGACTCCTTGTGCTAGTCACTGTGCTTGAGATGCAGCCAAGAACAAGACTGTTTCCCTTCACTCACGGAGCTGACACTTTGGTGAGGGAGGAATGGCCAATATGCAAGTATAACTGGACAAATAAACAAACTCTCAGATTGTATCTCATGATCTGAAGATAATAAAACAACGTGTTGTGTCTAATAAATAAGGGGAAAGGACTGTTCTCTATCCTGTGTAGAGAGAAAATTTCTCTCCAATGAGTTGATTTTAAACTGATCCTGAATGGTGTGCAAGTACCAGCCATGTAAGGACCTAGAAGAAGAGCATTCCAGGCCACTGCAGACACTCTGAGGGGAGAAGGAACTTGATGTGTCAATTAAGTAGAAAGATGGCCATTATGCTTGGAATGTGAAGAGGTGGGCAAGTGCCAGACTGAATAAGGCATTTTAAACTCCAGTTAGGACTTTAGCAGGGTTGAACACAAGAGTGATGTGCTCTGATTAGCACCTTTAAAATGTTATTACTGTGTGGAGAATGAAAGTTAGAGGTCAGAAGCAAAAGTAGGGCGACCTGTTAGTGGTATTGATGATGATGGCTTGGGCATGCGTGATGGCAGTAATAATGAAGAGAAGTGAGTGGATTCTGGAAATAGTTCGGTGGCAAGTTGACACAATTTACTGTTAGGTTCTAGATCTTGTCCCAGTTGCTGCTGTAGGGAAGGTGGGCATGTAGGAGGAAGGGATAGATTTATTAAAGATGTCTTAAGTGTTGGGTGCCCAAATAAGCAACATCATGTTTGGTTATATCTTCTCTTTTCACTTTACTCTATGATTTTGATATGGAAAATGTGCATACTCTGGTGTGAATAAAAAAATGACCTTTATTGTTTTTGCTTGGTACAGAAAAATTTTATTCACTCCAGAAATATTAGTAGAGTCCCTATTAAGTACTAGACATTACACTAAGCATCAATGATGCAATGGTCCCTGCCCACATGCGGTTTCCAGTCTGGTAGGGAAATATTTAGCAAATGAGTGCACACTGATCTGTGTTCTATACTAGTGCAGGGTTTTACCTCAGCACTGCTGATGCTTTGCAACTTGATAATTCTTAGCTCTGGAAGAGGCGGCTGTGCATAGTTGTTTAGAAGCATTCTGGTTCCTACCCACTATATGCCAGTAGCACCTCTCCCAAATATCTCCAGACAACCAAAAATATCTGCAGATATTGTTAAGCATTCTCTGTGGGGTAAAGCTGCCCTCAGTTGAGAACTCATGCCCTATTTCCAACTCCTGTTGCCCGATGACAGCAGCCAACAGAAGCCCTAATATAGTCAAGTTTGGAAGCCTGTTCTCATCACCTGCCAGGTCTGAGAGTATTTTCTTGCATGTTAGCAGTAGAACCAAGCTTTTCAATACATGCAGTGAGCTTGTAACAGTTGGGGTGGAACCAGTCTCCTTTCCATTCTTTATTCAGTTTGGTTGAATATAGGTGGTATGGGACCATGTGTTATTAGCAGTCTGGGAAGCCTAGAGAAGACCAAGTGATTGTTTAAGTCAAGATGCACCAATTTTGATCACTTTGCAATACCCTGAAAATGCAAGTCTTTGAAAGATATTTTGATCTTTCACAGTCCAAAGATGTTATAACCACCATTACAACATGTTGCATTTTGGAGGTTAGTTTTACTAAATTAATATATTAAGTCATATGAAGAAGTACATAGATTTGACTTATTTCACTCTTCCACTGCCACTTTGACTTCAAAGTGTGGTACTTGTCTGTTCTACACTTGAGGAGCAAATTCTAGAATATAGACAACTTGTTGGGCAAAAGACGAGCCACCACGCTTACTCTGCAATGCCAGTTACAACAGTGGTGACTAGTCCTGCTGGTGATTTTAACGTTTATTAAGTGAAAATCTGTGCTAGACATTGTAAAAGTTGCTTAATATATATGCTTACTTAATGCTTATAATCCTGTAAAATCGTTGTTGTTATTTTTACCATTTTGCATGTGGTAAATTGAGATTAAATTTGCAAGATGCCCTACTGGTAAGTTATAGGGCTGAGATTCAAATATCATTTTATCCTTAGAATCCAGGCTCTTACATTTTATGTGAAACTGGCTTTCTAGGTATTATTAATTATCATATTATTCTTTCCCACTGAGTACAGATATGGCCTCAGAATTCTTTTCAACACAGGCTACTGCCAGTTGAGCAGAACTTGTATTTGAGATCAATCCTACTTGCCCATCAATACAGTCCCCTCAACTATTAGACTGTGAATTCTTCTGAGACAGAACATGAGTTTGCTGCAGATACATGTGAATTAATGTCCAATAAACCTATGAATAAAGGGAAAGAATGGTTGAAATATCTCATAAGTAAAATTTCAGGGTCCTCTGAACTTTACCTAGTAGAACTAGTATTTTTCTGTTCTCTCGTTTTATTTCCCTTTTTAATTTTAAAAAGGCAGGTAGAACACCCTTTCAGCAAAGGTGGCATTGAGCAAACTTGTGATGTTATCATAATGTCCATTCCAGGGGGATGTCCTTTCAACCCAAAGGACATCTTCAAGTGGGAGATACCTTTGAGGATCAGTTCTAGTAATGTTTGTCTCAGATTAGAGCATACGAAATCCAGTTCATACTTCCCGCACTGAGTTCATATCTTATTTCCTCTTGTGTTGGAAAGAGCTCTGTACAACAATCTAAACCCTTAGGAAGAAATATTTCTCCCTTATTCTTGCTATTTTTCCCTTTATTCTTTCCTTTTAAGATTTTCACTTAATAAACATTAAAACCACCAGCAGGACCACTCACTGATAGAGTGAGACTGAGCTGGATCACCAGTTGGCACCTTGAGGCCTGAGATCTCTGATACTACTAATAAACACACCAGTGGAAGAGTTAGCTATCTCCCCCTGTAAATGACCCATGAACATCAAATAAAACAAAAGGGCCAACAACAGACTTTGGTTAGGTAAAATGTTGGATCAAACTGCGGTAGTATAAAGATAATACTCTCACTAACTAACCAACACAATTATGTAATTATGAATTTTATAGATATAGTTTTAAAATATGTGTTATAATGATTGTGTCTGTGCCTGATCCAGCTTTTTAAATATGGTTTTAAGACTAGTTTAAAAGTTTCTATATCTATTTTCACATGAAAAATAGAAACACTTTTCAAGGATCAGTGTTTTCAAGATGCCAAAACATGACTGCATGACTGAGAACGTGTTTTATTTTGCTTTTTCAATGTTAGACAATATTTTTATAATTGATGGATAGAGTTTTTAACAAAATCTTGATTTGGGCTGGGTTTGATCTTTAAGGATTTTCCACCCCCACCTAAGTTATATTGCCATAGCACAGGGCATCAGTTAAGTTTCTTTTCCCTTTAAAAAAGTGATTGAATAAATTTCCTACTATTAATAATACCCTATTTCTGTATAATTCCACAACACTCTCTGAGGAATACTCTTTGTAAGTTTGCTTTTCACATCTGGTTTAATTTTCCAGCTCTTAACTCTGCCTGAGTATAATCTGAACCCTAACTTCTTTAACACTAGGGCTCAGAAAAGTGATGACTTTAAATTTATAGTTGTTATATAGAGTGTCAATGACTGAAGAACCTACCAATATTGCTGAGCAGAGTTATATTTAACAACAAAGATGGCTAATTATTGGACTGTTTTGTTGACGGTTATTGTCATCACACTGACTGCCCTTCTTGATGTGGAGAGCCATCAGGCAGTGGACACAGAAACAAACCATTGTGGTGAAGTGCTGACACTGGGCTCCAGAGGGCAATTTGTCAGTTTGCTTAAGAGGTTCAAATTTTACTTTATTGTGTTCAATAAAGTAAATACCACTGCCTATTTGGCTATGTCTTTTGATGTAAAAATTTGTTCGTCCTCTATTTTTCAACTTGCAAATTATAGGGTCATTAATTAGGGTGGACAGAGCCTCTAGACAACTCAGGGGTCTGAGAAGATATGGACTTGGCTAAATTGATTTATGGATAGAACTATGATTTCACATCAAATCATTGTCAAGTGACATCTTTAGCTTATAAGTTTATTTTTACCTTTTTCTCTTTAGTTCAGGAACAATGGAGTTCTCATATACCTGATTTTCATCATTTCTCTAAAATCAGTAGCATCTAAACAGAAATCTCAGTGTCTGTGTATTCCTTGCTTCCCCAAGAATTCATTTCAAAGATCCTTCTAATTGATCATTATTTGTGGTAATGTAAAGTGATGTCACTTAAATGACACCATGAGTATCTAATTTTTAAGGACCTTTTTGTTTCATAAGACAAGGGCACATATGCATATCCCTATGCTGGTACCCATCAGGGAGATGACTAATATGGAAAGCCTGCTGCTGGGAGACACGAAGAGGCCTGGTTGGCCAAGGTGATGGGAACACAGAGGTTTGTTCCAGACCTACATCAGGCAAAGTGTGGAATGTAGGCACAGTAGTTTCCTGGTCAGAAGGAACCAGCTTACAATTGTCTGCCCCATCATGGAATTCTTAAGATCCAGATTTTCTAAGACTGTTTGGCTCCTCTGTGATGTTGGGGGAAATGAACAACTTAGAAAGGCCAGCCACCTCATGTCTACAGCTTCAATACTTCTCATGTTGTTTACTCATCTGTCTTCTACCTGACAAAATCCTGTTGGAGCCTTGTTCAAGAGCCACTGTCTTTATTACCAAATTTTCTTTGCCCCTTACACAGAATGAGCCTCCTCTTTTTCCATATTATACAGCTCATGGCTTATTGTTAATTGTCTATGACTCTCGCATTGTGGACTCCCTAAGGGTGGAGGCCATGCCCCACTCACATTTGTCTCCTTCATTCCTGACATTTCAACTGCTGTGGAGTTGGCCCTTGACCTCAACTGGACAGCTAAAAGGATGGGTTAATAGTCTTTAGCCCATAGATTTTGAGGCCTCTGGAAAGTATATATGTCCTTGGAGGGACTGGCATATGTCCCACCAATTTGGGAACCTACCCTTGAAAAGAGCATTACTTTTATTCTGACCTTATGTAGCAGAAATGCTGAGTGTATGTTTGTGTAATTACATCAAAATTGATGACAGCCACCTAATTCAGGGTGCAGGTGTGGATTAACTTAGCCCGTCATTTCCCAAAATATATTATCTGGAACGGTACCAGGTTGAAACAGAGGGGGGAAAAAATTAAGTTCTGTGATAAATAACCTTAGAAAACATTCATCTAACAAAATTAATCATAATTGCAGAAATTCTCAGTCCTTAACACTCTTCATGAAACTCCGAAGGAAAGATATAATAAGCAGCATTTCCAAAAGTATTTTGAACTATAATATTTTTATGTATTATTTTTTCTTTTTCTTTGTTTCTTTTTCTTTGCTCTTTTTTTTTTTTTTACTTTTTGCAGAGTAGTTCTATGATGATAATGTTTCAAAGATCATAGTTGGGAAATTCTGATTTAGATTGCTAAGATTCATTAACTAATTGGGCCGATTTCAGAGTAATAAAAGAAAATGATTCAATACAGTTTCCATTTGTATATGAATTAAAGTAACCATTTTGTCTTGGGAAGCTAACAAACAAACTTTAGAACTTCTCCAATAGGAAGTGACTGAGGTAGCATTGGTTATTCAGGGAACCCCAAGGCTAGCCGCTCCTTGAATCCCTCCGATGAAGTAGGAACTAGATGGTTCACAGGCAGCCCTTTCTATTCTAATGATTGACTCTTTAGACAATCCAAAAAAGAATCTCAGAGTGATGCCCAGGATTGTATTTATGGCTATCCCAGAATGAGGAATGTGAAAATTGGAGAACAAGCTATGGAGACCAGCAAAAACTGAGATCTAATTCCTTCAGTGGAGTTCCCACAAAGAAATCATCTGTTCAGACCAAATGAAGCCTCCAGAAGCTCTACAGTCTTTACCCTCTCGAAGAAGTTAATTTTGTACTAAGAAATAATGAAATTACTGATGGATCAGTCTGGGCTCCCTGGAATTTAATATCGTCCCCATCTCTGTGCCCTGTGACAATGCTGTTGATTAGCTGTAATATGGTATTTTGAGCACCATTTAGATATTAATTATTTTTTAATAACCTCTTCATTGAAAGCCTAAAGCTTTGCCTAGGATTCTAATGAAAGTTTTCACATGAAGGACAGGGATAATATTAAATAGGCACTAATAAACCCTCTGAAGAAAATTCATTACAATAGCTTTGACAAAAGAAAGGAAGGAAGAAGAAAACAACACACGTTTCCAACCAACGTACATTCTCTCATTAGGATTTTACATTCATTAATGTACCATCACTGCAAATTATTCTCAGTGATGTATGTGCTTATGAGCCCATGAAGAATTAGTGTCTTCTTAATGAGCACCAAAGTATGTATGTATTAAAACTCTCTTAACCCTTATGTGAAAGAGAAACCATTTATTAGCAATTATGACTTGGGCTTAGAAAGTTTTTTTCTTTGGAGGCATTCAAAGCATATTTTTTATATCTTCTCTTACTTGACCTTTAGCATTGCTCTGAGGAAGGGTAGGGCCAAGGCTGAGGTCTCTTTTTATGTAGAATGGGTTTTTCTAGAGAATGTACATGAATTGGTCAAGTTTGCCCAGTAAGTCAGGGACCATGATAATGACTTTGCTCCCATGGTATAATTTGAGGGCATAGAGAGGCTTCATTCAGTCTGAGAATAGTTCTATTGGCCTGTGGCACATGTACTAGAATTATCACTACTAGAAATTCATAAAATGTTCTTTTACGCATCAAGAAGGCAAATCCTTGGGAAGGAACCCATAGTATCATTAGAACCTTTGAAACACCTGGGGTTGGATGGCTATACAGGCAGTGTGTACTGGGAGGGTTAGACTGGCTATTGATTCCTGACATCTGGTCCCATTATGATTGGCAAGTGATCATGCATTGTTGAATCTTTTTTTAATTATTTTAAGTAGAAGGGACAAATTAAGGGACACTAGGTAGTCATGGGAATAGGATGAGAAACACAAAGATAAACAGTCTTCCAAAAAAGGTTATACTGGCCAAATCATGGAAGGTATGATGAGTAGGATCCAGTCCCATCACATTCCAATGATATTTGCCCAGATCTCTCAAGGAAAATAAATAAATATGGACAATATCTTTTCTAATGTAAAGCTGTTGTTTTTTTTTTTTTTAAAAAAGTCTTGATCTTTCCCCCCAGACTTTTCACTGCACAGTGATTAGAGTATATACTATTAAATAATATATTATTCATTATTATAAATCCCTTATTATAATGTTAAAAATAAAATGAGTATGATGGTGATTATTGTATAGTTCACTTGCATCATTTCTTTGCCTTCAATTTGCCCTTTTTAATTATATTTTCATTTCTAAAAGGAATTTGCTAAACTTGTTTCACAGGCAATAAAGACACTTTTCTCCTTATTAAAGAGAGTTCATATTCTTTTTTAAAAGATGGAATTCCATATGTGCTGTGTATGGTATTTAAAAATTATACATTAATTGGTTAACCCAGAATACATAGCCATTTGGCTAAGCTAGATATCTGAGTAGAGTGCATTTCTAAATCTGAATTACTAGATCTGAATTTATTAAGAGGGCAACTTGTTAAAGAAAACAGACTCCTTTCTTTCTTCTTAGATTGCCCTGATGGCAAGAGAATCCTTAAAATCCTCAGGGAACAAATTGGGGATAAAAGTTTGAAAGCACACCCAGCTTATTTTCCAAACTCTGAGCAGACCCAAGAAGAAAGACTGAATTTAATCAAAAAAGATTTTATTGATGAAGGTCTCTCTCCTTCAGGCTAAACTTTGGCCCCTGCATGCTAATAAAGCCATCTCATTTCTCAGAAGTAGCCTTCTGCATAAAATCTGGGGAGAAATCACGGACAAGAATACATCGTGGGGAGAAGGAGTTGAAGATGATCAATCAGAAGCTGGCGAAGTCCCCTGCCACCCTTTGCTGATTTGGGAGGCACTTGCGTCTGTCTGGGCTGGCTGATTTTTCATTCTTGGGAAGTCACCTGAATGTCTTTGGATTCTTGAGAGAGAACAAGCTGTGCGCTGTATCTGGCTGCCTCCCCTCGCTCATGCTGGCTGAGCCCTCAGTGATTGCTCTATGCTATTTTACTTCCATGTTATCTTCCCACGTGGCACTTCTACTGCCCAGAAATGAAGATGGGCAATCTAGAGTCTCGAGTTTTTATGACTGCTAATTTGTACCCCGTTTGTGCTCTTTTAATCTGTTATTATAATAGAATGGCATGACACACAGTTTTCCTTTTTTGGCCTTCTGGCTGTTGCAGCCAGAGGGAGCTGTATTTTTCACTTTCTCATTAGCTATGTGCTTGAAGAATATTAATAAAGATGAGTTTAAAAGGGCAGACTGTGTTCTGAAACTTTCTAGTTCTCAACTTAAATCTATAATTCAGGTCCCATACTTCTCACAGCTGTGAAAGGAAGCTCTTGCCCCAAAGGTGATGCTCAGACTGCGGTGAATGAAGTAAGACTGAAAAAGGTTCCTCAAGTTATAGTTCTTTGTCTGTTCTTTGTTTTTCTTGGAGGTCAGCAGAGTGGGGTTGGTATCCAAGGCTATATGACTTGGTGAACGAGGAATTGAGTAGGCTAGAATTCAAATTCATTAGGGATCTCCAACTTATTATCTGGGCAGGCTGTTTCTTTTCCTTCTTTTCTCTTTCCCTTTGTTCCTATGCTGTCCCCGCCTCTTTCCCCCACCTCTCTTCCACCTAGCGAGCCACCCAGAAGTTATTTACTGACTATCTAGACACTGGCTTCTCTGAGCTCCACTGGGATATAAATTCCATAAGGTCAAGGGCTCTTTTCTGGAAATACTGCAGCATGATTTCTGGCAAGTAGTTGATGCTCAGTCAATGAAAGTCAATGTTCAACTACTTTCTGGTAAGTAGTCGATGCTCAATAAATGTGTATTTACTTAGTGAAGGAGACTTACTTTCTTGATCTGTAAACCAGCCATTCAGATGCTGCTTCTAAAAGACTATGGGGAGAATCACTTAATGATGTAATATTTGTAAAGTACCTGGTTCTCAGTGGGAGTGAAGTTCCTTCTTTCCTCTGAGCCCTGTGACCTGAGGTGCTCAGGTGATATGTGACTTCAAGCTTATGGAAATGAATGAGTGGAAGCCAGGGGAGGTGAGAAGAGTGGGAGTATGCCCTTTTTCCCACAAATGACCACTTTGGAGAGGGGTGACTCTCCATACTTTCCTGTATGATAAGAATGTGAAGTTCCCTGCTTCTATTGCTATTTTCTTGTGGTAGAAAATGTTATTTGTAACCAGGAGCCATAAGAAGGCACTGCAGTGTCTGGCATTTGGAGGTAGAAAAAGCTGCCTTAGAACCTCCAAGTCAAGTTTGCCCAGCAGTATGGTTTCCCTCATGTGTATCTTTTTAGTTTGATCCCACAACTGTCCTGTCCTTGCAAGTGTAAATGCCTGGTATTACTTTCTCTTAGGGTAAGAGTACTGAAAATTTCAAGGAAAACTAGTAAACTAGTTTTTGGCTGAGACATGGCCTCCCTGCTGGTTTTACTCATTCCGAGTGTGTCTGAGTTCTTATAAGCCGCCATGGGGAACCTGACATGTGCTTGCAATTCCCAGTGGAAAGTTGATTTCTTTGGGAAAATGCAAGCAGTGTTTGTATACATACATGTCATGAGGCCTCCATGGAGGAAAGTCAAAGAAAAGACCTACTTGTTGGTGACACCTCAGACGTATGTACGTTAGGGACTTAAAAAAAGGCAGGATTGAAGTAGCAAAGCTTTGCATGGAAGATGTAGTTAGGATGTGAAGCTGGATGTTGGAGAGTACATGACCGGACAGAGCAATGTACTCTACTAAAGCAAAATCCAATAGGCCATAGTCATTGGTGTTCTCATGCTATTATGAACACTAGAAAGAACTTAGAACAGATCAAATCAGAGAGGTCAATAGTTTAAAAGAAAAAATGCAGCAATGAGTAGCATGTGCTTGCTATTATTTTCTAGAAACCCTTTGAGTCTCTGTTCCTGGAGACATTTTTCTTCCTGAGCTCACTGCATTCTTCATACTCCTAACAATCTCCCTGTGCCCATCAGTGCTTAATGTTTCTTCAGCAGTATTTATGTAGTTGAAGCTGAGCTTGAGCTCTGATAAAGTTGTGGCCTCCAGCAGCTAAGCCCAACACTCATCTTGTTTCCTCTGAATGTTGATGGTAATTTTATCAGGGACTTTCCAATGACCCTAGTGGAAAATTGGTGAGCTTTCTTATAGGACATGAGGATAATAATATAAAAAAAGGTTTAAAATGTCTTTAATTGGAAACATTAAAAAAAAAAAACTAGAATATATATTTTGGTACCTCATTTTTGTTTTGCTTTATTTTTGTTTTCGTTGATTTTTTTTTTTTTTTTTTTTACTGTTTCCTGAAATGTAAAGCTGTGGTGAATAGTTGACTTAAGGTCTCTTCTGCCCTTAAAATTAAATGAAGTACAGTCCTAATGACCTTTCAGTTCAATACTTTTCATTACATCCAATCACTAGCTACTCCTCAGCAGTTCACTGGCAACTGATGAGGTGTTGACTTCTCTCACTATTTCCTCCCTAATAAAGGTGAATCTACTTACATTTCTTAGCAGAACTCTCCTATTCACCGTCAAAATAAGAAAGGAACTTCAGTTCTGTCACCATCTTGACAGCCTCACTGTGTGAGGAAGGAGCTAAGATAGCTGAATGTAAGCTAACATCACTGAACTTTAATAAAGGTCCAGTAAACCTCCTAGCCTCTAGTTTCCAACCATAATAAAGTTGTCCCTAGTTAAGCTGTAGAGTCATCTTTTGCCAAGATACTCATTGTTATATTTATATCCAATGTTGTGCTGGTTTAAATGGCTAACAATTAGCTTTTCAGGGGGAAAATATGTATGTAAATGTCTATATCTACATACATACAAATTTATCATAAATTTTATTGATATAAAATAAAGTATGTGCAGTTTACAATTTGATTATCGCAGACAACCTTTGCTGATGTTGACTGAATGCCTGTAATTGTAGGCAACCTGTGATTGCACTTCAGCCATGGTTTGAGAAATTCAGATGGAGAATGATGCTTGCTTACTATTTGATTCAGCAAAATTGCTAACATCGGTGACAAACAAGTGTGCTTTGGGTATGAATGCTAGTTGATATTTTCTTTACATTAGCACCTAAGACAGGTGAAACAACGAATAATAGGAGTAACATTTCACTGAATGAAATAATAGATTCATAGTAATAGAAGAATATTTCCTTGATTTTTTTTTTTGTGCTAGTCACAGTGTAACAGCTATAGACAACATGCTTTTAGATTTAATCTGCATTGTTAATATTTTGTCCATCACTTCCTCAAGGCTAGATAACAACCAAAAAAGAAAAAGAAAGAAAGAAAGAAAAGAAAAGAAAAAGCACTAATACATCTGTAGCATTTTCCAATACTGTTGTATAAATACTCCCACCATGGCTGATTTCAAACTACAAACTTGACATCACCACCCAGAGTTGGAAAGAGATGTGGAGTATCACACTACCTTATAGTATTTCAGCTATACAATATAATAGACATAAGTAGCCTAAGAGCATAGAAATGGTAAAACGTAGCAAAATAATTAGGAAGTGAGAAGTTTTAAATATCATCTTTGCCCTATATATTTATTTTTAAATTATAAAATTTAATTTTTAATGGCTTTTAAACAATCTGTCTGAAAAATTTCTCACAGTGTTACAAACAGCACTTATAAACCAATACAAACCAGCTCCAGCACTGCTGTCCTACTTATGTGGATCTCAAAATAAGAAACCCAGGAAGTTTGGAAAGAATGGAAGTTTGCTGACCTAATAAGAATGATCCCAAGGAAATAATTTCCACTAAAAACTTTATCATTGTCCTCCTCTCAGCAGCACAGTTGTAGCCAAAGTCAGTTTAGTTTTGCCTTTTATAATCTTAGGAAACTCTAGATTAGCTTTAGGCTTGTTGTTCAACGTCCAGGACTGGGACTGCTTCTTCAGTGAAAAAGGAGGACAACCAGGGCACATATAGTTAAGGAGGGACAAAGCTCCAAGATGACATGCATTTCTAGGAAACAGCACTGTTGCAACAGCGTCTGCCTCCTTCTTCATGGTGTATTTCAGTTTTCTAAGTGTTCTTCCTATAATCCGAAGTTGTTTGAAGTTTCTAACCTTTATGCATCTCCACCCATTCTCCCTGTCTTCTCCCTAAACAATTTACTTTATGGGAAGGCTCAAGCGATCTTCTTGACTGGGATAACATAATTACAGGAAAATTGGATTACATTGTCAAGTTTGAATTTCTTCACTAAGTACCACCTGTGAAACTTCAAATCTCAATTATTGTCTGCTCTGCTTATTAGTGAAAACAATGTGCTGCAATAATCCCTCCTAATAATTTGTTTTCTGTACTTGAAGATTAATACTTTATTTTTCTTTACCCAATCAAAGGTGTGATGGAGGATATTTCAATAGTATAATTCTCAAAAATTATTTTATGAAATATGTTAACTGTATACTTCCAAACACATTAAGGTTTACATATATTTTAAACGTTTTACCTTCCATACCTAATTTTTTTTTAAATACTGAAAACAGTTATTTTAAAGGACTCTTGTTTTGATCAGGTATGTACCTGGAAGTGTGCAATGTTTAATTTGAACAGTAGGCATGATAAACCCCTCACATTTGAGACTGGTTGCAATGAGAAAAATATTTTAGTGTAAAAGTAGGAAATAAAAGTTCTTTGTGTGAATAACTTCAAAGCACCCGATGCTAGCATTTTTTCTCATATTCCATTTTGCTATAATTAAATAACCGAAAGTTTGCCTCATCTAATTTGTTGAGGAAAAAATTGACACATCATTTTCTGTTCAGAAATTATAGAATGATAGGTTTGTCTTATTTCAATTTTCATTGAATTAATAAAAATTACATGTTAATTATATGTTATAAAAATTATATGTTAATCAAAGCAAATATCCTTACCTTTAGATGTAACCAAGCAAAGATCTTTTAAACACTAACAGTATGTCTTATTATTTTAACTCCTCCTTTTTAAAATGTAATTTTATTTTACTTGTTTTTATTTGAAGAAAAAATGGCTATATACAAAGGGAGTGAGGGTGATCTGATGCCGTTTTTTTTAACCTGGAGTGGGTGGTTCACAGAGTGATTTGGGGAGGTTCTTCAACCCCTGCAAAGTACATGTGAACATTTATATGTATGCGCATTGGCCTCAGGGATTCATAGTTTTAATCAGAATCTGACAGGAGAGTTAAGATACTCAAAAGCTTAAGAACTACTGCCTCATAGGGATGATGGGACCCACTTTCTTCCCACTCTTCCCACCTCTCCTTCATGTCTCTTAGAAGATATTTTTTTATCCCAAGTTCTAATCAGTGGAAGGATTAATAACCAAATATATGAAAATAAAAAGATTCAAAAACAAGGCCAGTGTAGCAGAAGTAATATATATGGTCAATAGCTTAGGTGGTTTGGGATCTGGCCTCTTTAGAAGGAGGTATCTCTTTAGCCAGGTGGTCTTACTATCATTTTGTCCTAGCTACGTGACCCATTGGAAGCATTCAATTGCATGATTATGGAGTGGATGAAGAGAGAAATTGTTGAGAGATGGGAGCCAAAGGCACAATGTCACTGCCCATGACAAATGTTTGTATGTCAAACATACTCATTACTTTTAAGGAATAGACCCATGAATCCAGGTTTTTTTTTTTTCTTTTATGTGCTATTGAGGTGTCCAAATGAACAATGTCATTGCTATTACACATGTTTTCAAGTTGGAAATGACTTATTTTATTTATTGACACCTTTTTTAACGGGACTTTAAGACCAGTATCCATTCTTCCATTTAGTCTGAGAATATGGAGCTAGAAAGATAGAAAGAACACAGTATTGTTTTGGCTAATGGTTAAAAAAAAAAAATTAGTAATGAAGATTTATCATTAGTTTAACATGTATTATCACAAATTAATGTTTTAAACTATGTCAGAATTACCTCTGTTCTTGCAATTATAACAATAATAGCTGGTGATTTGGGGTGGCTTTCTATGTGCCTCTTACTAGGGAAAGCTCTTTACATGGCTCATCTCATTTTGTCTTCACAACACTGTGATTAGTAGACATTGTCATTCTCTCTATTTTACAGATGAGGAAGCTGGGGCATGTACAAATTGAGTACTTGTTTAAAATTACACATCTACTAAGTCGTGGCACAAGATTCAAAGGCAGGAAGTCCAGTATTCAAGAGCCCTGGATCTGGGCGAGGCTTAATTCCTATTATATTGGCAGCCAATGTTCTAAAAGTTTAAAAATGACAGTGATCCAGACAGATGTGGTTCTTGCTGCCATGGAAGAAGCTGTGATAGAGACCAAAGGGACTGCTAGCAGAGGATACTTGGAAATGAGTGGACAAGGAACAATTTTTGGAGATTTAAGCTGGAGAATGTGAAGGATCCAGGGAAGAGAGAAATTCCTAACAGAGAGAAGACTAAGCACAAAGCCCCTATAGAGGGAAAGACCTTGGAGTATTCTAGAAACAGCAGAAGCCAGAGTAGTACAGAGTACTGAAGGAGGAAAGCACTAAACTAACCCTGACCATATGAGAGTCTTACTCTTAAAATTAAAAGAATGTAGCTACGAGGCAGCTCTTTGATAGTTTGAAGTCATCTTTCTTTGTCTATGTAACCTGATGACATCATCATCTTGTAGGACTTTGCTTTCTTGGTTGGACTTCTCATTTTCTCTTATTTCTACTTGGATTTTAATTTCTACTCTGTCCCTTTGATGGGTTACTTGGCCATAATGCTGGGAGAATAAAAATTATTTCATTAGTTAAACCACTGAATTAAGGCTCATAAATTATATGGCCTAAAGAGTCTTAAAGAACATGAAAGTGGAAATTCCACAAAACGAAGAATCGAGCCAATCTTCATTAATGTCAGATGAGGAAAGTTTCACTCTTTAGGTAGTTATGAACCCAGAAAATACCATGATTATTATATTCCTACCAGTGTCTAATATAATGCTTATATCTAAATTATATTAACTTTATATTCCATTCTTTTGACCCTACAGAATGTTACAAAACAGAGCTCATTTGTGTTTTGTTCAGCATTGTGTGTTTTTCCAAGCCATTTGATTTTGACATAGCACACATCACATGGTTAGGACTTCCCATCTTTGCTTCTTCTATCCCATTTTGGCAAATGGCAGTTGATTAGGTCTTTCTATAGATAATTATCAATTGTTTTCTACCTTGCAGATAGTGCTGTTAGGATGAATCTATCATATTCCAGAGATCCCACATAGCTTGTTATTTCCTAGTGATTTATTACTCTCACCATGGAAATGCTGTTAGTGAACATTGGGGAAGCAGTGGCTGTATTGAGAAATATCAATGTATCCTCATGTTCTGGCTTCAAGTGACAGTCAGAGATCCATCTCACTGACAGTTACCTTGTTAACATTTTGATCAGATGGCAAATTTGTCATTTTTCATGGTAACAAGTATAAGTTTGCACAAGAACCATAGATAGATGGGAAAGATAAAATAGACCTTTCATGGTTTTTCTATGTGATGTAATCAGTAATCTTTGGGGGAAGTGAAATAATTACTCTGTAAAAAACTCATCCACTGAAAGATGTGTTTATTTTAGAAAGCTCAAATTTTTCTTCATTTGGATAGAATGTGCCGTGTATGTGTGTTCATGTGTGTATTTTGCCTTTGCTGACAGTTTGAGTAACACAATAAAGCTCTGTGAAATAGTGAGACAAAACAAAAGTTTACAGTCAGAATGGTTTGGTTTAATCACAACATAAAAGGTGAGCAAGGTGGGTAAAAATAACTGCCTGCAGAGTTCTCAGATACAGCGTATTATCAGCCATGGGATAGGGTTTGAGTTTTTTCTTTCTATATTTTAAACTTGCTCTGAAATCCTCTCTCTCGTTAGAGTCAATATCGAATAATGTATGTTCTTCTCCAAACCCCTGTCGGAAACTATGAGGTCACCCATCTTGATGCCTCATTTGTGTGTGATCACACAGTCGATGTCTTTGTATTGTTTTTCTCCTATTTTCTCCCAGGTTGCATTCCTGAAGCTGTGAAATCTTTAAACTCACAGCACTTTGAAAGCTCTGTAATCTTACCTGGTGATTAGAGGGGAAATGAGTTTGAGAAAGAATTCTACTTTGGAGAGCAGCGTATCTTTACGTGGTCCAAGCGTCAGAAATAGGCTTCTAAACTTCCTGTGAAAATGACAGTTCTTGGTACAATGGACAGCTGTCAGAGCTCATAAGACTCTCTGACAACCCAATATTATTACTGAAACTCAGGTAAGAGTGGCACAAGTATACCTGGGTAGACACTTGAAGCAGGAAGGCAGGCTCTGGATGTCAAATATGAATTTCTCCTCTGACCTGTCCAGCAGTTCACTCACACACACACACACACACACACACACACACACACACACACACACGTGTGTACTAGTAGTCCAAAGTACAGTTGGTTTTCAAATGCTTCTGTCAGATGGCCACAGCCTTTGGGAAAATTATATTGTTTTTATAATTGCAGTGGAATGCAACCGCAGAGAGGAAAATATGCCAAGTACAATCAATCATTCTTTTCCTCATAATCTTTTTTAAAATGCAGAAAATGCTCATAGTTGCATTTATATGAGCCAGGTTTTCCAATAATTGTACAACCATTAACCTAAAATATAGTTTATTTCTCATTAGTTTTGCCTGTATACACACATTCCAATAAAGAGCTGAAAGTAAGCCATTAAGGAGAAATCCATGTTTTTGACCATCCTGTTTTAACACTTTGTACAGGTCAGAGTGAGAGTTTTTTGCATTCTCAGTCTCAGCTGACTCACCACGCATGGTTACCAAACTCATTTGATGTGTATATGGTGGGGCAGGGGAGGTAATTCCTTTCCACTTGCCTGATATACCAATTTGAATTTGTCATTTTGATGACCAGTATCTTTATAGAAAACATACAGAGAGATGTAGGAGGTTACATAGGAATCTCTCTTCTTGAAAAGAGATCCTGTGATATTACTTGTGGCCAGTATTATCCAAATTCTTCCAAATTTTCCATTTTTTTTTTGGTCTTTATTTTTCCTTTACTATCTGATGATCATAGCCCAAGCCCCTACTCTGCATGTCTAAATGAAGTTAGTGTCTTAAGTGAATTCTCTTCCCCTCATATTTCTGAAGACTTCTAGGGGACTTGTTAACATGTCCCACAAGTTCATCTCTGATGTCACTTGTCACTTTGTGCTATAAGTCACTGCTCCGGCCCTCCCTGCTTATCACCTCTTCCTGTTTTCTTGTTCTTGAGGCTCTTTCAGTTACTTTGTACTCCTTTGGGGCTATCAGCTCTCTCTTAATTTTCCAAAGGCAAAAACAACTTTAGACTGTCATTTCTAATGTGTGTGTGTGTGTTTATGATGCAAGGAATGCATGAAGAAATTACAATTCTAAATCAGTTAAGTAAAATGTCTTTGCGCATTATAGAATTCTTGATTCAAAAAGTTCTACCAACAAGAAATTCAAACGTAGGATATTCCGTGGTTGGTTATCCCATTGACACAAACATCATCATTGAGAACATAATTCTTTCTCTTCTTTCTACTCTGCATTCTCTTTGAGTTGGCTTCTTGCTCAAGGCTAGTGACCTTCATGGTCACAAGATGCATACAATGGTGTAGACATTCCATCCAGACCCATTAACAGCAGGAGAAAAATGCCCATCTCTTCCTATGTGTCTCTTTTGATAGACAAGGAGCTTTTTCACAGATATTTCCCTGCTAGCTGAACATGTCAATGGCCAGAATTGTATCATCTTTCTATTCCCATGAATGGTTTAGACCTTTTCAGTTGGGGATTTGATTAGCCTTCCATGAAGAAGGTGGACAAATGATAAAGGGTATGTACCTTAACAAAAGTTCTTTTAGCAAGGTAAAGAGGGGGAATGGAGGGTGGGAAGACAACCAGCTGTGTCTGCTACTAATATAGAAAAGTAAAGCTAAAAATAGGATTTCAGATGGTGTTGCTCCTAACCCTTAATGGCATGAGGTTCCTTACTAATTAGTTCTTCCTTCACCTCTAGCTTGTTACCATGTTGCAGGGGTCCATTTATCCCCAAATACAAGAAAGTCCTCCATCTATATCCACCCTTGAAGTCTGTTTTTGTGCCCCAGGATGACATTTATGTACTGAGGGAAGCACTGTCCCATTCTTCATGGCAGGGCAGGGTCTGCTGCCCCTTCACTCCCATTCTGCCCCAGTGATGAAAATGTGCAACCAAATGCTTATTTCAAATTTTCCCTTATTCAGTTTTAAATAACATTGCTTATTAGACCTCAGAAATCCATACTAGATGATTTCAAGCCTGATACAATGCACGTTGCCATTTAGGAAAAAATCTCTTTGAGATTACAGTTTCTTGGTTAGATATTCAATTTATATACTTTTATAGTTTTTGTTATTTTATAAATTGTGATAAAATATGTACAATAAAAAATTTACCATCTTAACTATTTTTAAGTGTACAGTTCAGTGGCATTAAGTACATTCGCATTGTTGTGAAACCATCACCACTGTCTGTTCACAGAACTCTTTTTATCTTGCAAAACTGAAACACTATATTAAACAGTAACTCCCCATATCCCCTTCACCTTGGCTCCTGGCAACCACCATTCCACTGTTGTCTCTATAGACACCTCCTACAAGTGGATTCACATAGTATTTGTCTTTTTGTGACTGACTTATTTCACTTAGAATTAATGTCCTTGAGTTTTATTCATATTGCACCATGTATCAGAATTTCCTGTTATAGCTGACTATTATTCCATTAGATATATATATCACATTTTGTTTATCTAATCATCTATCAATGGACACTGATAGTAGCCATCTTAATGGGTGTGAGGTCATATCTCATTGTGATTTTGATTTGCAGTTCTCTAATGATTGGTGATGATGAGCATCTTTTCATGTCCAATTTATATTTTTAAACAAATTTCTTAGTATCATAGTCTGAAGCATCTGTATTTAGAATACTTTGCTGACTAAAGACTTCCCCAGTTTTGCTACGGAAGCATAAGCCTTATATTTACATGGCCAGAAAATGTTTTCCAAAATAATCCTTTCTATAGCAAGGATACATCTGCCCCAAGGTCAAATCCATATTCCTTTCTAGAACAAAGACAGTGCATAAGACCCCTCCTGCCTCTGAAACCAAACATTTTTTCCAGCCTCACCAGCTTTGCAATCCACACTTCATCTCCAAGACAAAGTTGCTGAAACGGTTAAAGTAAGAGCTTGTTCTTATAACACCAAAACCACAATTCATATAGCTCACACCCCACACAGGTTAAAGAAGTAGCTGCAAAGCACAATACATGCTATGAAGGAGATTCCAGGCCTAATGCACATAAATGTCAGTGAGGTAACCCACAAATGATCAAAGAACATTTGCATCTTTTTTCCTGCCCTAATTTCATAGCTTCATTTCTACATGGTATACTGTATCAGCACTCATTCTGTGCTTGCATGTGAGCTGTTCTGAATCAGGAAGCCTTTTAGAATAGTGCTTGGTATTTTATAGAAACCCAAAGACACATCACTCAGTGGTTCCTTTATTACCTGAGGACAGATTAAGTATATGAGCTAACTATAATCATAGCCACCAGGGATTTCCTATCTGGTAGACCTATGTGTGTTTTCTTGAATGACTGTCCTTTTTTGTTTCTCTTCTCTACACTGTAATTGAGAACATCTGCAGTTTGGAATCTATACACTTCTTGAACTAACAGCATTCTTCACAAAGCAGAAACATTGTTTCTGATCCTAAGAGAATATGCGCTTGGGACATATCTTAGGAAATGATATGTTCCATGGTGGACATATGGATGTTACACAAATCCATATGATAATGACCCAGGGATGCCATGTGATCCATGTCACGAACCATCTTTCCATCATAGAGGACTGCCAAAACTAGTCTCTCGTCTATTGTCAAACCTTGATTAGGTCCCTGGTCATTTGAAGTTAGCCCAGGAATAACTCTCTAAAACACATTTTTGGTGGTAAAAAAGGTCAATTTTTCTTTCCTAAAAATTGAGAAAGAGCAAAACCATCTGGATGCTCCTAATATCACAAAAATATAAGTAGTTATTTTAAAGGCTTCCCCTTCACTACACAGGAGGGATTAAACATCACAGAACATTTTCCCTATTCCCTGGATAAGGATAATAAACCCAGAAAGAATCTAGCATGAGACAAGTGTCTTGATGACTCCAGTGAGAATGCCTTGACCCACACTTCCTCTCACCTTCGCAAATGATGATGAAAAGGTAAGCAGAGCAATGTCCTCCCTGGGAGATAGAAACTCTTAAAAAGTAAACAGTGAGAAGTAGTTAAGGAAAAATGGCTGACACCTCTGGTAGTTACCTCAGAGGTCAACAAGAATGCAGAATGCTTTCCCAGAGGCCTTGGTGACAGTAACTGAAAAAAGGAAACATCCTAAATCATAATCTGAATTATTGTCCCCTGGAAATAAGTATGAGGCACCTTCAGACTTGGTTATCAGTGGTGGAAGGAAGCACTGCTCTCCTCAGGACCCTAAATGAATGAGAAGGAATAAACCAATGCTCTTCTTGTCACCAGAGGGGACTAAAAGGATGCCACTATACAGACCAGGTCAGTAAGCGTTTTCCAGGAAATGATCAGTCATAGAAAAAAGGAAGCACTTACCGAAAAAGTAGATGTTTTTCAAACTCTTATTTTTCCATTTCATTTGTTATCCTGGCTTCTTTGGTTTTGATTTTGAAAAATGAGACCTGTCTTACAAGGACTTGGAGAGTGATTGAAAGCACTGATTAGCGGCTAATAAATGGAATGGAGTGCTAGAAAGAATGGGATCGGAGCCCATAGAAGAGCTTTCATCTCTAAAAGGGAAACAGCAGGGGAGAAGTCAGTGCAGTGAAAAGACGTGTTTGCCTTGTTCTCTCTGCATCCCCAGTGCCTAGCATAGTGCCCTACACAGGTAGGTATGGAATAATTTTCTTCTGAATAACTGCAAAACAAATACCTGAGCAAACAATCTGATCAAGACTCCTGACCTCCCTCCTGTCTTCCTCAAACCTAATCCTACACAGGCCCCAATATCTAATGTGAAAGTCCGTGAGGGAATAAGCTGGGAACAGCTGGAATTTTTAGATCACTGGACCAGCAGCATCAGCATTACCTGAGAACATGTTAAAACTGCAAATTATCAGACTCCACCTGCCCCCGACCTATTGAAATCTGAGAATGGGGCTCTGCAGTCTCTGGTTCAACAAGCCCTCCAGGGGATTCTGATATACAGTGAAGCTTGAGAAGCACTATGCTAGTCAAAATTACTGATTTGTTTTAAACTTTTTAACCAGGTGTATTGGCATCTCGTGGGTAGAGAATGAGCCCTGTGCATTAATGTGTGGAACAAAATTCTTTCTTGGCTAGAAGAGAAGTTAGATCAATGGATTTGAGTGTCTTGAACTTCATTTTGAAGCATTTCGGGTTAGTATGACATAGAAGGATATCTATGGGATGGGTATAGAACTTTTGGAGAAAAGCTGTAAACATTCATGTGATTCTTGTTTGAGAGGCAGGGATAGTTTATGAATATCACATTTCCCTGCAGAAAGGTTGTCCTAGTTTTACCTCCAAGAAGAACTACATGCATGAAGGGAGAATTATATTCTTAAAAGAGGAGATGCTTTTACCACAAAACATGAGTTCCTTGGAGACTGAGAGCTTCAGACTAATCTGTTGCTTTACCCCCAAATCTATATGAGAACAGAGCAAGGTCGGTGTCCAAGAGAGAAGTAGGAAGAAATGTAATCTATCTTCTAAATTGTATTTGAAAGTGTAGGGAGGGTGCTATTAAAAATTTCCCTGAGACAACAGGTACAAACCCAGCCTCACCCCAGATCAGTGATTCTCAGCTAGATAATGTTGGCATCTCCACCTCACTCCTCCCTTAGTGCCCATCTTCCACTCCACACCTCCCAGGGACATTTGACATTGTCTGGAGGCCTATGTGGTTGCCACAACTGGGGGATGGGGAGGTGTGTTACTGTCATCAAGTCAGTAAAGGTTAGGAGTGGAGCTCAATATCCTACAATGAACAGGACAACCCTCCGCAACAAAGAATTATCTGCAACCCAGCCTAGAATTGAGTCAGCCCTGTAGTTGTGTTACTGCCAGTGCAATTCTTTAACATCAAGGCATTCTTTGGTGGTTTAAATTGATTAGTCTTGCTATGTTTTAATTTTTAGTTCAACTATCTCAAAGACTTGCCTTATCACCAATTTCCCACCATCACACTCCACCCCGCACAAAAGGGATTCAACTCTTCTGGAAGAAAAAAAAAATGGCATAAATTTGTACCTCTTCAAATTTGAGCAGAAGCAACTTTTCTTTATTTCATTCTCTACCCCCGCACCCCCCAAAAAACAACTATTCTATTGTGTTCTATTTAACTCCATCTTGGGATATAATGGGTTTTTAAAACATATTTTGAACAACAGTTATAGCCCAGATTCATGAAAAATATTTAGCTTCACAAAATCTTCAGAAGTTTAGTAGGTTTCCTTCCATATAAATTTGACAGGATCATCCAATATGGATGGAAGTAGAAGTGATGGAATAAAACTATTCTATTAGGGAATATATGCTTTTGTTTGCTAGAAAGTTCACATTATAGTTCAAGTTTTCTTGAAGAAACAAAGTAGAGTTAAAAAATAATGTTGACTTAGTTTAAAAAGTGTTTTATGGTTATCGTTACAAGGATGATTCCAATACCCATAGATTTGAAACCTTCCTTTCATGGTCTTCTGTTTTATTTTCATCTTCTTCAAATGTTTTCAAAGACTAAAATTTACTGAAGTGTATTAATATTTATTAGGTTGAACATAAGATTGAGAGCCAGAGTTGCAAGTTTGCACTGGATCATCACCAAGAACTTGACCCTGGCAGGGCAGGAGGACCTGGGCTCTCCAATAGTTATCACTCCCCTATCCCAACCTTAACCTAAGTCTGATGTGATTTGAGGTTGGCAGAGAGGAGTGCTCTCGATGTAAACTAGTTTCTGCCTCTAGAGTTGTGGCTCCTGGTAGGAAGGCAGAGGATAAAAGAGAATGTTCTGAAGTTTTGTGGGAGTTTGAATTATATTTTATAAACAAAGAAGAGGAGCACTCTCAATTGCCCTTGCTCCCCAGTGAGTATAGACTTGCCACAATTACTGGAGATATGCCTGGCAGCTGAAAGCTAGTGAAATTTCTCTTTACCGGAGTCCAGAAACCTACAGACTATCCTAAATGAGGGAAAAAATAAAATCTGATTCCACTTCATTTCAGTGAATTCTTATTTCCCATCAATGGGGGAAACATTGTGCTGAATATTCCTGAGTCACAGATTATGGTCCTGGGCAAAGCCTACAATCAGTTTAAAAAGAAATAAGCCTAGGATATGAATGGTAAAATAAAATTCACTTAGATGAGTTGATAGACATAAGCTATGTACAAAGTGAGTTGAAAACCATAAGAGATGACATGGCCTTTGTGGCTCAGAAAAGGTCATTTATTGAAGTAGATTTTTAGATTAACTTGAAGAATGGAAAGAATTTTATGGTGTGGGGAAGGTGGCTGGGAGAGGGAGAAAGAAACTAGAATTTTTTTAAAAAAATGTAAACAGAAAATATAATTAAACATACAGGAACAATTATTTAAAGGATTCATTGATTATGAGAAAGAATTCCATTCGCACAAAAGCAGTGGTTCTCAATGGGATGATTTTGCCCCTCAAGGGACATTTACAATGTCTGGAGATACTTTTGGTTGTCACTTTTCTATTAGAGTACTACTGGCATTTCGTGGGAAGAGCCCAGGGATACTGCTAAATACCCTACAATGTACAAGGTAGCTGCCCACAAACAAAGAATTATCTGGCCCAAAATGTCAATATCGTAAGAATCGTAAACCTTTGGCTACTGACTGGGTAGGGGAGTAAGTGAGCAAGGTGAAACAATTAGAATAGAGCTATACTGTAGAAAGGCTTGTGTGCTGGGATGAACTGTTTATATTGGCCACTGAAGGTTGGTGAGCAGGGAGATGTTTTGTTAGAATGTGCTTTGGCTCCCTGTTTTATCTCTACCATACAACACAATGTCAGGATCATAGTAAATGATCAGTAAATATATCATCCATCTGTCTATTCATCAAATATTAGCTGAATACCCACCATGTGCCAGGCAAAATGCTGACTGTTGAATATGGAGGTGAGCCTTATGGAAGTTACTTGGGCACAAGTTTAAATGATGAATTAGTATGGGTGGTTACTGGAGATGAGGAAAAAGTATTATGGTCTAGAAAAAAGATAGTAAGCACTTGAAGATGGGCCAACTCAAAACGGATGGAAAAGAGGGAGGAGATTTTATCAATGCAAGCCTAATCCAGCCATAGGATTTTACACTTGACTCAGTTCAGGGTGTAAAGGAGATGGAGATTTCTAGGGCTACTTCTTGATTTTGTGTCTGGATAACTGAGGGACTGATGGCGTCAAAACAAGATTTCCTTTGGTAGGAAAACTGATATGTTCAGCCCTGTACCTGCTGAATTCAGTGTGCTGGCTGTATAAGTTGGTGCCCTCCAGGAGGTGGCTGAATGTGTGAGTCTGGGCCCTGGGGAGGACAGGCAAGTGGGAGCCTCTTGTATTATTCACTTCAGCATCTGAACTAAGTCTCTGAGGGTTATCATGTCACCATCACAACAGCTGTAGGATAAGAAATGATCAAATGAGCCCAGAACCTGTTGTCTTCTTGAGAAACTTTTTGAAAAATATCTCCAAGTCTGTGAAGTTTTTTTTCTTTCTTTTAATTTATCCAATTTATCTAATATGACTCTTGCTAGGTGACCTAGGAGAAAATTTACCATTCAGCCCTGAAATCCTTCTGTTAGTAATAGGCATTATTCTTCTCAGAAAGGGCTACTCCTCTGGAGTTTCAAATATCCATTTTTTTGAGTGAATTTTCTCTTTCACTGATATCTCTGTTTTCTAATTCTCAAATAAACAAAAGATGTGTGGTATGTTTCAAGTAATACTAGCTCTGATTTTGAATAACCAGGAAGAAAGGCCAGTCTCCACAGCTGCTTCCTTACTCATAAGTCTCCATGTGTTGCCTGATTCTTCTTTAGTTATTCATTTCTTCTGTAATTGCCTGAGCCCAAGTCACCTTTTATCTGTTAATTATGAGGTTGTTATGGCTTCCAAAATGAAGCTAAAGATCCTAACCTCCTTCTCTGTTGCTATTTTCTTGTCCCTGCTGAGCCTTTGGGAGAGCCCCAGGAAGGGCTTTGCCTTGATGACATGATGAGGGAAAGTGTGTAAATGATGGCTGAAATGACTTCTTCCTGCTAAGCATTATTTCTGTAATTGACTAATTTAATTGGAGGGTTTAATCTGAGATAAATCTAATCTTTGGAAACTATGTATGTATCACTTTTGCTTTACCTGTAACTCTGTGCTAATTTCACTAATTTATCACTGCAGTTTTGATGTACATTGTCTCTTTTTACCATATTACAAACTGACTCTTCTTGTCTTTAATTCACAAGGAAATAGACTTTGCCCCACCAAATGCCATCTAATTACTGTTCTGGTATATTCCCTCTTTCGCATGTGGGTCCTTGGAAGAAACAGCTCTGTATGACATGGTAAAGAAACTAGAAAATGAAATCAAACTACCTGGAATGGCATCTATCCAAAGGTATCTAGTCTGACCTAGCAGACATTGATAATCTATCAGATGCTCTTTATCGCTGAGCCCATACATGGCCTCCAAGTAGCCTTCTGGTGATCATTACCAGTCATTTGTACAAATAAGATGGAACTGTGGTGCCACCCCTGCTAGACTTTAAAATGTAATATGTAACCCTGGGTTTCTCACCCAAATACTCCAAGCCTCAGTTTCCTCTTCTGTTAAACGGAGCTATTTCACAGGGTTGTAATGGGACAATTTTAGTTGACATATGAAAAAGCATTTTGAAAATTGTCAAGATATCCTATAAATATTAATTAGTAATATGTACACAGCAGAATGCATGTGGGTCTCTACAAGATTAGAAAATATTTACAGTGTTGTTGGTGCCTTTTGGTGTTGTCCTAAATGGCCTCAGAAACAGTCATTCTTGTTGCTGCAGCGGTAGCTTCCTTGTCACTATGTACATTGGGTTTGCCATCCTTGGGTCTAAAATCATGTAGAGCTACTCACAATATCATTGAACGATCAGTGCCAGTCCTGAAGAAACAAACGAGTGTTACCAGTCTGGGATGAGAAACTTTATAGCAATTTGACATCACCATGTCATCTAAGTGCATGATCTGTGACTTGTCTTGTTGAACAAGGACAAGATCAGTTTGAATGTGGTCAGACTCATGTAGCGAATCACATGCAGTATCAACTCTTTATAGTTATCCATGCAAGGACTGTCTATCAGTCTGCCATGAATAGAGGTTAAATGCATATACACACATAATTCCTTCATTACAGATTGAGAAGCATTAATACAGAGGAGTCATGTGTGTCTGTGAATGTCTGTTTCTAGCAAAACAGGGTAAGTTAATGGCTTATCAATAAGTACCTAGAGCTTTTAAAATTTGGAATCTTTTATACTTGATGCTGGGTCCCCTGGTTCTGATTTTTTTTAATGTATGCATGGATCTTTAACAGGAAGATAGCAAGAAATTAGTCATTTGTACCTTGCAGCTTCTTTCTGCCTTGTTAACATGACTCTACTTTCACAAATCCACTCTTTTTTTTTTTTAATGACATCTCAGAAGGCAAGGCTGTTTTCTGTGAATGTGACTGCAGTGGGAATACCCACTGCCAAAAGGAATAAGCTCCAGAAGGAGCAGAAACAGTTCTTGCCCTTATGAGATGATTTTGTTTGTTGTTTGTTTGTTTAAAGTATCTTTTTTTTACTTTCTTTGCTATGAGATGACTTGTAGCCAGAGTGCTCATTAAGACTGGTTTGAGCAAAACAAAACAAGGGTAAAAGATTCAAATAAACTATCTGAGTTTCTTTAGTAATTATCAGGTAAATAGGTCTGGTGGTTAATTTCTTTGAGCCATAATTTTCTCATCTATAAAATGGTAACTGGAATCCTTATCTTCCAAGTGCAAAGTGAGGGTGTAACAAGGTCATTCATGGGTCGTGTCTATCACAATACCTGGAGAAGACAAGTGCTTAGTGCACAAGAAGCAGGAGTAGAGTATAGAGTTAGGAGCAGGGCTTTGGTAGTGAATAGATAAGAGTTTTTATTTCAGGCTGTGCCCTTCTCCAGCTGCATGATCTCAATTAAGCCTTTGAGCTGTCTAGAACTCAGTTTCCCCAAATGTACAATGGAGGAGACAATAATTGTTGATAAAAGGATTAATGATAATATAGACGATGTTAAATATAGCCAGCATTCAAAAAGTAGTATTAAAAAAAATGACAGCTATGATTATGATTCATTTTACTCCAGAAGAAAATTCCAGACTACCCAGATTCTGGTGACTAGGAAGAAGAAAACTAACAATAAAATCTTCCTAGTATTAGAGTAGGCAACTTTCATCTGTAAGTTTAGATAAAATGGTTTTAAAAAAATGTACTTTAAGGAAGGGTAGAATAATGACTAGTACAGGAAAATTCAGGCATTTGGCAATGAGCACAACTTGATGAAGGGTACTTTTTTATAATGTGATATCTAAGTTAGTATATTTATCAACTGATGAATACATGTAGGTTGTAATCATAGAATTTGGACAGAACAGAAAGAGTAACCCGAGAGACCCTTATGTAGTCTTCATTTTTCTTAGATCATCTGATAAAAGGAGCTGAACTATTTGGGCTGGTTGATTTGAGAAAAATTTTTTACTTGAATTTTGGAATCAAAGATCATTATAGAAGAGGACCCAGACTTTGATTTCATAATTAAAGGTGCCACTTTCACACACACATTTGAAATGCCAGTGGGCACCTGTTATTTGTCTGCCAAGCATAGCTATCAACCTTTTCCATGAATAGTGCCCCACTTTCAATGAGTAACCATTTATCCCATATTTAATATATTTTTGGGTGATCTATTAGTTATAGTATTCCCCTTCTCAAGTCACAGGATGGGCATGTGACCAGAAATAGCTACTCAGGGTTTGCCATCTCTTGGCCACAGTGATTGGTCTAGGAGGGAGCAGGTGAACCAAACAGAGCCAGTCAGACCTTTTTTTTTTCCTGGAATTTTATATTGGAACCATAAGAAAGAGAAATTTTCCTTTCTCTCTCCTCCTTTTCCTTCAATTCGGTCTCGCTGAGCTGATATAATTTAAACCTAGAAATGACTAAAACTATCTACTTTTTTCTCCAGGCTCTGCCACCCCCACATGAGCAAGAATGAGCCCAACATCCATAGAAAAGCAAATAAAATGTCTGAGGGACATTATTGTGAGTTTCTGAATGCCACAGAGTTCAGGAATAGAGCTTGTATCTAATGATTGGTTTGGAGGCAAGAGTAATATTTGTTTGGGGTTCTAAATTACTGTAAGAAAAAGGCAACACATTGTGAACCATGTGGTACTTGGGGGCCTAAACTGATATGCAGTGAAACAATACTGACAGCAGGATGACCTAATTCAGGTCTTCATTTGTGCTTTCTATAGCAAGGGATATGTGAGCTAACAGTCTTTTCATAATAAATCAATAAGGAGCAATACTTTGTACTAAACATTTCTCATTATCATTTTGAAACACATACACTGTCACATGGAGAAAACAATATTTTGCGTGTGAAAATAGCACCATACTAATCTTTTTCCTTTATGCTGATTATACTGTGACTGGGAAATGGAAGAACATTAATCTCCCTGCTTTAAAATCCAGAAAACACATTTGTAGAGAGGATTGGCATTTTGGTGTACAGATAGAGAAGGAAGTATTTGATGAATATATTAATTCTTCAAGAAGGTTATTTTTTTTTAATATTGAAATTAGCTCTTCAGGTAGGGCCATGTTCAGTTTTTTTATAGTGGTAAAACACAATAAAAAGAGATGTAGGTTATTTTTAAAAATATTTCTGCAGAAGTTTATTTACTGAGTAAAACATGTTGGATTTTAGTCTTTAGACTGTCACCAGCTCTTTGTATGACTTTGATCCTTTTCTTGGACTCAGTTTCTTCACTATGCCAAGAGATAATTGAAGTATACACATTTTAAGCTTGCATTTTGACCACAAATAGGTTTATCTTAAGACTTGGGATAGTGAAGTATGAAAAGGATGGAGGTATGTAGAGGATTTTGTTCCAAGATTTAGAGTGAAATTCTCAAAGGATGAAGAAGTTCTAACATAATATTTGGTACTGAATTTGGACTAATTTTGAATTACATAATAGATTTTCTTTAGCCAAAGTATACCAAGAAGGTGAAACTAATAGATTTTCCTCTGGTTTGAGATAGAAGAAGTAAAGCAATTGCACAGGAATTAAAAAGGGATATAAGATAAGGTAATCACAAAATAAAACAAATTGCGTGAAAGCAAATAAAGTCAGCACCATTCCAATGGTAGACTTAGGATCAGAATGAGAACATTCTCCTCATTTCTGAGTGTATGAGCAATGATAAATCTTAAAAGGGGGCCAGTTTCTGTCTTGACATTTCATTTATAACGTAATTATGTGTTCTGTGATAAATTCCTTTTGCAGTAATGTTAATTGAGAACAAATGTAGTCATTACTTATGTTTTGATCTTGCATTGCTTCAGTAACTTCTTAGAAATCACCTCTTTGAGATTCAAGTAGAAAGTATCTGTCCAAATTTTAACATGGGAAGGACAAACTCCATAGCAAACAAAGAGAAGGTGGGTAACCTTCATAAACTGCCATTAATGACTCATTCTCTTATTAGATTGCACGTGGTTCTGCTGATTGTTAAGATAATTAGAGCCATTAGATTTCACCATACATTGCTCTGAAGATATAATTTGTAAAGTCTTAAGTAATTAGATACTTTTCTGTAGGATGGATGTGAATGGGGGAAAATGCAGTCCCCGTATTAATGAAGACACAAACCTCTGATTTGTCATAGGAAGCAAAAAATAAAGATTATTTTGTATTTGGCCACCTACAAGTGCAGGTCATCTAGACACAAAAAGAGACCAAGAAGAGGTAACGTGAACCCTAAAGTTATCTGCCAGGTCAGTATACAAGAATGAAATAGATGAGGCAAGGCAAGGGCGAAACATCCTGGTCTCAGCCCAGAGACACTATGCTGATTTTTTGGTAAATCAGCCAGAAGCAATCTGTAGAAGTGGCAGTTATTCTGTACTTTCTGAGCATTATTACCTCCCCCCCTTCATCCCTACATATGATGTGTTTCACCCTTCCTTTCTCAAGCTGTGGTTAATGATTTCAAATCATCAAGTCCTATTAGATTTACCTTTCAAAATATCCCAAATCCAAATAATTTTTACCATTTTCATTTCTCCATCTCTCTTCCAGGCCTTCATTTTCTCATGTCTGAAATTTTTAAATAATATTCTTTTGCTCCTCCAGCTTATATTCTTATCCCCAAGAGTCTATTCTCATGAGGTAGAAATCTTTAAAGTAGATCTTGTCACGCCTCTTTTTTCAACCTCCCATTGCTTTCCATGCCCCTCACAATGACATCTGAAGCCCTTGTTTGAGTCTATGAGGCCCTGTATGATCTGTCCCCTTCATTTTTTAGGCCTGTCTTTTCTTACCAAACTATAGTAACATTGCCTTCTTTCTGTTCTTGGAAACACTGAGTTTGTTCCTGCTGTAGGGTCTTTGTACTGGCTGCTTCCTCTGCCTGCAGTGTTTCTCCTCCATATCTCACATGGTGGAATATTTCTACTTAATTCTGTCTCAACTCAGTATCCACCCCCTCACCCAGGCTTTCTCTGTCTGTCATATATGAAATTGGCCATTATTCCAGTTACTCTCTATCTCATTATCCTGCTTTCTTGTCTGTCTACCATCAATCATTTTCTGACCATTTCTCATTTATTTAGGGGTGTACTGTCTGTACCTAGTAAATATTTGTTGAACTAATTAGTTCTTTGGAGAGTAGAACCATGTTTCTCATATGCCATTGTTCACAGAACACTGATACATAAAACAGATGCAAGAGGAAGCGCTCTGGATGCAGTAAGCTCAGGGGAGAGAAGGCGCTGAATCTGCTCAACCTCCCCTTTCCTGACCCAGCCCCTGTGGAGCCGCAGGCCTTGCTTACCGCCTTGGACTCCACAAACACAGTTTGAGCACCCTAATACTAGACTTTGGTTATGGCACTGAAGGAGTGGCTTGGTACATTCCTACCATTGTTCACCCAAGTCCAAAGCTTGAATGGCCATTCCCCTCCAACCCTGCCCCCAGTCAATCCAGTCTATCTCTCTTGCTTACTCTTCTTTGTAGGTGAGTCATAAGTAGAGGGCAAAGGGCAAAAGCATTCTGCTAGTGAGTGAATGTGTCTGAACAAATGGCCTGGTTTCTTTCAAGTCCTGCAGAGGCTCTGTCCTAGAATCCCATTTGGCACCTCATTATATCCCAGGCTCCGCTTCCTAGAGAAGGTCATTATTTCAGCCTGTAATCCGACATAAAGGCTTCCCATTTTTCAGTTACATAAAGTAATGTAACACACTTCTCAGCATCAGACATCAGGATTAACACTGACAAGGCTTATGTCAAAACGCTCTACCAGGCAGCATCTCTAAAGTGAATAGAATAGTTAACGTGCCTGCACAATGATTCTTGCTTCATGCGGAGAAGGATTTATGTTTAAATACTATTAATGTTTTAACACCGATAGCCATGGTTTAAAAGAATTGTATTTTAATATAAGATTAAATGCATTTCTGTAATAATACTAATCTCATATAATTAATTTTTTTATGCTTTTAATTTTGACAACCAAGCTAACTAGTTTAGAGAATGTCATTTTTAAAATTTCCTTCTTTCTTTTTTAAATGAAATTCTATTAAGATGAAGAGAGTTTGGAAATGGGGAACTGCCTATTTGATTAGAGTGGAGGAGTCAGAAATGGGCCGCTTTCAATTTATGCTGAACATTGACCATTAATTAGCAGTGATAGTAATAGTAGTACAACTAATTATGAGTCTGTAACTCTGACCCTCCTGGGGAGTGGCAGCCTTAATGGTATAGGAATTGCTCTGGAGATTACATGAGGTTGGAAGAATTAGGCCTCCCTTCTAAATGAATAGCATGTGGAATGTTTATTTTTCTTTGTCAGATAGTTTCAGAAGGGCCTCTATGAGCAGAAGTGGCTAAGCCTGAGTTCACTCTCTGTATTTTTCCCCATATAGAAAAGCAATGCTTGTTAGAGGATTCTGTTGTGTGCAGAGAGGACAATTCATGCATTAGGGTGTAGTACGCACAGCAGGTCATAAGAGCAGAGAATTTGCAAGTCATATTAATCTACCCAAGGCCATTGAATATAGGGTTGCAGGCGGTATACTGTGTCAGAATGGGCTGGGCATGCCTCAGTAACAAAACAGACCCCTACTCCTTAAACAACAAAAGTGTATTTCTACCTTATACCACAAGTCTTTTGTGGATTAGCTGTGCATTCTGCAGCATGTCACTTTTGATTTTAGGGACATGGGCTGATCAATGTTCTACCATCTGGGTTATTGCTGGTTACTATAGCAAAGGGAATGGAATATGGTAAACTACGCACTAAATCTTAAAGGCCTCCACCTAGAAGTGGCTTACTTCTGCTTTCATTTATTGGCCAAAGCAAGCCACGTGGCCATACCTAATTTCATGGGAGCAGGGAAGGACAATACTTTCATTCATTGGAAAAAGGAAAGCCAAATATATCAACATGCATCTCTTATGACTAGCACAGGCACCCTGCTGATAGGTTAGCAGGGGCTGAATCCCTTTTGACATGCAGTGAGCCCTGGCTCAGGGCTTCTTCATCTGTCTGAGAAAGAAACACATTTTTCTAATTTACAAAGTAATGTCATAGGTAACAGCAGTCCAGGCCCTTAGCTCTGTAATCCATTTTGCCTAACGGATGATGATAATAATCTTTATTCATTCTTTCATTCTTGCATTTAAAAGTAGGAATCGAGTCCCTACTATGTGTTATATATGGGAAATAGAGCTATGAAAAATCAGACATGCTATCTGGACCCACTGAATTTATGGCCTCTCAGGGAAGACAGATAATGAAGAAATAATTAAAATGTGATTGATGCTACTGTCAGGAGATGTGAACGGTGCTATAGGAATCATATGACAGTAAATAAGTTACATACTGCAGGCGTTCTTCCTTCTTATGCAGCATCTTGCCTCTCCCCTTCAGGGCTAACCAAAATTTTCGAGTCTTTTAAGCAGATAATTAGACCAAGGCAGAAATAATTTTAGATGACCTTGTCTTTGAGACATTGATAAGCACTGGAAGAGGGTAAGCACTAAATTGCAGGTGTTAAAATGGCCATCTGATTGTCTTTATGATGCTCATCAAGACTTTACCATAGAGAGAATGAAAGGGAGCGGGAGCGGGAGTGGGAGTGGGAGTTAGTGCACAAGCATGAGCACACTCATGTGCATGTGGCCACATGGGCTTAGAATCAAATATTGACCCAGACTTTTCAGTATTTCTCCTTAAAGGACCCTGTAACAGATACTGTCAGAGTACTGCCCATGCTATCTCGGACAGTGACCATTTCACTACACACTGACCCATGGCTTCCATCTGTAAACAATGTAACATGCCGGCCGAGGACTTTCTCTAGTCACTGGTGTCCACTCTGCCTGTGTGCAGTGCAAAATAGACTTAAAGTACTGGAAATTTAATTCTTTACCACCCCACCTCCCTTGGTAGCATTCATTACCAATGACTAATGGAAGTTGGTGGATAAGTATCCAGGTTCCCTTGGTCTTTTAATAGAATAACTGAGACATGCCTACACTGACTCAGACCCTCTCACTCACAGCTGTAACCTGATTGATAGCACACACTTGGAGGATGTACTCTTTCCCAGTCTCACTTCCTAACTTCCCTACTCGTGCTTTCTAGAATCACTTTCCAAACCAACCACTTGCCTTTGAAGTTTTGTCTAAGGATTTGCTTAGGAGGAACTCAGCCAAAGACAGTCATATTTAAACATCTAACCAGTAATCTCCAGAATCAGGGCCTTTGAACTTTTCTCTGTCTACTCCTCTAAAAATGGGATGCTAAGAAAAAATGGTGACAATTGACATGGATAACTTAGAGAAATAGCAAGTGAGTCCTGCTGGGTGACAACTGGTCCTTAGATGCTGATTACTGTTATGATCTGGCTTTTGAAAATACAGCTCTCTGTTCATTTAGTCATTATATCTGCAGCTGGCAGGGTACACTGTAGCACCAATAGCCTTTTTCCCCAAACATGTTTTGTGATAATTTGGTATTTTTGTGTATATATCCGCATGATTAGGGCAAATTATACCACAAAGTCCTTTGGGAAAAAAAGCCCTTTAAAGCAGAACTAAGGCCATAGCAAGTGTATTTGGCTATTTTGTTTTTTTTCTTCTGAATACCATGTTCCATGTTCTTCTCCTTCATAATTCCTCCCTTAAGCATTATTTACTATTTGACTTTGGCATAAAAATACATTGATTAGAGAAATAAATTAGAGCCCAATTTATGAAAATAGATTTCTTTTACTTCAAGGAAATTCCTGTGGTGCTATTTGGAAAAGGTGATAAATGTAGTTTTTAGTAGAATATCTGCATAAATTAAGATTGATTTGCAATTCATCACCTTCCTTTCCTTGCTCTTCCTCAGTGACAAGATCTCATTTTTGCATTATCAAGGAGCGAATATTTTTAGGGGTGTGATTATTTGGCAGAAGTGCTAATAATGATGGGGGAAATTTTCAGAAAATATATCCAAACTGGAAGTTTCTACATTTTCAAAAATAGCACCTTGAAAGGTTACGTTTTCAGGCATTACTTCCCTTAAGCAATGTCTGAAAATAAAAGCTTTCCGTCGTGGTTTGTGCACAGGTGAGCTTCAGGGCATGGCATGGCAGCACAGTGCAGAAGTGTTGCCAGGGCCGTGTGCTCTGCAGCTCCCAGTCAGCATCACTAATGACCTTCCTCACCCCCTTCAGCTCTGTATTTGGTCTTGGCATCCATGTTTGCCATAGAATGGACCATCCTGTCTTTTATCCATCTTGGAGATAGATCACGCTGCACCCATATCACCACCCAGGCTTCCTTACCTCCATGTGCTCATGTGTACGTCACCTTCTCTCAAGAGTCCATTCTTCTCATCTTGCCAGCCAAGCACACCCTAATTCAAATATCTGCTCTGTGCCGCTTCCCCATGAAGCCTTCTTCATCAGAGTTTTTTCCTTGTACCCCTTCTCTCCAAACCAAGGCAGAAGGCAGCCTACTATGGTGGCATAAAAATGATCTTTGAGGTCCTATGACTGAAGTCAAATCTTGGCTTTGCCATTTACTAACTGGGGGAACTTGGTCTGTTATTGAACTTCCATGCCTTACACTTTCTGTATGTAATTCCCACCTCCTGAGAACACTGCGAGGAATAAATGTGGCAGCAGATATAAAGGGCCTTGTTCAGGGATTGAGCTCAAGGAATTTGAATGTTCTCTTTCACTCCATCCTCTGAAGTCCTCTCACACTGCATCTGCCAGTCCTGGCAGCTCAGTCTTATTCTCTTCTATCATATATTAGAGCATTTATATGTACATTATATCTCACTTTTCATATGAAGCCCAAATGTACCCGTCCATGCTGGGCTACCCTATGCGCCTTCAGCACCTGTGCTCCAATCAGCCTCACTGAACCAAACCAACAAACAAGGTAACAGACATGCGTCTGTGCAAACTGTATTCAGTGGATGTTATTGGCAGTGTCTTGGAATAATGAAAGGATAATGTTATACACCAAAATTTATTCAACTTTTTTCTAACCTTTTTTTTTTTACAAGTTTTATTTCTTACAGCAAGTATTTGCTTGTGCATACTCTCTCAATACCTTGCAATTTTTTTTTCTTACACACACCCCCTGCTACCCTCTTCTCTTTCCTGCCTTATACTGAGTCGTCATTTGCTTTCCATAAGTCAGGTTATCTGGCTTTCATGTGGCCACTCTCATTTTCATCCCTTCTTATTCTTCTCAACAAAGGGTCTTTTTTAGGATCTACACTTCTCAGAAAGCACAGAAGGGATTCTAACCATATATAATGTAATTTTTTCCCTGAAACCTATGCTGTTTCCTCTTTTCAAAGCTCAACACTTCTAGTATGTTTTTTTTTTTTATTGTGAGGTTGTTTCAAACCTATAGGAGTGTTAAGAGCTATCACATCCTTCTTATCCAGATTATTCAATTTTTAATATGTTAATACTTTTATTTTCCTTCTCTTTCTGAGACAGATAGATATTCTTTTTATGACATCTTGATCAACCCTATCAGTTTACCTTCTCTAAACACAGATCGTCTTTTCATTACTATGATGAAAACCTTCCCAGCCTGGAAATCGACACTGATACAGCTCTACCATTCAGTCCACAGACCCAGCCACAGTTCTCCAACTGTCTCAAAAATGACTCCTTTTCTTTGGTGCCCAAGTATGCTGTCCAGGAAATGTGCTGCATTCAGTTTTTGGTATTCATCAGTTTCTTTGATCTGGAACTGTTTCTCAGTCTTCCCCTGTCTCACATTTCCCTCTAGGATGACAGTCATCTGGATCTTTTAGAATGTCTTCATGATAAGACACACATCATGTATTCTTGCATGCATTCCTGGCGGGAATTGTGCAGAAATGATGCTGAGCTTTTGTCATTGCATCACTGCAGTAACCCATCCCCTCAGTTCATCACGTAGTCAAGTTGGTATTTGCCAGGTTCCCTCATCATTCTTTGTGTATGTCTTTATTTTCTGGTATAAAATAATAAGTTTTAGGAGCATCTTATACTTTCCCTGTTCAGCCATGGACCGTTTTTCCAAGTAACCCTGATTCTTTTTAGCGGAGGATGGCTTTAGAAACTAAGATCTGGGTCCTTGGAGTGTTCACTGCTCTTGGGATGCTATTGCTTCTAGATCATTTCGACACACGTTTTCTAGCTAAAAGGCAGATGCGTATATGACTGTGCATACATTTATTATTGTATCTGTGTATGTGTATGTATATATACTCCCTGCTGTGAGTTCATATCAATTCAAATTTAACTCTTTTCCCTTTTCCATGTTTATAAATACCTTCACAGATAGTGGGAAACTTGGCTCTCATTATCCTCAGTATATATACTCATTTGCTCAATATAAGCAATCTCAATGATCTGTAATTTCTTCCCTACCCACCACCTCTGCACCTCTGCACCTCTCCTCCTCTTTGCTCTGCCTCCTCAGACACTGTACACACCACTCTCCCCACCACTTTGTGACACCCCCTCCTCACACTGCCTCTATGTCTTCAGCTATGGTGCATAATGCCATTACCACTCACCTCCACAAGACGCTTCTCCCTCTCACCACTGCCTCCTCAGATGCCATTATCTTTTTCCAGGGAAAAGAGGGTGGGAAAGGAAAGGAAGGTCATCACTTGTGCCTGTTCACTGATGGATGGATTTTGGGAAGCCCCATACGCCTTTCACAATGCTTTTGCATCTGTGTTGAATGAACAAATATTTCTTCTCCATCCACTTCGCTTTTCTCTCTCAACATTACTTACTCCATTCTAAGGCTGTGTCTAAGTATAGGTGAAAATAGAAATCATTTAATAATATTCAGTTGAGCTGACTTGACGTGCACCTCCAACCATAGAGAAAACTAGGAGAGCTGGATGGTATGAGCAGTGGTGTCAGGTAACCAGTAGGCGGTATCTGGAGATTCAGCTCAAAATCTTTCTGTATCCAGGCTTGTTCAATACCCTCTTTCACCATCTTGTTTCTACATCAAAACACTTTATATATATGATAACATTCACAGTTTATAGTATTGCTATGGACAAAATGGTAAACAAACAGTCCTGTTGGTTTCTTTTACAAAATACCACTGGTACAAAGATAAGCATAAAGTCTTTTAAGAGTCAAGAAAATCACCTTGCACAGGATAGTGATAAATGATGTCATGTGCAGTCTTTAACAGTGATGGTGGTATTTTCTACACTCAGAGGGCAAATTGATTTTTGAATCTTTGTTAGTTGCCTGTGTCTAATCAATAGGCAAGCTTCTCTGGGAAAGAATAGAGTGAAACACTGTAAATCCCCCGCTGATTTTTCAAGACAGCAGAGTCCCCAGACCTCATAAACTTCCTGCCATTCATCTTTTCCCCCTTTTGAAAACTTTTATTTATTTTCCTAGATTGCTTGTTTGTGTAAATAATCTCTTCTTATGAAAATATGAAATGGATCATTGGCAACGTCCTAAATAACCTTAATAGAATAAAACCACAAGCTCTGCCTAAGTTAAATTATCATAAATTTTATATCCCAGAAACTTGGCAGAGAGTTCTGGGTGGGTAAGGAAGTGGCCAGAATCTTAAGAGAAAAATTCTTCAGACCTAGAATTCATGGCAGAAGTGGAACAAGCTGCCATGACATGTCTGATCTCATTAATGCCCAAGGTTCCCCACACAGGGATGGATAAATGACAATGTATCACTCATTCCTGCCCTCTGAAGCCTTTCCATTAGAAATACTGCAACTTAATCTCACATGTCACAAATCAAACCCAAACTTGAAAACTACCTTTCCCAAGAAAGGTGAACGAATCCCACAACACATGGAAAAAAGCTAGTGTGCCTCTCCAACAAAGCAGTATGACCCCGATAGCAGCTATTGCAATTGGCTCCAGTTGGGAAGTGCCCACCGTGCACCAGTGTTCAGACTGCACATGGTCGTTATATGAGCTCGGCTTTTTGCAAGTTGCATGACTTTGGGCAAATTGTTGAAATTCTTCTTAGCTCAGTTACTTCATTTCTTAAGTAGAGATAGTACTCTCCGTCTCTCAGGGAAGTTATAAGCATTAAAGGAGAGTTTTTCAAAAATGCTCAGCCAAATAACTAAGCTCTTGATAAATAGTAGCTATGACTCACTATTGCTTATTGTTACTTCCCAACACTGAGCTAAAGGCTTTATATTATATACCTCATTAATTCTCACAGAATTAGATATATATTATGAAACACTATTTTGCAGAGAAGGAGACTAAGTTTTAGCTTAGATAACATTCCTACATAATACAGCTAGGAAAATGGTATATTCCAAAGCAAATGTAATCTTTCTATAAAGTTAAGCTGCTACTTGTATATTGAAATAAAGTTTCTTATGGATTACAATTGCGTACAGTACTAAGAAGAATGTTATTGCATGTATGTTGATGAGTACAATAAGGCTGTGATTTTCTTCTTTTGTTATGTTTTTGTCTGGTCTTGGTAACAGGGTTGTACTGACCTAATACAGTCAGTGGGGAATAAATTCTGTTTTTTCTGTCATCTGGAAATATTTGCATAAAATTGAAATGATCTCTTCCTTGAAAATTTGAAAAACTTGCCTGTACAACCATCTGACATGGTATTCTCTTTGCAAAAATATTTTTAACTACTTTCATGTGTTTAATAGTCACAAGACTATATTACCTTTTTTTGTTTTTTATGCCCATTCTGTTAAGTTATACACTTCTAGACATTTTTCTGTTTCATCTATTTTCAATGTCATATAGTTATTGATATTAGTCACTTATTATCATATTTAAGGTACATTTATGTACACCTTTTCACTTGAAAATACTGTGTTTTTCTTCACATTCTTTTGATCAGTCCTGTCAAAGTTTTATCTGTTTTAAATTTTATCAGCAAATATTTTCTATTTCATACATTTCTGCTCTTATGCTTATTATAGTTTTTCTTTTGCTAAATATAGACTTATTTCGCTCATTTTTATGTACTTAAGTTTGATATTCATTTTTTAAATTTTGGAGCTATTTTCTAATATAAGTTCAGATTTTAATATGCAGTGTTTCATTGTTCTTCAGTTGTAGTTATCTTAATTTCTTATTAATAAAATATTAAATGGGGAAAAATAAGCCCACAAGGATCACATAAGAATTGAGTAAGTATTTCATCCTTTCTATAAAGTTAAAAACAGCTTATATTATAAAGCATTTTAGGAACAACTACATAGATGGTGTGTTATGGAATGAATGTTCCAAAATTTATATGCCGAAACCTTAACCCCCAGTGTGATGATATTTGGAGGTGACGTCTTTGGGACATAACTAAGTTTTGATGAGGTCATCAGGGCGGTGACCTCATGATGGGATTAGTGCTCTTACAAGAAGAGGAAAAGAGAGAGAGATCTCTTACTCTGTCCACTTGCACAAAGGCCATGGGAACACACAGTGAGAAGGCAGCAGTCTGCAAACTATGAAGAGGACTTTCACCAGACCTCAACTGTACTAGACCCTTGATCTTGGACTTTCAGCCTCCATAACTGTGAGGAAATAAATGTCTGTTGGTTAAGCCATCCATTACATGGATGCAATGAAACTATGTAAAAATAAGACAAAGGAAGGGTGAACCCATGATTCAAGATTATGATTACCTTGGGGGAGGCAAGGAGATGAAATAGGGAATGTCCAGATGGATAGATAAAGGTTATTGTCTGGGTCACAGCTTTTATTTTATATGTGGCATTCATGAGTGTCACGTATTTTAAAGAATAAGTTTCATTCTTAAAAATAACTTACTAAATAAAACCAGGAAAATTTTTATAACTAACATTTGACAAATGCTAATAGTGTGCCAGTCCCCATTTTAACACTCACTGAGTCCTCACAAGGGCCCCTGCAGGTGAAGATACTTTTTATGGTTACAGTCTTTATTATAGATCCAAGTACCAAGCGCAGTCAATGGATCAAGTCCTGATCAATGGATCGAGCTGCTTTAGAGGCCATGACTGGGATCACTGGATATGAGGTATAGAAAAGCAAACTGAAGTCTTTTGAGTAAGCAGGTCTACAGTTATATGAGGTATAGAGCTCCGTCAGTGGAAGGATCCTCGCAGAGACCATTTGCCCCTTATCCAAAAAAGTACCATAGAATAAGAGACCTAGCTTCATGAGCTTCTTAGTCTCCTTTGCATTAATTAACACCAAAGGCCTCAGAGCAGTCAGGTTCCTCCCTTGCTCACAATATAAATGGCATTTAGGGAGAGAGACTTGCATGACAATAATACAGGCTCTAGAGTTCCCTGGACCTGGGTTTAAATCCCAGCTCTACCACTTACTAGCTTTGAGGCCTGTGATAAAATGGTTCTCTGTCCCCGGGCATCAGTTTCTTCATCTGTAAAAATCACAGAATTGTTGTTAGGATTATAGATTATCCCCTGCACTGTGCTTGGACCCATGGAAAAGACTCTGTAGTATTGGAGAGAAGGAAACCAGATATGTGGAATATATGATGCCAACGCCTGGATTCCCTAAGGCAATGAGCTGATATTTCCATGAGGCAGAGGGAGCAATGTCCTAATTGATGAGTGGGATGCCAAGCAGAAATTCACCTGGGAAACTTGACCTCTGCCTTGCTCTCCCTGTTCCTTAGCACATGTGTTGTGAGCATATTGGAGGAATTCCTCTACTGAGCTTCAGTTATTTATCAGATGATTGTGTTCAGTGACATGTGTGGCAGATATGAATCCATGGGTCCTTCCCCCTGGAATGCTTCTGGGCAAGTCATACAGCCAGGACCCTTTAAAGCATCAGCTCTGAAGGGCAAAAATTGATTTCCTTCACAGCCTCTTCCTTCACATATCTCAGGCTTCTTGGGATTTCCTTGCACTGCAGGGCTAATGACTTTTGATACTGATCGATGCAAAGCTAATTAATTTACTTCACAGTTTTCATGTACTCAAACTACCCAATGGTTCAAATGATTTGTTATTGTTGGTGTTTGGGGGGTGGTTAGGAGTCTATTCTTTGTCTTTCCTTTTCCAGGGACTAATTAGCTCTGATGACTTTATTTATTGATGGGATTTGAATTGTGTGGCAGGAGTGTGGAATTGCAGGGAAAAACACTGGGATTCCATGACTTCTGTGGTTTTCAACTAGTGAGTATTCGTGACAGGGGCTCTATAATCTAAATAAGTATAATTTTATTTTGACATTTTATCGATTAGGTAGTTGATTTTAACTATCTTTGGAAGGTTCCAACATAGCATGGTATCGCTCTCTTTGTCTCTCTCACACACCCATATAATAGAACATGATGAAAATAAAAATATATCCATGGAAATTATTCTCTATCTGGAAACTATAAATTCTTTGCTTACCAATTTAAAACATCATCCCTTTATGATGATATTAAAAATTTAGTCAATTTAGTTTAAACTTTCAGTTTCATATTTAGAAGCATTTAGAGGATACTTGATGAATCACAGATTATACTTTGTTATATTATAGTGTGATTCAAGTATGTTATACTGTAGTGATAAAAATTATGGGCTATGGAATTCACTAAACTTGGATTTGAATCTTTCCTCTGAAGCTTATAGTGACTAGTTTGAGATATGTACATTATTTGAGTCTCAAGTTGCTCAACTGTAAAATGAGGATCATAATATCCCATTAGGCTGCTTCAAAAAATGAGTATTTGTGCAAAAGGTAGAGCATATATCTTGGTATATGGTAAGTGTGCTCTTAATGCCAATCACAGTTCATAGTGGTGTTACTATCTGGTAGTTCATTTCCTTGCTTTACTCTCTAGCACAAGAACAAAGCACCATATAAGAGTTTTAAAAAAATTACACGGAAAGCCTCCTCCTAGTTCCATTAAGGAGAAGCAATGTGGCTGGTCGGGTGGCCATATGCTAGAGACCAGGACCCTCCTACATGCATTGAGTCATTGACATGTGATTTGCAGAAGCTACTCAGTATAACAGTTTTTTAATTAAAATATTTCAAAAGAAATAATATCCCCCTACTGGGTGGATCATATCTCTATCTAAGCTGATACTCATGCAGTATGTATTAAAACAAGATTAAAGTGTAAATTAGAGTCAGTTCTATAGATATGTGTGACTATTCTGTCTCTTAATTGGAATATTTCTACCGGTTTGTTTAAAAAAGAACTCCAAAGTAATGTCTAATTCTCATGTTGTCAGAAGCTTATAGAAACTTTAAACTTGTAGTTTAAATAAATACTTTTCTGAAGAAACTAATAATGAATGTAGCATCATTAGGTGTCAAGGTAAATTCTAGTAGGACTGGCAACTTTTGATTGTGATTCAGTTTGGGGCAAGACACTGTTGCCTGCTTGATGAGAACATAGATGCACTTAATATGCATGACTTTGGGGTGAAAGGAAGTTCTCCACAGTGTAGAGATGACTGAGGATAAAGCTAAGCATTACATAGGTTGGATATTTTTCAAGTGATAATCAAATGGGTTTAGAGTTAGCCAGACCTGGTTTGAAACCCAGGTCTACCAGTCATGGTTAACTTTGGACAAGTTACTTAGCCTCCCACGGTCATTTTTCATATCTGTCAGATGGGGTTTAAAATAGGTTCCTTGTATGGAGGTTGTAAGAATCAAGCACAATAATGTATATAAAATACTTAGTGTAGGAACTGACATGTAAGAAATGCTCTGTAAATTTCTACTTCTAATCTTTATGATTAATTAAATATTACATTTAACTGACATTTAACTAGTAGCTAATGAGCTGGGAAAGTTTTAGTTAACCAAAAATTAATGAGCTATAATCATTTTTGAGCTATGAGAATTACCACCACTTCCACCACCACCACCATCAATATCAGCTTTAGAGTCTGCATGTCATTCACATATCAGCTGATAGTTTGGACTCAACCAGGTTGGTCTTGTCCCACGACCCAAGAAAAGCCACCTGGTCCTGGATCAGAATATTGTAAATTCATCTTTATCTGCCGATTCCTTGAGGACAAATGAGACTGAAAGACGATTAGCAATAATTCAAGTCATTCTCTCAAAGAGGAGCTTTGGTGGGGTCAGGTGGACTAGGACATAAAATTGGGGCCTTAAAATGCAATGATAGCCACCTCTACCTCTCTTACATGGTGTTCTTTTTGTTGTCTTACCACAACATTTATGAATGCAGAAAGGTTACACCTTCTAGATGTCTTTTCTCAGATGTGTGTGAGTCCGTTAGTCATCGCCCCAAGTGTCTGAATGTCGAGTGGTGAGTGTGGGAGCTGAGCAGAAAAGTGACTCATTTTTAATTAATATTTTAAACAACGTTCTTGGTGGTGGCCATGTTTTATTTCTCTAACCTCTCTGGTTAGAGAGCCTGAGCTTGCATCGGCTCATTAACTCTGACAGCTTGGCCTTTAGCTTCTCCTCCATATGTGATATACCAGATTTCACTTCTACTGTGTAATTTAAGAGGAGAGATGCCACATTTTCTATTGGAGTGTTTAGGTCTTTCAGGGATACTCTGAGTCTGAGTTTCACTTTAATGAGACAATGCCAGAAAACAAAAACAAAAAAACAAAACAAAACAAAAACATAAGATACCACTTCCTCAAAGACAGGAATCCAGAGCCATTAGCCCAATAAAGTACTTACGAGGCTGCAAATTACATATTAAGGTAGATGTTGATAGAGAGGTAAAGTTGCCAAATCAAAATTATTTAGGAAATTTTGCAAATTAAAACATTTTCCACTGATAATGGAAAGTGACAGTTTCCTCCTCTTAGATGTTAAATCCAGTATCTTTACTTTTGCAATTTACGTGGGAATAATGAATGTTTTATGTTTAGACCTTCCCCTTCCAGGAAACAGGCTTCACCTTTCTGATTTTTATTGAATTAGCTGCCAGCATGCGGGAAATTTTGTTAGCATTTTGTCCTAGCAGATAATTTCAAAAAAATATTTAAAAAACATATACATAATTAAAATTATATGCCCACCCACTAGCCCAGCATGGTTTAAGGTTGTGTGTACATACAGTTATGCACGTATAATTTATTTTAAGGAACTTAACCCCAGGGTAGCTTCTGTAAGCTGTGTGTCTGTGTGTGTGTGTGTGTGTGTATGGTCTTATAATATTGTTGAACTCTATCCAAAATTGAATTAGCCTTTTTTTTATTCTCTGGAGAAATAATGCATCTCTCATCCTTTGAGCTACTCATATGATATATTTGATTATTTCAGAATAATCCATTTTTATTTCTGAAAAAAAAAAATGCTAGTCTTTCTTTTAAATAACCAAAAAATTTTAGGTATTTTGCTCTGGATTGGAAAACAACAACTCCTTCCTAGTAAACATGAGCTCTGTGTCATCCCTTCCACATGGTCCCTGAAGTGCCTGCTGTAGTAAAGCTTCAGGAACAAAATCTCCAGCAGTCGGCTCTCTTTCATGTATGCATATATTTGTAAGTAGGAGATCTAGGGTAGTTTGCTGGCCACCACTCAGGTTAGAGTTTTGATAATTTTGCCACAATGAAATTATAATTTGGAGACAGCTCATGTTTCATGTACCATCATTTCATCTTTTTCAAATGCATTTTACAGTGGGGGAATCTTATTTCTTAACAGACAAGTATACATGTTAGCTTGAATGAGATTTTCCTATGAAGGAATATGAATCTGACTTTCATACATGAGAGAGCATTGTCCTACGTAGAAGTTTTGTGATAACAGAATTTATCCCATTTAAGATGATATTTGAGCAAGGAATAAGAGAAAGGCAGCAGAGAATGATGGATGGAGCCAAACACTCAGAATGTAAGGTGAAAGACAGGATCTCTGAAATGATATCTTTGTCCCCACATATTTTGTTGTTACTGGGAATGTAAGGAATGATCTTTGAAATATTTTTTTCTGGTAGAACTTTTCAATGGTTTTTATATGGTACCACATTTGCAGAGGACCCTTAGCCAATCAGAATGCCAGCAGGTTGTATAGTACCATTATCGGATGACGACAAAGCTGGGCACCTTAGCATAGGCTCATCTTTCCATTTCAGTACCTATTTCCCCTAATATACCCTTAAGCATGAGTACTTTGGGGTTTCTGTAGGAAAATTATTGAGTGTTAACACAGAGGAGTCATTTATTATTCTTGTATTTTTAAAATAATTTCCCAGAACTCCAACATTATTTTAGAAGTTACAAATATTACTGAAAGTGCTCGAGGATCCAGAAACTTCTTTAAGGGTGTGTAGTATTTTTATCTTCTTGGTATCCCCTCTCTATAAATACAGATATGTTAAAATATAATCGACAATCCTTCCTAAATTTATATATGCCTCTGACTCGATGAAACCTAGAAATCTCAGTATCATACTGGTATTCCTTATGAGGAATTTTGACTGCTTTCTATTTATTAAAAAGATATAGTTATAAAGGCTTGTTGGAGCTTTAGGAGTGGGTGGGCATGCGTGCACGTGGTAGACTGGGTTCTGGGAAAGCAGAAATGAGATGGAGTCTGGGGTGCAAGATGTTTATTAGGCATCAGCACCCATGAAAGGAAGGGGCAGAAGCAGGACAAAGCAGAGGAGAAGTTAGACTATAAGGCAGGCCTTGCAAACCCAGCATTGCCCAACCCAGCTGGGAGCTCTGGAGTAAATATTGCCCATAAAGGCGGTCCTGTGATGAGCTGAATGGCAATATCTTTATATGCTTGCCTAACTCAGTTACAAGATGCTGGCTGCCCAGGAAAGTATGACCTCTAGGGAAGCAGCTCATTTGAAGTAGCTAATGGCTGGGCACTGTTTGCTAACCACCTATTTCTCAGTTGGGCAGTAAACACTTTCTTGAAATGGAATATGGGTGGTGCATATCTGTGTCAAACACAATATGTGTGTGTCCTCCTATCCCCTGAACCCCCATACACCTAGTTTAGCATAGAATGGTTATCTTCCTGAATGTCAGTTAACCTTGAAAGGATCATCTGACCTTTTACAACATAGTCAACCATCAAGAAAGCTATGGATTCTTCCAAGAATGTAGCAAGACTGAGGAAAAATATAGAGCTGCAGAGGAAAAACTAAAATGCAAATAGGTGAATAAAATCAGACCAGTGAGACTCTTTGTAGTATGTAGACATGAAGTGAGGGCACCATTGATGTCTGAGTATTTTGATAGAATGAGAATGCGAAGATTCTAAATGACATTTATTGAGCTGTTGGTCTATATGTTAAGTGATTTACACCCTACTATCTCATTTAAACCTCACAACAACCCAAAGAGGTCAGGCCTTTATTATCATCTCCAGTTTATACATAAGAAAACTGAGATTCTATGAATTTTATCAAGGTCTCAGAGCTAACGAGTAGTGAGGCAGGGATTAAAACTCAAGTTGTCTAGCCCCACAACAGTTTTAACCATTTCTGAGAGCTTCGCCATTTTTTAAGAATAAGTGCACTGGGAACATTCCCTTTGAGTGGTGTAACTAAGCAGAAGACAGCAGAATAAACATCTGTGCATACCATGGATTTAGCGCCAAGCAGTATCAGACATGATCCTTGCCTTCAGGGAACCCTTGAGGCAAGACTTCTACACTCAAAATTATAAATATACAACATTGTAGTTCCCACACACATGCTTAAGAAATCACAGTATATTTCAGTGGGAGGAATAATCTCATGCTGTTGAGGGGACTGGTGTTGGTTAGGTCTTTATAATAGGTTAAAAAATAATTTCTTAACTCGAGAGATACAAGCTTCCCAGAAAACCTGCGTATGACCTCTTATAGTAGTTAGTTGCCAACATTTAAAAATTAGTAGATTTAACAGGAAAATATTGATTTCCATTTTTGTCATTGTTGCCACATTGAAAGGGCCCCTTTAGGCATCTAAGCTGGTGACCTGAGTAGGGACACAAATACAAGACTTCATCATTATCTTAAAATGACAAGATTGCATTTTGGCTCTCTCAGTGGAAAAGGGAAGATCTGCAAGATCGAGGCACCTTTTCTTCAGGGTAGAAGCTGAAGCTGCATGTCAGGATTTCACCTCGCCCATCTTTTTAATTACCTGGAGCCAAAGGGGCACATAGCCCACAGAGTGATACCTCTGCCCTCTTCTCACCCTTTCTGTGGTTTTTCTGTAGCCTCGAGTCACTGTAGCCTGAGTGCTGAGAAGGGCTTTAACTAAAAGTGAGAGGTGAGATTCAGCGGTGAAACAGGAGGCTGAAAAAGTCAGTAAAAGGAATCATCTTTAAGAGTGAGATTTAATGCAGACTTCTCCCCTGAGGGCCCTTGTCACTTCAGGTCTTTAATACCAGGCCTGACAAATATTTAGAAAATGTTCAGGCCAGAACCATTTTGCAGCTGGAGAGGACAAGATATCCTGATAGATTTTTTTTCTCCTTCATCTTAAATATCTGTGATCTTCTGAATCTTTCTAAGGAAACACAGGTCTCTGGCTGGCATTTGGTGCTAGAAGAGAGAGATAATGGAGCCGGGGCTGAAGTAGAGCTTCCCAGAAGCTGGGAGAGAGGAGGTAAGGAAGCTGGAGTTGCCTGCTCAGAGAAGTGGAAAAAGAGCCTGGTGGTGGGCTTGACCTTATAAAAGGGTGATTTCTGAAGGAACTGATGGGAAGTAAGGTAGCACTTCTTCATTTACAAGTATTGAAGTATTTACTGAGAAAACTAAATACTTAGGGATGACTCAAGCCATGCTTCTAAGGGACAAAAGAACTATTTGGGAAGAGCAGCAATGCTGTCATAAGTAGGGAAATCACTGGAAGGCAGTGCGTGAGCAGAGGTATGTGCTCTACCAATGCTACAACACACAGGACGGTGCTTTTCTTTCCATTTTTGGATTGGAGCTCTTTTTTTCCCTAACAAAAGGTTACACTGATCCTGAATATGTAAGGAAGATTGATAGAGGTAGTGCCGCTCCAGTTGACGTGTGGAGGATGGGGTTGGAGGTCTGACAGCCTGGCTTCCCTTTGGTTCACTACTCCTGTCACCAAATGAGAGCTCCTCAAAAGTCAGATAAACTCTGGGAAAGAATTGGAATGTGCGCACAGTGTTTTCATTTAAACCTTATAGTAACCCTGTGGAGAGAACAGAATTAATCTCCATTTTACAAATAAGGAAACTGAGAGCCGGAAAGGTTACACAGCTCAGTCAAACCCCTTCGTGCTTGCACATATTAAAGCTAGGATGTGAACCCAGGTCCCTAAGTCTAAATCCCTGCTTTCCCACCCCCGGAGTACACACCAGGGTCCCACACCAGAGGAGACTGATGTGACGGGGGAAGGCACTGGAGAGAGTGCAGGAGCTAAACCGACTCTTGGAATCTACTTTGGAATTTGAGTCTGTGCAAGAACTAGTAAGGACATTGTAAGTGGGAAGGGACGCAGGAGCAAAGGCTGGAGCTGAAGGGATGCATGAGGTTTGAAAGTATGTTTAGATTAGCTTGTGAGGGGTTTGTAGTCCAAGGCAACCTTGAGTTCTGCCAGCGAGGCAGTTAGGATAGAACCCTTGCAGAGTCTTGAGCCAGGTGTGGCCAAGAAGACAGCAGGGTGTTAGGCAGTCTGCCTGTCCATGTGGAGAAGGAGGTGCAGGCGGAGGGTGAGACTGAAGTAAGGCAGCCCAGCCAGGGTTCCAGCATGGAACGAGGAGAACATGGCTGGTTAGAATGGCTGGATGTAGCCTTTCAAAGGCAGGAGCAGGACAGGGTAAAGGAGGTAGAGACAGAACAGCTTCCACGATCTGAATTGAGAGAATGGGTAGATGGTGGTGAAATAATGTTGATGATGGTGCAGTAATGATGATCGCAACCATTTACTTCATGCTTCCTGGGGGCCAGCCACTGTCTAAGCTCTTATTTTTGCTACCTGACTTAATCTGCCCACACTCCTCTAGAGCAGATACTGTAATGATCCCTATTTCACCTTGGAGAAAACTATATACAGAGAGGTTTAGGAACTTGTCCAAGGTCTCATAGCTAATGGGTATTGGGGGCAGCATTCAAACCCAGGCATTCTGGCCCTAAATCTGTCCCCTTAACTATACTATATACCACCTCTCATTGTAAGTGAACCAATGCTGCTACAGGAACAGAGAAGACCTTTGCCAAATTTTGATATGGAAAACCAATTCTTTCAATTTTTGTATGTTTGCTTGTGTAAACCAGAATTTCTTAAATAGTATAGCATGAGACATTTATAAAAGATATGGAAATATATTTTGGTTTGAGGAATAGTGACTGACTAAATCAGGTTTCTATACTCCCAGACTTCACAGGTGCTTTGTAATGGGAGAATGTACCCTAAAAATTGCCAGAAGATACTACACAATGCAGTGTTTCCTATGCAAATTTGAAAAACCTAACTCTTCTTTTCCCATAAAAAAGTTCACTTGTGTTTTTCCAAACGTGTGTTGGGAGGCATACAATTTGGGAAATGACGACGTAGGTATTTTGTGAGTTTTGGACCAGAAACAACACTACAAGTAAAAACTGGCCATTTGGAAGTAAGCATGTGTCTCATTTAGGAGCAGAGGCCAGTCTAGCCTTTTCAGGAGCCTCATTTAGTCATTACTCAGACTTGGCATTGTACTCAGGCCCCTCCACCCAGTCTCTGCATTTCTCTCAATAGGTGGCTTCCTGCTGAGTCCAAAAGGCTGCACCTGTTAACAGCCTGGACCCAATTACTCTCAAAAATCTGGACTTCAACTGCCACACTGAAGCAGTAGTCCTTGAGCCTGTAGACCTCATGATAATGATTTCTAATGACACTCTGAAAGAGGACATACTCCACCTTCTCATGCAGAAGGAAAACCTTAGAGCCAAGCTCATCTGTCAAGTCCAGAGGTCAGCCACCCTGTAGCAAGAGGGGACCAGGGAAGGAAGAAAGAACCCCAAGTGGGTTTTCTGAGTACTATTTCCTCTGACATCAATGCCAGTGGCCACACACCTACTGGGTCTCCTACTGAGTTAGCCTGAGCCTGTTAACAAATGCATCAAACTAGCACTAAATATCTTGAAAGGACATAGTATGGCTCACTTTTTTCCTTGTGCAGCAGTCACAAAGTATGAGAAGCTTCAGCCTAATAGTATGAAGTGGTGCAGAGGAGCCCAGCCTGTGAAATTGTGAGAGAATCGCAAACTACATGTTCATCTTCTAGTCTCTTGAACCAGTGAGTGACAAACTTTCTCCTCTCCACTTGAAATTGAGTAGTACTTTCTAGTCTTTCATGTCTCCTTGATCTGTGTATCTTATTCAGTAATAAACTCAGGAGAGGACTCTGTCTAAGTTCTGCTGCATTCATTGGCATCCATGGATATCCTTGATTTAAGGCACTGTAAAGAGGACATCCTGGGGCCATTTGGGAACCATCTTCTCTTAAATGATTTGTGCCCCCTCACCTCACTCTCAAGCTACCAGGGCTACCTCCTTCCTCCTACCTTTTCCTTTAGTAATATACCACTTGACCAAAATTTAATCATCCGATACCCTATTCCTTTAAAGCTCCAGAATTTCTTTGTGAAATAAAAAGGAACTAATCAGTTTAATGAGGTAATGGTCTTCAAGTACCTGGGGATTTCTTTCTCATGCATCTCAGAGGAAGTCTTTTCAATAGAATATTGTGATACAGAGGGGTAGTTCTCATGGCAGCAGAAATTTCAGTCCTCAGCTAGGCCTATGAGGAAGACATATTAAGAGCAATGTCTTTAATCTTCAGAATATTCTAGATGTTGCCTCTTGATAGGTCAACGCCTAATCTTTCACCTGTGAAACTAGACTCACTCATGACATTTCTGGTAAACATCCATAAAAATGTCAATAATTCTAGCATCAGCACAAGGTCCCTAGCTCTTTTGTCTTTACAAGTATACACACAGTGACTCTCCTGATCATGGAGGTGAGTGGAGTTTAGGAGAGGTTCATATTGGGTGCAAAATAACATTGGACGGAATACATAGGGAGAAAACTCCATCGATTAAAAACAGGAATATTACCATTCTCACTTTCTTCTGAACCTAAAGAAATTTTCAGATTTTGTTGCAACTTCCAAATTATTACCCAGATCCTAAAAGCTTAGTCCTTTAAAGAAGAGAAGAATAAAATCTATTGTAATGACTCTTTTGGCCCAGGCTGATGTAAATCAAAGGGACTTTTATCCACTCAATGTGGAAAGAGCAAATTAATTCTTATGGAAAGACTGTCTTTGCAAAAATAGTAGACTGGGGTGTTTACAGAAGAAACTCTATGTCTCTATTAAAAAACTGGGTTTATCAAATTCACTTAAAAAAAAAAAAAAGAAAAAAAAAAAACAGGAAAACCACCAAGACCACAATGTGTTAAAAAACTTAAAACTATTTGGGAATTTGTTAAGAGAATTGACAGATTACTTGATTTCTGAAAAATCATTTAATTAAATTTTATATACCTATATAGAGGTATAGATCTTTATAGATCTATGCACTGATATGTCTTTCTCAGTGTGCATGTCTCTATCAGTTGTTTCACACATATTCTCTGCCAGGCATAGTGAAAAGCACCTCAAGTACATTATTTCATTTAATCTTCATAAAATATCAAGAATGGAATGATGGATATTTCAGTGAAGTATTTAAGGACATTGGAGTCAGAAATCACCTATAGCGAATGGATGAACTAGTACTTGAACTCAGGTCTTCCTGATCTCTCAGCCAGTATGCATGATCACTCCACTGTGTTGCTTTCGTTTTTCCTTTTGTCTCTTTGGATATTGTGTGGACAGAGTTCTTGCTGTTGAATAATTTCTGTATTAGCAAACTATTAACACAAATTGAATAATTTGTACAGTAGCAAACAACCCTCAAATAAATAGGTATTTATTTCTCATGAGTCTGTTGGCAGTGGCTTTGCTCAGCTCAGTTCCATGTGTCTCATACCAATACCCAGGCTGAAGGAGAAGCCCCCATCTGGGCTATGCTATTCTCATTGCAGAGAACAGAAATGCAAAAGGTTCAGTTAAGTCCAGAAATTGCATTGATAGCTTCTGCTTGGACATGGGTATTTCACATCAACTAACATTCCATTGCCCAAAGAAAGTCACATGGCCACGCCTGACAATATGATGGTAAGTCACAGATGAAGGAGGAATGTATAATCCTATTAAAACAAGAATAAGTAGTTGGGAGGAAAATATACAACCTACCACAGTGTGGTGGAGGTTAAATTATAGAAGATAAGCCTCTCTGTGACTCGGTGGTGGAGAAATGACTAGCAAGATGTAAAGGTAACTTTTGCTCCTTGATTTATCCCCATAGCTCCTGAAATTGAAGAGAAACTGGTCAATATTCTGATGCTGTTATAGGCATGAAGTGGTCCCCACAAATCAGCCATTTCTAAAAGGAATGAGAGGAAGCATCAGTGTGGCAAAGGATGAGCTGGCCACCTAGACTTTGACACGGGAGTGGCCAAGGCCTTCCCCAGTAGGGCAGGAGAGTTGGACTCTGTGAACTTAGAAGTTCTACGCTAACGGCATGGACTCCCATACAGTGCACATCAAGGGAGTGAGCAGGCAGGTGACTGGGTAAGGCAAGAACTAGTTAATTTACTCAGGTGGAGGGAAGAAAAAATGGGCAGTTGCTTAGGGAAAGTAGAATCAGGAGTTGAAAGTCACCATTTGCTCCACTCTCTGTGGTTACAATAGAGTACTAACTATGATACCATCAGCTTTTGGCCACAAATTGAATCCCAGGCTAGAAATGAAAAGGGAGTGATACCCTTTAAGCTCTCCCTGTACCACACTGCTCTCTGGCCATTTTTGTTTGTTTGTTTGTTTTGTTTTTGTTTTTTTTTTGTTTGGTTTTGTTCTGCATGATCCCCTTACCCCCTCACACCTTAACTGGTCTGGATACAGGTTACTTCCAAGCATAATCCCCATCCCTCAGGACCCTGATTCTCAAGCTTATTTAGAAGGCAGGTCATTCAGACATTGTAGTTCTCTAGCAGGATTTTGCTGCTGGCAACCGAAGTATGTATTTAAGTAACTTGTGGCTCTGCTTTGTAAAAACAGTCCCACCACATGGGGCTTTGCCAGCGGAAGGACAGCTAATGGCTCTGGCTGTGTTTGGGTAAATGCAAGAATGTGGGGTAGTGATATAAGGCATAGGCTTCAGAGTCACACTACCTGACTTCTCTTCTGATTTCATTACTTCTTTGATTTGGGCAAGCTTCCTAACCTAAGTCTCAATGTCCTCATCTGTCCAAAGGAGATAATAATAGTCTAAATAGTCACCCTGAGGATTCAACAAGATAATCCACATAAGGCACTTAATAGAATGCCAAACACATGGTAATCACTTAGTAAGTGGTTATTATTACTATCATTGTCGCCACCATCATCAGAGATAATGGAGATAATGATTATCACCGATACATTATCACCGATAATGTATCGGTGATAATCACCGATAATGTATCACCGATATTACATATCAGTAATGTTTAATAATGCCAGTGGTTAATGGTTATTGAATGTCCTTTCTGTGCTAGGTATGCTTCTGAGCTCTTCTGAAGCTCATCTTCCCGAGAACCCAGAGAGATGGGTAGGATTGCAGCCCCTCATTCTACAGATGAAGTAACGAGGTTTCATAGAGATTAATAGCTTGCCAGGGTAATTAGGGAAAGTTAGGGTGGATCTTTCCAGATAGGGTGGCGTCAGAGCCCACACTCTTAACATTACACACTATGCTGCTCACAATAACACAAAATTGTAGCTCACATTTTTTTCTTTGGGACCAGAGTGACTGGACAGGTTATAAATGCTATGACCCCCATCCTGCTTCATCCTGTGCAGCTGGGGGAAAGTAGGCATACTTCTGAGAGCACCAGCCTTGAGTCCACATTGTGTATAAATCACACAGCAAACAAATGACCCAATTATAATGGTTGACTGCTGTGCATGACTGGAGCCTCCTATAGTGCTTAACTGTAAGTCTCTCTGAGGGCTGGTGTGATCCCTTTGCAAAAGGTCCCACTCAGAGGTCTGCTGGGGTGGCTGTGTGTGCTGTGGTTGACCTGGTCCACAGATAATGAGGGAATTTATATCTGCAGAATTATGATGTCGCATTTAGGATTTAGAGTGGGGAACTGAAATTTTTTGTTATAATGATTAATTTTAGGCCTGTTGAACAAAAATGCACACTGCAATATCCTGGAGATTTCTCAACAACCTTTGATTGCTTTTTGAATTGCAGTGTAACATTTTCAGTAAACAGTTTTGACAAGGTATTCTTCAGAGTCCCTAAACAGGGAACCAATTATGCATGTACTTAGCATTAAGGTTATATCCAAATATCTGAAAATGTTTCAGTGGAACTCACCTATTTATTCTCAGCTTTTACCCCAAAGGAAAAATCCCTTAGAATTTCCTTCTTTCCACTATGCAATGTGGATTACTTAATTGGTTGCCCAGAGTTCCTTCAGTAGAGTAGGTATAAAAATGTTTGTAGTTTAGCATTTATGTCTAACCATGGCACTTCTGGTTACTTTGATTACTTTAGCAGTTGATGAAAATGATAAAGGTAAATTACACTATTCTGAGCAATATACCTTCCCTTCACTTTTGTAGTGTAACACATACAGTTTGTTTTCCACCCACACACACTGTGTTGAGGGGGACTGGTGGCTCTCCAGAGCCAGCTCCCTTACAAACTACCTTAGAAGGAACCCAGTTTTCTGCATCTTCTAATTCTGACATCTGGGCATGCAGTCTCCATGTCACTGAGGCAGAGAAAGAGTTGAAGGATCATGTGCTGGCTGTCAAATTCTTTGTCCTTAATGTAGAATTTTCACTCAGAGTGATCAGAGTGGACCCCCTTCTCTGCAAGGGACTTGGAAATGCAGTCAGACATGTGGATATTCATGGAGTAGTAAATGTCCTTTCCATACCACCTAATCAATGCCACTTCCTAGTGACAGCAAAGGCTATCAGATTGTGCGTGCCTTAAGTCTAAGAGCTATACCTAAGGCAGCATGGGAGAAAGAAGGAGCACAGACTCTCCTGCCTGAGTCTGGCATGTTTTCTCCTACATATCTGATTTTGAAGTTCGAGGGCTCCATGGTCTCTCACATCCTCCTGCAGCTGGTGTAGAGATGTGGCAATATAGAGGCCCATGAACACTGAGAATCCCTAAGGAAATCACATGTTTAACCTCCCCTGCCTAAGATCTTCAATTGTGAATAACAATCCTTGTTAGATCCACATAGATCGATATATAACAAAGGTAGTTTTTTAGAGACAGAGACACTAGATAGACCTTTAATAATGCAGAGATTGCCTCGACCCACTTTGTACCCTTTTCCACAGTTGAAATTTTTGGTGTTAGTCCCATATTATTTAACTAAGCTGGTGTGATTATTGTAATTAACATTGCCTATTTCTTGGTGTCCAATGGGTACCATATACCTATAAAATAAGCATAATTCTGTATCTGCTTTTCATCTTTTATTCCTTTTGTGATTGTTTCTTCACAATCACAAACTAGAAAGCCTTTGAAACAATTGAGATTCTCTTTCTTTCTTGAAAAGTTTATTTACATAACACCAAATAATTTCCTTGAGTAATTTTAACTTGTTTATTAACTAGATGACTTGGTGATATACATATATAGGCATTGGTTTTTAAAAAAATAAAAATCTTTACTCCTTAATAATGAAAAACTTAATACTTACTTTTAAAGAATCACATATAGTGTTAGAAAGATTTTTTCCCCTGTGAATCCACCTTAACTAAGAATATGACATAGCTGACATATTATTTTTCAATGAGTGGTGAGTTAAATTTTGGCTTAAAGACAACGGAATTTGGTCCAAGAATTCAGGCAAGTGCTTGGTGATATCTATAAAAACATGTTTTATCTAGTTTTTTTGTATAGGAACTTTGCATCTCTCTTCAAAAAGATATAAACTTCAAATAACCACCCTTAATCATCTGCAGGCACATATACTTGGCTCAGATAGCTTTGTTTCAGGGTGTAAAGAAAGTTGTCAGTGACTAAGAGATGCATCAAATGTTCTTTGAGAGTTGCAGCAGAAAACCAAAATCATATTGATTTCTTAGAAGTTACCGAAGCAACACCATAACTTTCATTTTAGATTTCCCTACTTATTAGGATACGTGCCAAGGGGAAAATGTCTTCAATCCTAGAGGCAAAGAAAATATAGTTTATTTATTTTTCTTTGTTTCTTGTTTTTTTATGATGATTTTTAAAAACTATATGAAGATAGAAAAAAGCATCACAGTCTGGCAATAGAGTGCAAAAATGAAAATCTAATTCCTTTGCCTCTTTCTTTGCCTTATAAACCAAATGATCAGTTATGTCACTACTTTGTTCACAGAATTGAACATTTGTGTTATTCCGTAATGTTGCTGGATTGTGGCTTTTCATTTTAATTTTAGAAAAGATCAAAAAGGATTCTTATATGAGTCTCTTGAAATGGAATAGAGATGGATCTGTAAGTGCTTCTTTAATGTGAGGCATTGTAATTCATTTCAAGGTGAGCAATTTGTGATTAAATGTTAAATTGGCAGAGGCCAATGGATTAGAAGTATAAAGACTTAGAGTGGAAGGTAGTGAGCAATCCAACACATATTGCTTTAAAGAAATAATATGCACATATGTGTGTGTGTATGTATGTATGTATGTGTATGTATGTGTGTGTGTGTATAATCTGTTTATTTCCATATGTTTGTGCCCATACAGACAAAATAGATGAAAGCCAAAAATTTCAAACAATTAAAAAATATTAATTTATTACATAATTTGTCACAGCACCCTTTAACCTCAGAAAAACATGAATTTTAAGTACTGGCCCCACCCCACCAATTCCTAGCCAAGTAAGACTTTTTCCTTTTACATCTCTGAGATTCTGTAAAACAGAAAACTATAGTATCCATGTCAGTGGTTAAATGAGATAAGGCATGTAAAGCATTTCCTATAGCTACTCTCATTATCAGCATTTATGTGAATATTAGTATTCATACACATATTTCACTGTCACACAACAGAACGACATTGTATGGCATGTTAACCACACCTTTTGGTGTCCTGGAACACAGAAATTTGTATCCGGTAGACAATCAGTAATTATTTGTTGATGTCCTGTCATCAAAATGTCTGTTATTTTTGCCATCGCTGACTTTGGATGTCATTCTCTTGGACTGTGTTATTCCAATTGAACTCATCTGTTTGTTCATCATGGTTGACTAACTGACCAGTACAGTGAAAAGAAATCAGTCAAATCTTGTTCTCTGACCGCAGAACTTAGCTTTTTCCTAAAATGTGGGGAAAGATCAGATCAAAAGTTGACCTCAAGTAGCCCTGCACATGCACCGCCTTGGTAGATGAGGTGTCATTTGTCCTTTAAAATGCACACTGCACAGCGTGAAGTCAGACTCAAAAGCACTTAGTAAATATTGGTTTACTGGTTTGTTAATGACTGATATAGAAGGCATATTTAACAGTTGAGTTTTACCATCAGTTATCACTGTCTTTGTGTGAAGGCATTTTGAAATCTGTTGAATGAGGCGTATAGGAAAGAAAGTCTATCATCTCTGAAGAGATCTCTAAAATACCATAAGGTAGACTAATTATTTGCTAAGTGAAACTTCAGTGTAAAAAAGTAGTTTTTACAGTAGTTACCGAGGAAATTCTTATCCGAGCCACAAGGACAGTTTGAAAATGCGCAGGGATGCTTCTAATTGTTACACTGAACATCCACTGCTGGCAATTGGTGAGCCAGGGCCAGGCATGCCAGATGCCCTGCAGCATATATGAGTCTCACACAATAAAAAGCTGCTTTTCCTGCAATGCCAGGATAAGAGTTGAGAAATATTCTGAGTATTGACTTGACTGCTGGTGAGTCATATCCTCTTAGAACCTAAGACTGAGTCAAATGTACATTTAAAAAATACCTACTGTGTGCCACACACTTAGGACACATCATTGAGTAGGCAGAGATCCCTCCCCTCATGGAGCTTATATTCTAGAAACAGGCAATAAAACATAAGCATAATAAATGTGTACACTACTTACAGCAGGCTAGGAGGTGATGAGTTTAAAGGAAAGAGAACAGGTTAAGGGAAATGGGGATTGCTGAAGGAATGAGGTATAATATTACAGTTTTTAAATAGGGTGGTCAGAGAAGATGAGAATACTTGAATGATATGTGGATAGCTCTCATTTATTCTAGATATGGAAATATACCTTGGGATTAAACTGGAAATAAACAAAGGATTCATATTTTGGAGGATGGTCAAAGCTGTAACAGGATAGTGAAATGAGTTTCAGCTGTCAAGTTTCCTTGTCTTAAGCAAGATAGCAGCCCTAGGGACATTACTACTAATGATGGGTGGATGGATATAAAATGGCCAAGTAAATGGTCATTAAATATCAGTAAAGAATATTAAGATTTCTCGTGTTGGAATGCAGACTGCTGGTCCTGGTTGGGGATTTTTCAAAGACTAGTGCAAGGCAGATTGTGCAAATGATTCTCTGGACCCAGTAGGGTCTCAGTCCATTGACTTTTGCCTCTTCTCCACCGGAGACCCCTGTGAGAACCATTAGTCCTCTCTAGAATGAGACTCACTGATGTATAATATAAACTGAAGCCTTCTTTCGAAGCCTGATCCTGAAACTATGTGTGCCTTAGGCATAGTTTTATTCTTCTGCAGAATCACTGAATTAGATGAGTGAGCCTGAACATTTTTCTGAGTGTTCAGTGCTCCAGGCCAGGGTCCAAATTGATAATGGAGAAATCTTCATGGACAGATGTGGCCAATGTTCTCTGCTTCTCTCCTCCTCTGAGGCCAGAGATGTGAAATAAAGTGGCCAAAGTTGCAAGAGGATTTATTTCTCCTCTGAACCACAACACAACTCAACTGTCCCCCTAGAAATTGAAGTTGTCTGCAATAATAAATGAAAGTGCCATTAACACCTGCTGAGGCCCATAGGAAGTTGTTCTGCCAAAAGAAACATCCATTAAAAAAGCACGCTCGAAAAGAAAATGACAAGATCTGAAATTAAAGATCAAACAAGTAGGAAAGATCTTCATAGAAAATCCATCCAGAGAGGAAATATGAACTAAAGCAAACAGACAATAATGCAGCAGCATATGCACTATTGAAAAAGAACCAAACCCTCTGCACGTAGGTGGAAAGGGACTCTCTGGAGGTGCTAGTTGGAAGGCAGTAGGAGGCCCCAGGGGGACACTGCAACACTTCAAACAGCAAACTCAAGCAAACAAACAAAAGCTTTGCTTCGCTTTACCAAAACATACACAGTGCTGCAGATTTCAAAAGGTCTTTGAAAACCCCTTTGCGGAATGAGCTGATAAATCCTAATAGCAAAGCTTCCCAGGAGAAAAAAAATATGTAAAGGCTTAGGAAGATACCCCAAAGAAATTAGTCCGCTACAGTAAGGGTGGGGAGAAAAATGGGTGGAAGGCATAAGGAAGGAGTGATGAAAAAAAGAGAGGTGTCAGAGAAAAGTTAGGAGCAGGAAACTAGCTTTGGGCAGTTAAACTACTTTTAACCTATTGATACAACACATTGAGTCTTTCTAGTATTGATGTACTCACCATATCTTCCTAAGAAAGTAGGGTTCCCTCCTCCCTTTAGCAAGTTACTACTTGGGAAGTATCAACTTTCACACAAACTAAGAATGCAAAAAGAATGAAATATAATGTGAAATTCACCCAACTTTTTAAACATGAATTTTACTGCATGGCTGTATGAAAATTACCAAAGGATAGTTCAGAAGCTGACCTGATTTCTCTGGTTATTCAAAAATATAATTATAACAGACATGTATTGAGTGTTCAGCATGTGTTACTTATTGTGCTGGATGCCTAGCACATGATGTTGCCTTTGGTACACGCAACAGCTCTCAAGGCTACACAGCTGGGGTGCGCCAGATGCCCACTGCAAGTTCCCTGGCTTCTCTGCTCCTCAGTTTCCATACTCTGCCTCTATTCTCTTTGTTCTTCTCTAACTCCTTCTTTCGTTCTTTTTTTCTGTCTCTCTCTGCTCCTTCTTCCTCTCTCTCCAGATATGTGGAGAAAACAACCCTCTAAAGATTGGGAGCAAAAGAAAATTGTTCTGATCTTGGTACTAAATGCTCTGTTGGAAGGTACATGGCAGGGCTGGCTCAGGGCTGCTGGGTGCCAGGCATTGGTGAGCCAGCCTTGTTTACACCAGGCACTGTCAGAGCTGAACCAAGGAGGAGCTCTGCAAGGCAGGGGCAACTCCAGCAAGCATCCCATCTGCTCTGTGGGAAAGTCGTATTGCATTTCCCAGGGGTTGCATGTGAGGAAACCACATGAGCAGTTAAGATGGCAGCTCTCTCCTCGCAGATGATGAGTATCGGGTGTTTTCCATGGACGTCTCCACAGGAAGCTGGAAGGGGGCCCCTAGTCTCCAGAGTATTCTCCATACCTCCTGAGCCCAGCAAAGACTACCCTCAAAACTAATGGCAGTTGCTTTGCTTCCACAAATACTGCTTTTGTTTTCTCTCATTCTTTTGACTATCCCTCCTCAGGTTTATTCTATTACCAGCCTCTTAACTGATGCAATTCCTTGGAATTTCTTCCTCAACCTGCTTGCCTCCATGCTTTCCCCTCACTGGTCTGATCAGCTCCATAAATTTTACTCCCATCCCTAAGATGGTGGCCCTGAGTCTTTATCTTCAACCCCTTGCTCTCTCCTGAATATTAGGCTCATATTCTCAATTGCTTCCTGGACATCTTTCTCTTCACATTGAATTCAGAAAGTCTGTAACTGGATCCTACTCACCTTGCCACAGACATCTTTTCCTTTCATGATCCTCACCTTGGTTAATGACATTGACCCAATCCCCCAGCTTGAAAATATCAAAAAGTGATTCTCCTCTTTTTCAGCATGCATTTGCAAATGTCTGTAGATTCCATCTTGTTGTCTCTCTCACCCTGCTCCTTTCTTTCCTTTCACCCTCATTTATACCCCCATCACCGTTCCAAATTGTCCTTCCCCCATTCCATGTATTACCACCTGGCTCTTTCTAAAGCAGAGGTCTGCAAATGTTTGTAAAGAATCAGTGGTATATATTTTACGTGTTTGTAAAGAATCAGTGGTATATATTTTACGTGTTTGTAAAGAATCAGTGGTATATATTTTACGTGTTTGTAAAGAATCAGTGGTATATATTTTACGTGTTTGTAAAGAATCAGTGGTATATATTTTAGGCTGTGAGGGCCATGACGTCTCTGTAGAAACTACACACCTCTGCCATTATGCAAACAGGAAAAACAATGAACAGATGAGCATTGCTATGTACTAATAAGACTTTACAGAAACAGGTGGTGGGCTTGATTTGATCTATTGGATATAAACTGCTCAACCCTGTTCTAAAGCATGAAGAGTCCCTTTCACTTACAGGTCAAGCACTTCTCTTTGCCTAGGGTAGCCAGTCTTAGTCCTGGCTGTGGATCAGAATCACACGTAGTGGACTGAGGCCAGGACATGTTCATATTGTTAAAGCTCTTTGGGTGATTCAAGTTAACAGACATGTTTGAGAACCAGTCACCTTTAAAGCTGCACTTCTTAGACATTAGTGGGTACGAGAACCACCTGGAGGACTCATCGAAAAAAGTAAACTTCTGAGCTGCACTTAGAAATCCAGGAGGCTCAGCAGGGACACCGAGGCCTGAACATTTGAACAGCCATCCTGGATGATTCTGAGGAGCCTGTCTGAGGATCGTACTCTGTGAAATACAAAGTGTATAAAATTAAAACATAGTAGCCTGGCAAATATAATGTTCTTCATTATCTTGTCTAACCCACTTGCCCAGCCTCTTCTCTATCCAGCTGGCCTGTACATTGCACACTCTCCATCCACCAACTGTCTGAGTCTACGTGCATGCTCATGCCTCCACGTCTGCACATGGAGCTTCATATGCTTAGAGTGTCCTTCCTTCCTTTGTAGCTGGAGCAATTCTCATTTTTCTTTGGCCCTATTATAATAACGGCTTCTTCTAGGAATCTCACTTCACATATTCTGGCTAACATTTTTTTTCTTTCTCCTCTACTCTGCCTTAGTCATGTCTTCATAATGGGCATAGTTGTTATTGTCTTTTATCATTAATTGAATGCACAAATGTCCCACAGTAGACAATGATTCTCTTCAAGAATGGAAACATCTCCATACAGCCATGCCTATCAGGTTACTGGTACCAAATGGAAAGAATCAGTGTTCGTGTTGTGGCTGTCTTTGTTCAGGTTCCGTTCAGTGGTGTTGAGTCCAGGGTGAAAGCAAGCAAGGTGCCTAGGAAATAAACTTTAAAGAAGCACTTTCTGTCAGAGTCATGCAAATACCAACCCTGTTTTTGGTTGACTCTGAGAATGAGTGTTTCCCTAGGAATTAGGTTTCTAGGGCCTTAAATTTTGTGCTCCAGGCACATCACTCACTTTACTCTAGTCACAGCCCCTGCAGCTATGAAGTCCCCCTCTGCGGGCTCATTGCTAGGCACCTTCTCAAATATATTTCAATAAGGAGATTCTAGAGCTGGCATCTCAAGCTTAGATGCCACAAGGGACAGCTATGAAAGAAACTTAAATGACGGAATGGGCTGCAAGCACAGTAGCTATCTGAAGGACAGATGCCCCATTTAAAGATGGCAACCAGTACTAAGCTCTAGCTAATTCCCTCCTTCCTCCCTCCCTCCCTTCTCCCTTCCTTCCTTGCTCTCGTCTACCTGTCCATTGTTTCCATCAATTCAATAAGTATATTTTGAGTGACTACTATATACCAGGCATTCTTAATGTCAGGATTAGAAGATAAATGGACAAAAATCTGTTTTCTTTTGGAACTAATATTGGAATGGGGGAAACACACTAAATGAAATAAGTAAAATATAAAGTATATGAGATGGCCCGTGCGGGTAAAGGGAGAAAAATAAAGCAGGAAATGAGGATTAGCAATGCTGGGGAAGGTTTAGGGGAGTGGGTGGAGGGACTGCCCAGATTTGCCTTAACCAGTCGAAACTGTCCCTGCTCCTCGCCTTTCTCTGCTTTCTCCATTGTCTGGGTTGTCATCAGGATTTTTAGCATCGTTTCAAAGCGTGAAAGATCCCATCTTTTCTAGACAGCAGTAACTTTTCTTTGTCTCAATGTACAGGCATAGTATTGCCAAATATGATGTTCCTCCAAGAGGGGTAAGAAGACAAATTTTCTCTGAAACTTCCTGACTTTGAAATATTGATAACTAATTCAGTTAAGATGAAACCCCTTCATGACTCAAAGAAAATGCATTTGTAGGCTTCACAGTCCACCAGTCGTTGACCTTTGAGTTAGAGTGGGGAGGTTCTGATGATTCCTATGAAATCTGTATAATTCTACATGTGAATAACAGGAGATATTGGTACATATTTGATATTCAATATGTGCCTATTGAATTAAGTCACTCATACTGCAGTGTGAGAAGGCTGACCTTAGCACTGAGGGACTGTTTCCTGAATAAGTTAGTCACTGCACTTACCCACTCCCCTTACAAATGAAGGTACATTGGCCAAAAGAGACAGACAGTGACTTGTCTGAGACCACCCACACATTAGGTATAGCACTGGACTAAATTCCAATCCACTTTGTATTCTTTCTACTATTACTCCAGCCTGGTTTTGTTATAAATGTTGAAAATAGAACGTAGGTTTTCAGCGAAGTAATAGACAAAGTATATATTCATCAGGAGAAGAAAGGGTAAATAAGTCTTGAAGCATCTATTCTATGGTATGATTCCATTGATGTAGCAACAGTAACAACAAATACAAGATATGACTGTGCACATAGATCTGTATAAATACACAGGAAAATGTTCTAAAGAACTGATAATAACGTTACCTCTAGGGAGGGCACCAGGACTGGGGCAGGCTGGTCAAAGGGGATTATGGTATTCTCTATTTTAAAGTTGTACTATCCAAATAAATTAGTTCGTATAAATTAAAATGTTTTTATTGAGATGTAATTGGCATATGAGATTAGTTTCAGGTGTACAACATAAAAAAATATTATTTTAAGAAAGAAAATCAGTGAGGTAGCTCTGGCAATGGTCTCCACAAAGCAAAATGAAATACAAAAATATTTTCTAACATAATAGAAAAGAAGCACAGTAGCTAAGATGAGGAATTTCTGGGACTCGATTTGGTTCAAACCAGGCAAGAACCTAGAGGAATCAGTATGTCATTTTTGGTTTGTGTCACAGAAAAGGGTTGGCAAAGAACTTGAGAGCATAATGCTTTCCACAATTAAATGTGAGCAGGGGATTCAAGGTGGCTAGTAGTCTTCTTAAACTCAGAGCCTGTAAGAAAAGCGTCCCTTTGCTAACCCAGCAGGCCATATTGTTAACAGGAGTTGTATCCGATAGAAGATCTATGTTTAAACTATAAGACCCAAAGGGGAAAAAGAAACACAGCATATGGAACTGTTTCTACACCACTTCAAGTCAACAGAGACAATATTTTAAAAATAACCAGGAGAATTCTCCAGGATGTTTATCTATGTTCTCTGCGTTGCCATTTATACTGACTGTGACACAAATGAATTATTACAAAAAAAATAAGCCCAGGGCTGATCTCATATACAGGCCGATGAGATGTCTAGTTTCTTTCACCAGGGGCTTGCTTGCTTGCTTGGGAAGGAGAGCCTTCCTGTACATCTACCTTTAGGGAAACTTGGCTTCTCCAACTCTGTCCAGGAAACTAGTGCTGTTTAAGGTGGTGGATGAGCAGATGTGATCTGACTACATAATTTTTCATGTCCACAGGCACCTGAAGTCTGCCCAGTCTTCTGGTACAATCAGTAAATATTAATCCCGGTGACGTCCGTGGCGCTCATATAAGCAGATCTGTTGTCTCTAATAAAGCAAACGATTATTTTAATACAGGCTACCAAGCTGAACTGGAGACATTCTAAATGGGAAACAACCAACCCCCCCTCAAAAAAAATAGAACTTATTTTTGAGATTTAAGAAAAGCCTGAGGAGATCAAATTTCTTCCTCCTAGCTATTTAGCTATATGGTACTGTGAATGACTCATAGCATCAGGGAGGCATAAGCCACCCCTCTTCCTTTGTCTCTGGCAAGGAAAGCTGATACTTAGCAGCCAACATCCTCAGTTGTGCTTCCTTCCATATCAGAGCTGTGATGAATTAGCCCCACTTAGGAGTGGGCAGTCTCATGTATTTATGTTCTGGAAGCTTGCAGACACTGTGCTCTGGGAGAGGCTAAACAAACTGAATTGCATATCTGCAGCAGTCATATTTTGGGGGTGGGGGGGGTAGACTGCTCCATAATGAATGCTCCTGTACTGAAAACAGGGCAGAGCAAGGGTGATTGTTATTCTGCTTTGAAGTTTTCTGTCTTCCTCTTTGGAGTGGATCAAAGACTACTTCTTTTTTTTTTTTTTTTTTGTAATTTTCTTTCCAGAATTCATATAAGCTGTTAATACAGTGCCCTCCTCTCCATATGTCTCCTCCTCCATCACAAATATCCTCACTACCAGCTCCGAATCATAAGGTATAGATGTCCACAGTCTCCTCTCTATGGTTTTTCCCTCCCTTTTTCTCCCTTCTTCAGTGGTCCCTCCCTCACTCTCCTTTCTCTTCCATTTTTTGAGTTCCTCGGAAGCTCTCAACCCAAGCTTATAGAAGATAGGTACTGGCTCTAAAGTGCTCATTTTTTGCTAGTAAAATGAGGACTATTAGATTATTTTTTTTCTTTATTTTTCTTCAAGAAAAAGGAGTTTGGGTTAGAGAGAAAACTGTTGTAAATAAAACCAGTGAAACTGGCATCATGCATTGTTTTGGAAGCTGACGTGAATATGAAACAAAGCTTTTAGTACCTTTCATAGGCCGGAGGGTGATTTCTAGGACTGCTCCTATTACAGCTCCAGAAGAGTCTTACGTCTGACATCTAATGCTGTCATAGCCACAGTGCAGGCAACCGCACTAAAAATGCTCTTCATGGGCAGTTCTAAGAGACCATCCCCACACCTGTTTGGCAGGCTGTGCAAGGAGACCAGAGACTGCAGTCTTGGAGGCCAGGTTCTGTTGCCAACTGACTTTCCTCAGATCTCATATACGACCCTCCTGGCATAGCGAACCTGCAAAATAGGTACACTACCAACACACACAAACATTTAAGTTAAATTAAAATTGTAAAGCTTTAAGGCAACTAATTTTTAGTAAACAGAGGATCTTATAGATGGTAATTTAGACAATTAATGCAAAAACACCATCTGCTAAACCTCAGATCTACGAAGACACTGGGGTCTGCTGAGAGCCCAGACTGTATGTGGAGCTGTCTCCATCTGCTTCAGCCTGGTCCCCAGGAATCTTTCTCTCTGAACAAAGCATCACTCTTGTCTGGTTACTGGAAGTCCATACTTGTTCTTGAATGAAGTGCTATTTAAGAGACCCTCTGTCTCACCCTGGTTTTCTCACTCAAATCTCTATCATCTCACTTAGGATACGCTGATTTTCTAAAGATCTCCACAGCATTCATGCAGCAAACATCTGAGCAGTTGATACTTGAAGGAGATATAAATATGAATAAGGGGAAATCCTGCTTTTAGGACAAGGGATGTGGGTCAGGAGGGGAGATAAGAAAAGTTCAAAGAAAACAAAATGGGCATTTTGAGAGTACAAAAACTGTGGAACTTTGGAGAACATGCTTTTTTTACATTCTTTGTTTGTTCAGCATTTTATCATCTCTACTACTGCCTTCCAGTGTGAGTCAGTGTCCTGCTTTCCTGCTCCCCTGGCACCTATTACTGCCTTTAAAAATATGCGCTTAGATAGCCCCACGTGGCTTAGCCTTCTTCCCATTGGTAATAATACGTCAGCATGACACCAGAATTCTACGTCAGTCCTTTTGCAGGACCTCAGAGCATCATATGGAATGTTCCCTCCTCCCTTACAAATCACACCAGGGAAGGAATCCACACTATTATAAACCCAAACCCATTGTGAGTGCTGCTGCTACTGTGGTTGTTTAAATTTTTAATGAAAGCAAAAAGACTACATCAAATAAGCAAAAATCATAGTGAAGATGACAGTGTGATAATAACAACTGTTTATCATGTGCCAGGTATTGTAATCATTCATCTGCATGCATTATTCCATGTAATTATCCCAGCAAGCCTGGGAACTCAGGATTACAGTCCCCATTTCACATATGAGGAAATTGAGGCACGGCAGGATTAGCTGACTTGCACATATAGTTTGATAGTTGTTCAGTTTGCAGTCAAACCTTTGCTGTCAATCTTTATGAAACATGACCTTCTAAGTCCAGGGCCCACAAATGAATTGAACAAGCCTTTGCAGTTTTTATTCAGCAAGACATGCCCAATTGGCGAGTGGGTTCTCCTTCATGAAAATAGCTAGAAAGAGCCTAATGTATTTGTTCTGCTTTGAGAGATTGCATATTTTTTCTTGGGGCCCACTTTCTTTACTATTCCTGCCTGGCTCAGGCTGATGTTTATATGGGGCTACATTCTCTTTCCTTCCACAATGGCCTGGACTGCAGCTCCATCAAAGCTAAAGTTAAAAACAGGAGCCCATCCCCAGGCAGTCAGCAAGACCTCTGATAGACTGGACATACTTAGGATGGGCCCACTCCCAATTGTCATTGTGCCCTGTGAAGTTTCTCAGAAGCTGATTAAATGTAATGACCCACATGTTGTGCTATACACAGTACCCACACATGGTAAGTGTCCAATAAATGGCATCTGTTTTTATTAATTGTCCTGATGTAACCTCATGAGCAAGAGCACATACTCAACAACTGTTAAGGAATGTGCTCTCTCATTTTAGGGTGTGACAAAATGTTGTTTTTTTTTTTTTTCGTGTTTATTTCCCCACTACCATATTAGCTTTGGTGAGACCTACTTGATAAACAGTCAGCAAAGGGAACTAGGGGAGGAAAAAAAGGTGATTTCCATTAAAAGAAAGTCCAAAGAAAAATGTGCTCTAGATTAGGAGTTCTATGAGAAAAGGACACCATCCTCAAGCTTCTAGCACAAATCAGGTGCTCTATGAGATTTGTGTGAATAAATGATGGAGGGGAGATGACAGATATTATTTTAAAGTCCATGTGGCCTAGATAGAAGATGGAGGTTTAGTTGACCCTTCACTCCCATTTACAAAGGGTCTCAAGTTTGACTTTTGATATTTTAAAATGAGCCATCATGTTTTATTTGTACTAAAGCATTAACTTGTTAAATGCACACATTCATAAAATTCAACAAAAATATAAGCTTTGTCCTGAAATTCCTTCATTTTGTAAAATATCAGCAGCTTCAAAAATTGGCAATGGGAGGGACCTCTCTGGACCTCAGTGGCCGGTCTTTCAGTCATCTCAAAGCACAGCCATATGTACTCTGACATTTGGGCTAATTCCAAGCTGTTAGCCATCATTTATTTATTCTTCTTTGGAAGTTTCTGACCAGCTCGTCTGAAATATACAGTGAGCATGAAACTGTATCCAAGCAGCCCGATGTACTGTCTCAGTTTCACTTGGAAACTGTGAATCCTTCCTTGAAATAATAGCAGCACATCTCTTCTTTGCTTAAATTTCCTTATTTAATTTTCAAAGAATAACAGATTTCCCTTCTCTGAATAATTCTCTGTGCTCAGTGCTATCTATGTGTATGAGTGTGTATGTGACAGTGTGTGTGTATACACACATGTACACATATGTATATTTATTTATACACGTATATACATTTTAAAATTTATTTTGTGTGAAGGGAGATCAGTAAGGGGAATTTGTTCTTTTTCAGGATTTCCAGTCAGAGACATTCATGAGCACACCAGCCCACTAATTTGGTATCTCCTAGCATTCAACACCTTGCTCCCATCACAAATCATGACTTAAAATTTTAACTCTTGTACCTCAATTACCCTCTCCTTGGCCTACCCATATGCCACCCAAGCACAATTACTTATCCAGCTGTTTATTAAAAAGCATCCATGCCAGGCAATGCACCAGGAGTGAGGGATACAAAACAGTTGTTTGTAAGGCATGTATGGGTCACTGCTCTTTGGTGTTTATGTTTTCATGGGAAGACAGGATTTCTCCCTCCCCCCCCAAAAAAAGAGGCCAGGGAAATAAGAATATATTTGGTATTACAAAAAGAGCAATGAAAATCTTGTCTCTTGTGCAATTCTTGACATCCCCTCCAGCTTATTCTTAATTCTTTAAGCTCTAAAATCAACCTTTCTATTCCAAAGAGTACCTCCAAATCCTTGTTCTATCCTCTCTCAAAAATCCATGAATTTGGATTCCAGATTTATTATTAAAGGTTCCAAGAATTATATTTCTCTTCATGCATTGTGCTCTCTTGGAGCAGGCTGACGTGCCTTCTTAAGTTGGCAGAGAAGCACGCGAGGGTAAATCTTCGTGCGAACCTTATCGAGAGCCAGAAGCCACACATTTCCAAGGTGTAAATATGCAGCCAGTGTCGTGGGCCTGAGATGCAGAACCACATGAAAATGTTAAAATAAAATAAGGTTGACAGTGCCACTTCATCAGAAACAGGCAGTGAATTAGATGTTATGAAATGCTTATAAGCCCAGGGAGTAAGGTGCTCAAAGACAATTACCAACTAAACATTTCATTAATGAAATGATGATTAATTATAATTACTAATTAAAATGCAGGATTATGCTGTTGGTTTTGAGCATCAACAGGAGTAACGACATTACCATTTTTATGGAATTCCAGGAACAAAAATTGTAACAACTCTTAGAAAAGATATGGCTTACAAGTGTGATCAAGAGTTATTGTTAAACCCAGGGGCATGGAGTTTTCCCTGCTGGTTAACTTAAGTAAATTTAATGCGGTATAATTTAATTACTAAGTGTAGTTTTCTTCTTGGTGGGAAGAGATACCAGATTTATGCTTTAAAGAATAAAAAGAAGAAAGTAAATAGCTATGGGTAATGTTTGGCTACTGGCAGGAAAAATCAAAGAGCATTTAGCTGTCTTTTGCATAATATTTGAAGGTAGATGCATCCTGGCTCAGTCTTAAATTTTATTTAATTAATGCTTAGAGGATTAACAACAAGGTAGCCTATGCAGATAGGAAATATGGTGCTGTCAAGTGTATCAGGAAAGTGAATGTCCGTATGAAGGACGTCTCTGTTGAATAATTAATGCAGGGGCGTTTTCATAAATGTCAAATTCCCACAGGAAGCAGGAACTTGACCCTCAGTAATAAACCATTTAGGATTCATTAAATATAAGCATCGTTCTTAAACTGTTTGCCATGGCATATGAGCTCATCCATAATGCAAAGTGCCAGCCTGAGCCACAGTGTAAAAATGCCCAGCACTTACTTGGTGTTGGGTGGCTGGAATTATCCTGAGTGTGTCTTTTAGCCTGGCTCAGCTCGATCCCCTCAGGGTGAGCTGCCAAATCCCTTTAATTTTCATAAGAATAAGATCAGTCCATTATCGATCAAGAAAGCTCACTTTTGGCTCTTACTTAGTAAATAGTGTATAAGGCTCCGACCTTGTTTATAACTTCTATATGCGGGTTCCTCAGTCTCAGCACTCTTTACCTTTGAGCCAGATCATTCTTTGCCATGGGGGCTGTCCACAGCCCTCCAGTGTTTTAACAGTCAAAATGTATCCAGACTTTGCTAAATGTCCCATGGGGGCAGGACCACCCTTTGCTGAGAAACAGTTTGTGGAACCTACTGGAGTGCATCCCATAATAGGGATCAGTCAGTGGGAGGCAAGCCTTCCTGCTGAACTGGGACTGGGAGGCTGTGGGAACCTACAGTCCCTGGTCACCTCCAGCCATAGGCAGGACTAAATGTTTCTTTGTTCTTAACACTGACTGCCTCTTATGGACCAAATGTGGCTATCACAGTAGGAATCATTGTTGAGTTTAAATGGGAACCATTCACTCCAGCAACCCAGGGCTGCCTCGTAATCCCCTTCATGCAGAAATGACAGTTTCCCTTATGTATCAAAATGACTGGTGCTGTGAGCAACCCCCACTATTGTTCTGGTCTTATAAGGAGTCTAGTAAATAATCAAGCTATTTTCTTTTTCTTTTTTCTTTTTTTTTTTTTTCCCCTTCTCTGAAATTAATATTGGCGAAGGCAAGGGGAGCGGGGTAAATGATCTCACCCATGGACGATTTTTCTCAAACTGTCTGAAAACAAATCACAGAGGCTTTTTTTCTTTTAATAGAATATAGAATTGATTTCTTGATTAAAAAAAAAAAAACAACATACTTTTAATTTTGTCTGGACATGCAAGATGCCCACACACCAACTAAAAAAAGAAACACGAAGCTATTTGGAGAATCACTTTGTCTACATAAAAGCAGAAGCTGATTTAACTAATGATTTTTCTCCTCTTCGATTTTCATTTGAACCAAAATGAGCAGTCATTTCTTGGTACGGCACCGCCATCACCTTAGTGATGTTCTGTTAAAGATTTCATGTGCTCCATGTGGCTATGTTGTCCCTGGGTGACATAAATGAAGAGCATCCCAGGGAGGTGTTGAGTCCAAGTGACATAATAACTGGACACAACCCATTTCACCTTTGAGATGCTGAGACTGGTCGGTTACTGGAGATTCAGAGGGTTCTGATTTTATCTGGGGACAACAATTCGCATTTGCCTGTGGATAACTCACACTCTGGTTTGAGAGCAGATCATTTGTAATAATGGTTTCTTTTCAGTGTTCCACTTTGAAAAGACATTCTTTATATTAAGCAACCAAAGGAAGTTCAGGAATCAGAACTAGTGAGTGAAAAGCCTACTTGGCTCAAAACTGAGTAAGTCTTATTAATTCAGAGTAGAGAGCTTACATGTACTAATTACCAAAACTACTAATTAGCTTTAATTATAAGCTTGGAAGGAAGTTGAAGAGTTTTGCATTTGATAGTGCTGTTGACCTTTTCAGTGTACTTTGGGAGGGGGAGTTGTGGAGAAGTAGAAAGAAGGTGTTATAAAATTCATCAGAGAGCAATTAATTTAGGTCTTCTGATGATATGCTATAAGTTAACACTTCTATGCATATCAGGACATAAATGCATTTTTAACAGAGCCTGACCAATGTCAACTCAGAGTGCCCTAGCCAGTCAAGAAAATACACTCATTTCGTAAGTTATTTCTTATTCTGTCACTGTAGTAAACCAAGGGACAGCCTGGGTCCAGCCAGATGGGTTCTTTAATAGGTAAAGTGTAAATAAAAATGGGGGCTGGCTTTGACTGACTTCAGAGGATCACTGTGAGGAGCTGTCCTTGTAGACATTTGAAGAGATGCTCAGAAACCTGTCCCATGCCAAGGTCTGGATACACTGCCCCCATCGACCTCTCCCCTCAGTCTTTTTTATCACTATCTCTGAGCCCCTCCAGCTGGAAACTATTCCTTTCATGTGCCTGGGACCCTCTGTGTTGTTTTTCTTATGGCAAGACAGCTCTGCCTCCACCACTCCCATTAACACAAATGATGATGGTTTTCAAGGATCACCGACTCAGCATTTCAAGCCCCAGACAAATGGATCCCTCCCTGGGCGACTGGAGCTGTCTCACACACCGAGGGGAGGTGCCCAAGCAGTCTAGCATCTGTTTGTCTTGCTATAAATTGTGAACCCTGAGTCTATTATTCTCTAGACTTAAAGGTTCTTTGATTTGGCTCTACTCTCTCAAAACTGATGTGTCTCTTAGTAACCACCAGAGGGATCCCATATAATGTGATAAAAATTATAATCAACATGGAGGAATCACAGCTCAGCCAGTGTGCACCTGCCTCTGAGGCTCTGGGTCTCTTTTTGGAAAATGAAAGGGAGGAAAAACGGATGAGCAGTGAAGGAGAAGCTTAAGAGAAGAGATCTCCAAAACAGGCAGAGCAGATCTGAAGACAAAGGAATCTGAGGGACAGTCTCTCTTCACCTGGAAGCAAACAAAACAACCAGACACATAAATAAAACAAATCCACGTCAATACAAAGAGAGTACTTTTTGAGTCAGTGGAATTGAATATTACCTGTTTCTGAACCTGTGTTCAGAAGTTGAACTCCAAATACAATAGGATTTCGTTATAAGGATTGTCTTTACCATTTTTAAAATAGGTCTGTACAACCGAATAAAAGAAGAGGGAATCAGGACTCTTCTGTATAGTTTTCTAGGGCTACTGCAACAAATTACCATAAACTAAGTGGTTTAAAACAAGAGAAATTTATTCTCTCCCACTTTTGGAGGCTAGAAGTTCAAAATCAAGATGCCCGGAGGGTCATGCTCCCTCTGAAGGCTCTGGAGAAGAAACCTTCCTTTCCTCTTCCTAGTTTCTGGTGGCTGCTGGCATTCCTTGACATTCCGTGGCTTATAGCTATCTCACTCCAGTTTCTGACTCCTTTACACAGCCTTCTTCCTTCTGTGGGGGTCTGTGTGTCTTCAAATTGCTTCTCTTTATAAGGGCACCAGTCATTGGATTTAAGGCCCATCCTAATCCAGCCTCATCTTAACTAATTACATCTCTGAAGATCTTATTTCCAAATAAAGTCACATTCTTATGTTTCGGGCAGACACAGGTTTTGGGAGGACATTATTCAACATGTCTGTTAACTATATTTTTTAAAAGAACTTTTCAGCGTTCATTTCTAGACACAAAGCAGGGCTGATATTCTTGATCTGATGTGATTTCCAGGTCATGGATGAAATCTATTATCACCACCTGGAAAATAATCCTTCTGTGATCTTGATTCCCCTCTGATTTTTTAATGCAACATCTCAAACATATTGCTTCTCCTCTAAGCTGTTGTAAGGCTTGTGGAAAAGCATTATTGGTTCCTTTCATGTGTCAGTGTGTGTTGGCCAGATTACCAGAAAACAGTGTTTCTACCCTATAGTCCCTTTGTAGCTAATTTTATCGCCCTCCACTGTCAAGTTTTAAAGATTATCCCTGAGCTTATTTGTCCAAATCAGTATAGTTAAAGCTCAGGCCATCCTTGTTTATCCCTGATCCTAACACACATCTGGCTGCGCTAACGGCCAGTCGAAACTCCAGATCAGCTCAGCAGAAAGCTGTACACTCAGGTCAAACATGCTCAAGTGAGAAGAAGATTGTCCGTGGTGTGTCAGACAAATTGGCAAACAAGTGTCCACAGAGCAGGAAGTGGGAGAAGAATGGCAAGCAAAGAAATTAGCAGGAGGAGCGGGGTTTGCCGGGACCTGCGGTTTAGGACCTAGCAGAACAGTGGCCCCAGGCACAGTTGGGGAGGTGACGAAGAAACGGATCTCAGGAGGCTTGTTAGAGAAGCCCTGACTAGCTATCCTTTCTATCGCACTTCTTGTGCCAGAGCCCCCACCACATAGACTCCTAGCCTATGCCTGAACTCAAGTATTATGGAATGCACTACCCAGCCCCCTTTCAAAGACCAGAATTCTCCGGCAGTGTTCTGAAAACATCTGCTTCCCCAGACATTAAAGGCCACTTATTATATGATTCCATTTAGATGAAACACCCATTATAAGCAAATCAATAGAGACAGAAAGTAGATCAGCGGTGGCCAGGAACTGGAGGGAGGGGGGCAATGGGGGATTACTACTTAATGGGTACAGGTTTACCTCTGGGGCAGTATAAGTGCTTCGGAACTAGATGGTGATGATACCTACACAATATTGTGAATGTGCTAAATGCTACCGAATTATATACTTTAAAATGATTAATATGGTAGATTATATGTATTTCACCACACCAAAAAAAAAAAATCTGCCTTCCTTCCGATCCATGGTTCTTTTTCTGTCCCAGGAGACCATACTGAAGTCTGAGTTTTCTTCCATGAGGATATCTGTTTAATGTCTTTTCCCCCTACACCTGTAAGCACCATCATGCCCCTGTATCTCTACTTTTATAGACTGTTTACCCTTCAATTGTTAATTTTTGAAGTCCTTTATGCAAGATAGATTCTTTTTTGTTGCTTTTTTGGAATTACAGTGCTACTGGGGTATACTGTTACGTGCAATATGGCCAGCGTGGATTATGGTAGGATAATGACCTGCTTTGGCCTGGGACTTAGGAGACCTCACTTCCAGCCTGGGTCCTGACTCTAACTCACTGTGCAACCTAAACAAAGCCATTCAGCATCTCTGGCTTCAGTTTCTTTATCTATAAAATGAAAGAGAAGAGGACCTCCAGAGTCTTATGTAATCCTCAAACTTTGTATACCATTGCCTTGCTTTGGACCTTATTCCAGTTGATGGCACCCGAGAGTGAGTTCCTGCTTAGTATCAGAACTGCACTACTAATTAATTCCCCATGAGCCGAAAGTTAACTAAGGCTCTGCATCTTTTTCACTAGTGTTAAACTATATCTCCCCACTCCCATACACCAAATGTGTGAGATCAAATTTAGGAGGTCAAATAAAAGAGTCACTGGGATTCTGATGAAATCCTATCCAATTCGCTATAATACAAGATTCTAAAATACAATTTTAGATGTTCATTGCAATAGCTAACCTATGTGTATTCCTCCTATTTTGCTGTGATACCGAAATCTTGGTGTATCCTCAAGCAAGTCCCTAAATAGAGTTTTGGATAGGAGAGGGTCAGAGCCAGAGCCCATGACAGCCCAGTGGAAACCTCTCTTCTGGTGTTTTCTCTATTCCCCAGAGATATGGCAGTGACCTTGGTCATCATTGTTTTGTTTCTAGAACTGTCTGAACTAAGACTAGACAAGTAGTAGAGCAAAGAAGCCATATGACTTTCTGAGGGTTTTTCCCTTGTCTTTATCTTGAGATGGGCACTTGTGTTTTTGGTGGTTTGTCTTTGATTTGTTATTGTTATCATTAGTGTTTCTCCAGTGATGATTTGGCTCAAGTCAGTAGGAGGATATCTTCATGTTCCATAGCCACATCTAGCCCTGCCAATTGTGGATATATATTATTCATTAGTCTGCAATAACTCATTTGAGACAACAATGACTGTGCACAATGGAAGAGAGGCAAGTAGGTAAAATATAACATTGATTAGCAATGCTACATTAAAGGTGTTGATGTAGCCATGACTAGTCTAACTGTAGCAGTAGGATGGAGCACTGGAAAGGACATACGACTTGGATTTCTAAGAACTGGGTTCAATTTCCTCCACTTACCAGCTTTGTAGCTTTTTGACTTTCTGTACCTTATTTGTAGAATCGGGACTCCTTTGAGGCTTACATGAGGCTTAACTGTATACTGACCATGGTACATAGTATGATACTCTTCAGATATTACTTCCCTTTCCAAACCTCTTTAATAGATTTTAAAGATCATGTGAGATAATCTACATGAAAATGAATGTTGTGAAACCTAGGGCATCAATGTGTTATCTGGCAAGAAGAGTAGAAGGTAGCGTCATTTTTTAGGCCTCTCTATAAGCTCTGATCCTTGTCTGACCCCCTTGGAAAGCAAAAAGCTCTTTTATCCATAGTCAGAAACCCTAAAGGATTTATGTGTTGTGTCAAGGAGAAAAAGAGGAGGCTGGAATCCATGTGTGAAGGGTTGGGGGTGGTGGGGCATGTATGGTACAAGATATTTCAAGGAGAGTTAAAATTTTGTGGACTTGGACTGGTCTTCTCCCTCACTTTGGATCTCCATATTTCATCTGCAAAATGAATTGCATTAAATCACCTTTAATATTCCTGTTGGAAGTAGAAAAGTTGGGGGTAAGAATCACTTGAACATCCGGTTCAGTGCTTGACCAGCCTTCATTTCTCTTCACAAGTTCTAAAATATTAAATGCCAACAGAATGTGAAATCACACAAAGGGATTCTCTCAGTCTTTGATTCCATGCCCAATGCAGACTTCCACTGCCCCGAGCTAGACAGAATAACCCCTTTCTTCCACCACATATGGACCCAAAGCCTGGAAACAGCACACAGAATGGCCTTAGCTCCATGCCTCCTTCTCCATAAGTCTACACCACTATAATAGTAAGGAAATACCATTCTTGAGAGAGTCTACCAAACTGGGCGAAAGAAAAGAGTATTTTTCCCCCAAATACTTAGAGTACAGCTGATCTTGGCAATTAGATCTGGCCTTTCCAGGATGGGATATTCCCTGGGAATTACTTGCCTTGCCAGTTCCTGGAAGAGAATCAGCAAAGAGAAGCTCAGTGAGACCAAGACGGCAGAGCCTATTTCCTCAAGGGAAAACCCAGTCATGTGGGATAAAGAAACAGATATTGACCCTAGAATGATGCCAGGTAGAAAATGCATGGTTTATTAAATATCTTCAAACTTAGCACCCCATAACTGTATCCCACTTGGAATTAAGTATGTGAGGAGAAACTGAGAGCCTTTCTTGTGGGTTCTGTGATTTCCTTCTCTCCCAAAAAGAATCAGAGACAAAGGCACCACCTTATGTGATGGTAACTTTGTGAGATGTCTTCAAGGCTTTCTTTCTGCTCCAGGAAGCAGAGTATTTTATGAATAAAGCCATGCCAGTGAAGAATATGCACATCTTGCCTGATGCTAGGCTACTACTTAAAAATACTTAAAGACCTAGCCTTGAAAATTAGTCCCCATGTACATGCATCACTACTCAGGATCTGTGTGCCCTTGGTTGTCAGATTTCTTGTGCCTCCTTTCACTCTTTTATTCATTTTCTCTTCTAAAAAAAATCCTCTCTTTGTGATGTTTCTCGCTGAAGCAAATAGGGAGTTATTACATGGCAGCTCCGAGGCTCTTTTGTTCAGGCCTCGTTGTCCAAGGCAAGCCATAAAAATAAGCTTGGGGAACAAAGCCCCTTTGCTTTGTCAGGTCACCTTTGGTAACCCGAAAAGATCAAGAACTTCTTTACATAGCAGAGTCTCCAGATGACTTTGTTAAGTGGTGGAATGGAGATTCTCTTTAAAAGCCTGACAGCCTTCCCTTTGTTCACATGCAAAGTATTTTCTTAAAATGAGACTCTCTGTGTTGGCACACCCTCACGCTCTAATGAGACTTGGGCTGCCAGATCAAGTTCTGGAACTTAATGCAGCAGTAGCCTGCACACAGTGAAGGCTCTACAACAATTTGAGAAGATAAAGAGCAACATTACTAATGAGCACCACAAGATGACGCGAAAACGGAAACCCTGGCCGGCCCCACACGTGGCTTTAAGGTCTTCATTCTTTGGTCTTATTTCTGTCCCTACAACTTGGAAAAAATTGATCTTACCCCTGTCTATAAATTGGAAGGACTAGCTTAGACGCTTGACTTTAATTCAGATAATTAATGTATTGAGCTTTCAATTTAATGAGTGGGAGGGAGAAAAAGACGTGTTTTGTGGGCTTTTAAATGTAGTAGAGACATAGAGGCTGGGCTTCAGAATTAAAGTTTATGGTCATTCAACTAATATTCATACAGTGTGTAGTACACATGAGCCACACTGCTAGGCTGTGCTAGGGTTGTACCCTGCACCCAACACATGTTTCAAGCAGGGTACAATCTAGTAGAATAGGTACGATATATATTCATGTTATTACAGTTCAACATAGAAAGCATTAAAAGGAACAAGGGCTGCAATTTCAGAGGAGAAATTTTTTGAATCTATTCATTCTCTCTCTGTTCTCACTGCTTCTAATTCAGACCGCTGTCTCTAAATTAGAACCATCTTTACTTCTAATTCAGGCCACTGGCCCATCTCTCCCTGGGATTATATAGTGGCTTGACACATTAGTGACTTGTTTCCTGGACCTCACTGAGCACCTACTGTGTTCTGGGTAGTGAGAGGAAGAGAACACCAAATGTATAATGGGTTCATATTTGGGCAGAGAGACAAAATACCTCCAAAATAACAATTCATGGCCAATTGTGATTCAAGGCCTCAAACATCCATTCATAGGGGCCAAGCAGTAGCAATGAGTGAAGAGAAATGGGCCAAGGGTAAGAAGGAGAGTTAAAATAAATCTCTTGACAACTAGAGTGAATACTTGCTGTCAGACCAGTGGTTACTTAGCTATAATTAATTATTGCCAAGCAAGGAAGGGGGACCATGCCCAGTAGGTATATAGAACTTTTGTGTACTCTCAATTTGTAAGTATTGACAATTATTTTTTAAGTGTTTTAAACACTGGATAAGCTATACAAAGCATGCAGAGGGCTTGAGGTGGCCTGGGTCTACCACCTGGCAAACTCTGGCATATACTATGGTGAATGTGACAGAGGCTGAAGTGACTGACAGCCAGGGTTTCAGGTAAATGTTGTGGAAAAGGGATATTTAATAGTGGTTTGGAGGAATGGATGGAGGCAGGACAATGGCTTTCCGAGGAGAGGGGAGAGTGTGAGCAAAGGCAGGGATCTGGGAACCTGGAGGTAGTGGTCAGAAGAGAGTAAGGACTCTGGTAGCTGGAGCCCAGGGCACAAGCAAGGGTTGGGAGACCAGTGTACAATTTCAGGCCAGAGAGGTGAGTGAAGGTCGTATATTCCAGTGACTACATGCAGGTCACCTACCCACTCGAAACCTCAGTCTATTCATCTTCCTCTCAGGATGGTGACATCTACCTCTCAGAGTGGTTGAAAGGAGTTAATGGGGTCATAGGTAGAAAGTGTCAGGTGTTGTACTTGGCAGAGATACAGTATTTAATGTGTTGGTTCTCCCAACTATTTAATACATAGTTTGGACTTTATTGTTTACACTGTGGCACCAGTAAAGAGCTGGGTTTTTTTTCTTGTTTAAAGATTAAGTTTTCACTTGTTTATGGATACTAGACATTTAGAAACATACAAAGAAGAAAATAACAATTATCTATGTTCTTACGACCCAGAATTAACAGTGGTTAACATCTTGACAGATCTGCATTTGCATCCAGTCTTTTTCCAAAAAAATAATTCTTGATTTTGTAAAAAATTGTTAAAAAGTGGTGAAGTTCAAAAAACGAAAGCCAAACATTTGTGTCCTACCATAATTATATTGGTTATGAATCATTTAATTCAGCCTTACATGCATTATAGGTAAAAATATGGATGCTTTCTGTTGGCTTAAGGGTTTGCTATGAGGATTAAATAAGCATATAAGTAGCACAGGGCTTGGCATATAGTTCTCAGAGTTAGATCATAGGAGTTAGTGATGGAATGCAAATAAGCAGGTACAATTGTATAATTCTATAGAGTGATTTCTGTACCGCATTTAATAGAAGTCTAGTATTCAAGTTGTACCCCAGACTCCAAGGTCTGCTCTTCATCCCCAGTTTGCAAAGAAATGTTTGACACATCTTTGTGGTAAACTGAGAAGGGGAAGACAATCTTTTTGTAAATTAAATTTATTGGGGTGACATTAATTAATAAAATTATATAGGTTTCAATATATCATCTGTATATTGCATTGTGTGTTCACCACCCCAAGTCAAATCTTCTGCCACCATATATGTGACCCCCTTTACCCTTGAGCCATGATTTAGCTCTGCCATTGAAGATTGTGTGATATTAGATGAGGCACAGTGATATTAGATGTGAACAGTTCCGCAAGCCTCCCAGAATCCTTGGGAATCTCATGAGCTGATGCCTGGAGGGCTCCTGGGACAGAGGACGTCATCAAATATTAATTCCTTTTCTTCTCTTTCTCTGCCCCTCCCCCTTCTTCTCTACCCTACTGCTTTACTCCACTTCTTTTCTGTTTTGGTTTAAATCTCAGCAACTGGAATCCTCAAAAATGCTTACAAAGTTCTCCTAGTTACATTTTAGACCCTCCCTCTTTCACTGATTCTTCCTCTGATCCTGATCCTGGAGTTAATGATTATTGATTGTGACATCTGTGTCCACCAGTGGCCCAAGAAAGGGACGCACATGTTGGCTGCCTCTGGTGAACAGCTCAGCTGAAGGCAGGAAGCAAATTAGCTGTTAGAGGGTGATCCTTTGCACCTGAAATTCATTGCATATTTAAACCCATTTTGAAAATGCATCTTTATAAACCAGAGTAAAAGCCTGGGCCGCTTGGTGAGAAACACATTTTGCTTCGTGATTAAAAAATCTGGCACTGCCTAGTTTTTTGAGCTTTGCTAAAATTTACTATAGCTTCTCTTTACCATAAAGCAGGTGTCAAGCAAAGACTTTGTATGTTTATGATCATTATATTGTATTAAAGAGTTTCATCGAGTTCCAGAATGAGAACAAGAATGCTTCATATTCTTCTACCTGCAAAGCAATTAAGTTATGTGACATGTTTATAGCTCCAGAACCAGTAATCAGCTTTTAGTCTGAATAGGGGACGTGGTGTTATAATCTAGTGCTTTGCTGAGAGGTTCATATTTAGCATTTGCATTTGATAATTTAATCTAAATAATACTGAGCAAGCACAGTTACACTCCTTGGCAGTTGTCAGAGTAACAAAAATGCATTGCACAAAATGTATTTTTGTAAATAATTTTGTATTCCTGAACGGTTTTTACTTTCTTGTTATTAGCCTCTGCTGCCCTCACTGAATAAAATAGAAAATGGTAGTACCCTCTAAAGTCACTAGTATTATGTCTCTCTTTGTTCTCTTTTCCCTCTTCCCATGGAAACAATATCTGAGCAATCTCCAAATTTCCATGAGATTGTGAATGGCCTGCAGTGAACCATTAACAAAAAAATTCCCCCAAGGGGACTTTTTTCTTGCAAGATGCCTTTATGTATTAGAGATCAATTTTCTGATAAGATTCTCTGTTCCAGAGAATATTTGGTAATTTTAGCAAAAGTAAGTACTTGCCACAGGAATAGTGACTCTCAAGCTAATGCCCAATAATATCACAAACTAAATGAAATAAATTGCAGAAAGAGTCTCGTCTCCAACATTCCCCTCCAAAATAGTTTATTGGATGATTTCAGAATTTTCTTTTACAGGACTTTCTAGCTATCGGATTTCTTTATAAAATTTGTTTACTTCAGGGCAAAGTGTCTCAACTGGTTTCTAAACATGAATCATTAAATCCTTAGTAACAGTTTTACATTGTTTCTATTTCTACCTTTTCCCTTCTTCTCATGTACAAACAAACTCATACCAATTACTCCCATCTGTTGATGCCTTGAAGATTATAGGCCTTGAGAAAGGAACTGCATGTATTTTACCATTAGTTTTTTTTTTCTTAAGGTATTTTTTTCCTCCATTCAACATGGCTTTATAACCTTGAGCAATATGACCTGCCTAAGCCTTCTCAGGCACCAAGTCTTGATTAGAAGTTAGGAAGGGCAAATGTAGTTGTTTATTTTCACTGAGCCTCCCTGTTCACAAGACCTGCCTTGTCACCTGAAATACTGATTGTGTATAAAGGTTACACACATCAGCCTATAGGTGCCACCAAATGAAGACCCTTTTAGTAGAGGATAACTTATTCCAACAGAAGCTGTTTAAAACTGAGTTAAACAAAAACATTTCAGTAGATTTTCTAGTACTTCTAATTCTAGTGAGAATCTTCCCAGGGAAGGAAATGGAGTAACAGGTGGAGATGTGCATTTTAACAAAGCTGGTTTATTTAGATTCAGCATAGCCAGCCATGTATACACTTTCTGAGAGCACACCTGTGTACCTGGGAGTTTGCAGAGGTTTCTCTCCCATTCATATTTTAAATGTGTCCTGAAAAAATAAGGCCTTGAATCTGCCTGAATGCCCAGTGAAAGATCTCTCTTTCCACAACAGTCCTTACTTTCTGCTAGACACAGTACTAGATATTCTCCTTCTATAATTTCTTCCAAACATCCCAACAAACATGGACTCCATCAATCTCCATTTTCCAGGTGCTACAACTGAGTAGACAGGTGAGCTAACTTGCCCATGGTCATACTGTTTAGGGCAGAGGAGATGAGGTTAAGTGTAGGCGTTTCCCTTCCAAAATCCCATGCTCTTTGCATGCCCTCACATGCTGCAGCCCCTAACTCCTTGTTTGTATTAGCAAATGTCCTGCCATTATATAATGTTATCAGGTACATCTATGATCTTGACTTTTTATCAGTATTGATTATCCTTGAATGCTTGGTATTCTGGTATGTTTCATTATGAAAATAGTTGCCAGTATCCAAGTAACAGGGACTTGTGTGTTTGAATAACTCACAGAATCCTAAGATTCATGTGATCAGAAAGTAAGCCCTTTGTTTAATCTTTTTCTCTGCTAGCTAGCTCTCCTGGTCAGAATTTACTCAAATCACATGACACAATACTTGAGTATACTTTAGCTCCTCTTCATTTCTTCTTTTAGTGATTAAGCTAATGAAATTAAGGTGATAAATCATCTCTAAGCAGTGTAGACACAATCTTTTCTATGTCTTGGGTCTTTCTGAACTGCTTCAGATGTCCTAGCTATTGTGTATGGGGGTTTAATATTATTATCCAAACAGAGGACTTGAGAGAAAGATTTTGATGGCGGGGGCGAAGGGGTCGGGGTATGGTTCTAAAACATTTTCCAGCAGAGAGGCTCTGAGAAATGGGGCCACAGAGTTCAAGAAGCAATCACCAAAACACAAATTAGCAGACATTAAGGAGCCGTGAGCAGTGATCCAGACACGTTTAACGTACTGCTCTGGTGGTAGGGAATGTTCAGTTCCTTCTCAGGCACATGCCTGATAAAATCCTGCGAATGTGGATGGATACTTTATCATAGCAAATGTAACAATTTTCATTTGTTTTTATTCCATGATTTGTTCCGTTAATAAAAATGTCTATTTAAGCTATTTAAGACACCCACTAAAATTCTCTAATATTAATTTCATGGAAAAATTCCAGCAGAACTATATTAGTTTTTCTCCCATTAAGGTAACATTATGGACTTTTAATAGAGCTCTCAGCTATAATGGTTTTTATTGACCTAATTATTAAAGGAATTGAAATCTGTCTAAATGCTTTCAAAATTATGTAATAGCGATATCAGGGAAAATGCCATGGTTGAGGAGTAAAAAAGGAGAAACCCTAAACTAAGCATCCCCTACAAATATATGTGGTTCATCCAAAAAGAGAGGCAGTCCTCTAATTTCACTGAGTGTGTTCGCCTTTCATTTTTTAGGAAATTTGTAATAGCAAAATGATACTTAGTGGTGAGTCAGTTATACTATTATATATGGGAACTCCTGTTTTCTCTTCTGGGCTTGTCTTCTGTGCTTTTTTTCTTTTGATGATTTCTAAAAATAAAGTTAAAATTTTAGTAGTGATATTAAATATATGATGGAATCTTTGAAGAGGTGTTTATAATTACTTTTTCATACAAAAGTAATATGGTCAGTGGAATAAATTTCTGCAGTGCAGAGGGAGGAGAGTAAAATATCAAACCCTGCTTTCCAGAAATGCCACTGTTAAAAGCTTGAGGAAACTGTAGATTATCGATTTTTGCTTTCCAATTTTTGACATTTCTTTGGCACAGATAGTAAATAACACATATGCTCCTAATCCCCTCCCCCTGTTGCAAGATAGACATTTCTGTGGATTGTTGCACCCTTTCTCATTGAGAACAGTACATTCTGGGAATCCCAGACCTGTGCTTCAGAAAAACCTACCTAATATGAGTTGATGTGGGAATTGGAACTTGTTTTACACCCAACAAACATGGACTCTATGTTTTAAGGGGTCTAAAGTACTTTATAACTCACAATTTATAAAGTACTTTCATAAACACATACATATGAATCTCATTTGTTCATCAAAGAAATTCTGTGAGAAAGGGGTGAGCATTATCAGTCTTATTTAGCAAAAAAAAGTGCAGGGCTCAATAAGGATGGGACCAAATCAGGGCACGCAGTGGTGAGGAATAAACTAGAATGAGAACACAGAGCTCCTGACTCCTGGTCTATTGATGGTTCTGTCGGTCTTTTATTCGTCCACTCCACAATTATTTATTGAGCATTTTCTATGTGTCGGGCACAGGATTGTCAGCAGTGAGCAAGGCAGTCATGGTCCCTTCCCTCGAGAAACTTCCATTCTGGTGGAGGAGACAGGTAATAAACTAACAAATAAATAAGAGCATTCCAGGTAGCAATTGATACTAAGAAGAAAAGAATTGAATAAAGAGAGCTGTGATGGTTTAGGGGGTTGTAAGGAAGGTCTTTTTGAAGACTCAACAGAAGAAGAAGTCACTGGGAAAAACTTAGGAACAGAGAGTCAAACAGAGGGACAGAGAGAGGAGCTGGTCTAAAGGGCTGAGGTGGAAGGAGTCCATGTGTTTAAGGGACACCTGAGAATGGGTCTGGGAGGAAGGAGACAGGTAGGTCAGGGTCAGATCATATGGGACGAGTAAGGGGTTTGGATTTCATTTTCCTTTTATTGGGCACCCATCAGAGAGCATTAAGCAAGGAGTGACCTTACCCAGTACGTGTAGTGCACACAGTAGACACAGCCCCATCCTGTCTCCACAACAACTACCCAATCACTAGACATAATTTTGTCTTGATTGCAAACTAGAGTTAACCATGCCTTGCTGCAATTGCACACTTCTACTTTAATGAACCCAGAGATCATGATTCCTATTTCTATAGCCCTGGACTGGAACATTTATAAAGACCAGGGTCAGGACCACAGGGCAGAACTCTCAGAGGTTCTGGTAGAGGCAAGACTGAAGAAAAGCTCATTGTGTGGTATACCAACACTTGAACAATGCATGACTTCCTGAGAGGAGATGGATATATAAGCTTGTTTGAAGTAGTAAGAGAAGTCACATTCTTTGCTTGGTGGAGGGATATCTTTGACCTTAGTCAAAATAATTAGAGCTGTTATCGTCATTATTGTTGTTATTAACAATACTAGTGCTTCACCGAGTAATAGCTATGTGCTAAACACTGCGCTAAGTGCTTTGTATTGCATGCTCTCAGTCTTCAGAGGTAGTTACTATTATTGTGCTGTTTTACAGATGAGGAAACTTAGCCACAGAAAGGTTAGCTGGTGCCTAACCAAGTTCATCCAGCTAGCAAAGGTAGAGTCCAGGAGTTTTAACTACAGAGTCCTGACTCTTAACCAAAAAAGGGCCCTCATGCATAGTCACATTGAACAGTGTACATGAGATTTAGAGCAAACTGGAATGGATTTGAGAGCTCGCTCAGTTTCTTCAGCTACAAATTAGGGGTTATGATGGTACTGACCTCAAAAGATTTTGGTGAGATGAGGCGAAATGCAAATAAAACATATAGTAGGGTGCCTAGCAAACAACAAACACTCCACCAGCTGTGTCACTTGGACACTAGGCCTCAGCGCCCTGACATGGAAGGTAATAGTTGCTGTCTCATAGGACTGTTGAGGGAATTAAAGGAGGTCATTTGTGTAATGTTCTTATCACAGTACCTGAAATTTTCCTAGGCTCTCTGTAAACAATTGTGGCTACTCTTGTTAATCTAAGAACAAATAAGTGTTGGATTTGTAACACATTGTAAATCAAATACCAATTGGGAAAAATTTTTTCTTTATCTTTCTCTTCTGAAATAGGAATGAGCTCTGTCATTGATAATATGAGTACATCTGAAATCCAGTTGTGGTTATGCTAATGGGCTGGCACATTTTTAATTCTGTCTGATACTGTTTCATTTGTGCTGTAATGAGGAAATTTAGTGCAAGACCTTTGAAGGAAAATCTGATGTGTGATATTTAGTTTAAGTCAACTTCTGACAACAGTATGTTATAGAGAATTTTAGATGTTCTCATATAATATTTCTCCAAAAAACCATGTGTGATACTTATCTGGTAGAGCATCTGGCATGATGGAGAGTGTAAGTTTCTTTTTCCGTGGTTAAAAAGTAATTTCTGGCAGAGCTCACGCAAAATATCCTGTGTGTGAGGCAGTGAGATTAGTGGATTCTTAAATTGTGTCCCATTCTAAAAAGTTCACCAAAGGTCCACATTAATGTGAAATGCAGCTGGGAAGTTCTGTGGGCTATATCTGTCCCAGTCCTAGGAAGATATGTGGGCCAGACCTAAGCTAATTGGCACTGCTGAACCCGAATGAGAAAGAAACTTCACCAGGCTTGCTCTCAAGCAGCAAGTCTTTTTCCCTCTGAAGCCACACAGCCATTAAATGAAAAAATAAAGAAGGAATAGTTTCATCTTTCAAATAACACAGTAAGGCAAGCACTTCACTCCATAGATTTTCATAGATTTGAATCAGCCCTTTCATGGTCGTGTAAATCCTTCATTTCTTTAAATCATCTTCTGGCAATGCTCTGAGGGAAATCATTGAATTCTTGCAATGACTGTGATTCTAGGAGGGCAGCATGCAAATGGGAAGGTTAAAGTTTGGTGAGCACCGATCTGGAAGCCAGAAGGTTCAGGTTTTTTCTGCTGCTAGTCATGTGACCATGGGCAAAGTTTGGCTCTCATTGTCATCTAAGATAAAACGAGGGACTCGTGCAAAGCTTCCCTTATCTGTTGCACTTTGTCAACACCAACTTTGCCCTTCTTCTCTTGAGATTGATGCTTGACCTGCACATTCTTTCTGGCTTGTAATGAAGAACGGCTGCTTCATTATTTGGCCTGTAAATTTTCTACTTCATTTTTAATGATCACCTAAAATAGATGGTCTTACTCTGAAGTCCTCAGATAGACCCTGAAGTAAGATGCTAAAACTTGAGTACAGGTTAATATTTAAGGGGTCAGGGAAAAGCTGTATGATTTTCATTTATTCACTGAGTGAATACTGAACACCTGCCCTCTGCCAGGCACTGAGCTAAGCAAGGGAAATAAAATAGTGATCTGGGAAGATATAGTGCTTGACCTCCCAGGCCCTCCATTAATCAGGAAGATTCTAGAAACAAGTAAATGGACAATCACAGAGCAGTAGAATAGAAGTATGGTGGGGTCAGGTGGCACACACGAGGTGCTATAGGAGCTGGAATGAGGAGCTCCACACTCAGACTCTGCTGGATTTTCAAGGGAGTTCATGACCTAAAAATAAAAACCTCTGAACTAAAGGAAAGTAATTTGACATGCATGATGCTAGTGTGAGCAATACGTGGAGAATATTGACAAGTGGACAAATATATTTGAGATATAAATTTATAACTAATAAGGCATTCAGCATTGCAAAGTTTGGTTTAAAATCTTAAAACCAATATGGTCATTGTCATCACAATTATACCTAATGTATATTTAGTTCTTACTATGTACCAGATTCTTGCTAAACCTTAAAATTAGTAATCTTATTTATTCTTCACATAATGTCTGTGAGGATGTGGTACACAGTAATAACACAAGGGCTCATGGACATTATGTTGTCTGTTCAGTCGTCCAGCCAAAATGAAGCCAATCTGGGACTTATACCCGACTCTGGGTGACTCTTAAGCTTAAGCACTAGTACAGATTTTTGGATCACAATGAGGATGTACCTGGAACTCTCACCTTCTAAACAGGCTGCAAAGTCTCATTTTCTTGAATTGTTTTGCCAGATATGAGCAGGCTTTAGATTTAAAAACAAAAATCAAACGTCAGCACCATCTGTTCATCCCCACAGTGGAAGACATTCTCTTCTAGGCAGGCTTTGAGAGGTCTTCAATTACCAGCTCAAACTGAGATGGTTTAATACACCTGTCTGTAGCCCAAAACCAGTCATGGAGTTCAAAGAAACAAATCTCTAAGGGGTTCATTAACAATTTAACAGGTCTAAACGATGTGTGATTGTTAATTCCATTTGCTGCAGAAATCTTGTCATAATGATTAAGACCTAGTCACTGTAGGAATGCAGAAACGTGAAATTCATTTTGTGGCTGCACAGCTCCCATAGTCTTATTCTAAGCTGCTGTAAGATCCTCCTTATCTGGCTGAGTGCCCTTCTATTTCTCTCCCACTTGACCTTGACATTTCCACTTCCTGAGTGTCTATTTGATTTCATATTTTATGAGAGTTTGATCCAAAAGGTACAAAGCCCCCTCCCCCAAATAGCTCCTGTTGATAATCTTACCCCCAGAACACCTGGCACTGTGGAAATGTCCTTGTCCCAGAAGTGTGTTGGTTTGTCATTAAACAGGCTTTCGCTAGGGTACAGAGGTTATAGGAGCGAGTCAGCCCATGCTCTCAAGAAGCCATGGTGGATAGACTGTGGCATGAGGAAATTAAGAGCTGCTCTGACTGCAAGTGACAGAAACCCAACTCAGACTGCTTTAAAGGAAGGAGGAAGAATTTATTAGCTCATGTCACTGAGCAGTCTAATGCTAGAGGTGATTCAACCATAGCTGGATCTAGTGGCACCAGCAGTGTCATCGGGGCTTCGTATCTCTCTGCTTCTCTCAGGCAGTCTCTCCCCAAGCAACGTAATGTTGAACAAACATTGGAGGCTTGAGGCTTACATTCTGCTCGCTTATAGTGGAAAGATTGTTTTTCCGAGCAATGCTTATAAGAAATTTGCACAAAAGATTCTGGCCCAACTTGAGTTACGTGCACATTGCTGAACCAATAACCATAGCCAGGGGGATGGGGTGCTCTGAGCAACCACATCTGGATCCTGAGCCACACCTGAGGCCAGATAGAAATGGAATCAATCCCATCTGAAGCATGAAGCACAGAAATGTTCCCTAGAAGAAAGAGGGGTCCCTTAAACAGAAGATAATGGAAAGAAATTTAGGTACACAAAACACAGAGGGGTGGATATAAACCATTAATGGAGCCCAGAAAAGGTCAGGGGGAGACTCCGAGGTGCTTCCCAGAGTTTTGGCGTTTGAACAGAATCCTGAAAATAGAAATTCAACAATGCTACAGGAGGCTGACCTAGAGTTTAGTCTTGCTTTGCTAATGCCCCAGTAGGAATGACCTAGGAAAATAATATTCATTTGTTCAAAAAAAAGTTTAACTTACCATCTACCAGTCATGTACCAGGGACCGCCTTGGTGCTGGGACTGAAAAGATGAACAAGATAGGCATGATTCTTTTTCTCATAAACTTTACAGTCTAGAGGGGAGACAAACATTAAACAAATAATTGTACGAGTGATACAATAATTACCCTTTTATAAGTGCTTAGAAGGAGATCACAATACTAGGGTTAAAGCACATTGGTGCTTTGTGTTATAGTTTTTGCAACCATTAAAATAGAAAAATATTGGGTCCCTCTCCTCCAACCAATGAATAATACAATAATACAATGAGGAACACAAATTAATTCATTTATACACGTGTGTGTGTGTGCGCTCACACTCACACAGGAGAAAAGCAGAAAAGACCTTGAAATTGTAAAAATAGGCAAATTCTCGTTTCTGTGCCTAGATGGCTGGCTTCTGGAGTGCCACCTGACAATGCATCATTTTTTGGACTGTCAGCTTGTCTTCAACCTCTTAGAATTCCCAAATCAGTGCTTTTTTTTTCTTTCATTTTTATACTCAGTGTTCTCAAACCATTGTATTTATGATCAATATAAGACACTATCATCTGCCTTTTATTATTTATTCCTATTAAGCATTTGGGGTTCAAAAAGCACTTTTTTGTATGGAAGAAAGAAAAATCTGGAGATGCTGCTTTTTAAACTACTGACTCTAAAAATAAAAATTGATTATACTGTTTTGTAACCAATCTGGTCATAAAAAGGTTCCATTGTAGAATCTACCCATGTATGCATTTTAAGTGGAGAAGAATTTGCCTGTGTGTTTACACACTTCTGAAAGTAGCAATGGATCACAGAGATGAGACTGCAACCACAAATGGCACTGCCATGATGGCGTTGCAGTGGACACCTTCCTAAGTGACAGGAGAGGTGTGCCACGTTTCCGCAGATTCAGTTTTATATGGTAGCTTCAGTTCTTTATTAAATGAAAGCCAGATGCTTATAGTTAACATTTTTAATGGGTTCATTCTCCCAGGTAGCTCATAAAATCCCGTTAATAAATCAAAGGGCCTTCTTAACAGAATTTCAGGGGCTGCTATGATGTTGCTGATATATTAATGAATGAGGGATACTGGAAGCTAGATTCATAATTTTTTTCTGAAGTCTCCACTCTCTTTCTTCCAATTACATGCTTCTCCAAAACCACCCCCCTAAAAAAAAAAGATTGGAAAAGGAAGTTGGAGATAAATGTCTTAGTGTCACAGCTAACAATGTATGTCTTCCATGTGACAAAGTGAATTACTAAGAAAAAAATTTCCAAGTGATTTCAAAGATACCATTTAAATTCTATTAGAAGTTTTTTTTTTTAAAATAAAAGGCATTGAGTTGAGTGAGAATAAGATGTAAACCTTCCTGTAATATTTGATTGCTAATGAACAGAATGTATTAATCTTAGCAACCACGAAGAGAAAAATGCATAGTGTTTTCCATTAAATCAACTAAATGATTAAATGAGTTAGTCAGTAGAAACCATTTTAATTTTCTCAATGTGAAATGTGCAGCCTATTCCAAATAAATTCAAAGCACCTTTCTAAGCAAGTTTTGACCATAAAAAATGTGGGTTATAAAGACGTTCAGTATTTTCTTCTTTATAGATAGTCAGTATTTTAATACAGTGACATTAATTGTGCAGAATGAAATGCCCCTACTATTCTGGGCTTAAAAAAAGTCAACATCCAATGCAACATCCTTAAAGGGTCTTCAACACTATTACAAAATGATTGATTGTTGTCATTGTCATTTTAGCAGCTTTCAGAGCTGTTATATTTTTAATTAAATTGGCTGTGAATTTTGTAAGTGGCAAAGGTTGATAAACTAGCACTCAGCACAACATTACTATTCTTCTTAGCTTGGCTGTCACAGTGGGTACATTTATGTGCATAATCTTTTTAATATTCCATAAGTCTCTTTGGTCTCAGGCATTGATCTGTAAGATTATTTGCTGTTTGGAGATGGGGAAAAACATAAAAATTAACTTACCAAAGAACATGGTTCTGAGATATTACCTGGTGGACTGAGAGATCTAGCCTTGTAATCCCCTCCTCTCTTACTGTGCCTCATGGACAAGGGAAAGCAGATATGGGTCACAGGTCAATGTGCAGTTCTTCCACCAATGATTTTTAAGAGGATCCTCTGAGCCAGGCCCTGGGCTGGGTGCTGGGGACATAAGAGGGAGTCTAGTGGGATACCCAAGCACTGATCCATCTGAACAAATACAGAGCAAGTCAGAGAGGTGATCTGAAGGAAAGGGCCAATCCATAAAGGAGACTCATAAGTCAAGGGGTCAGGCAAGGCTTCTATGAACAGGTGGCCCTGGAGCTGAGATCGGAAGGTGGGTTGACACCCAATCACATGAGGAAAGGAAAGATGTGTGTTCTGGGCAGGGGCGCAGCACTTACATGGACTCTGAGGCAGCAGGGAACCATTTGAAGATCTGAAAGAAGGCTAGGGGGCCAGAACCCAGAGCGGAGTAAGGTGAGAAGGGAAGCTCGTTCAGCCCTGAATACAGTGTCTGCATTATCAGGAAGCCCTTGAAAGTTGACTGACCAGCCATAGGGATAGCCGTCAAATTAGTCTTATCAAGGCAAGATGTTTAGATGATCCTAAGCTAGAGGAGGGCAGCCATACCTTTGATGTATCTGACTTCTGTTCACCATGGGAGATTTCAAATCAAAACCTAGGAGAATGGTGGGAGAGGGGAAAATGTGTTTAATAGAATTATAGAAGTTTAGGACAGAAAGTGACTTTACAGACTCAGTCTTTCACCACTGGCAATTCGCAGACTAGGAAGGTGAGCCCCAGAAGGGCTCACGTCACAGTTTGATTAGCAGTGACTAACCAGCCTACCTCATGATTAAAATGAGGGTTCTTCCTAAAATACTGCTACTTCCTCATAATTTCTGATTTTCACTTCTGGATAAGATGGTCCCTTTATTTATCCAACACACAAATGCTAGCTAGTAAGAGTTCACAGGAGACAAGATAACATAGCAGATAGGAACAAAGTTTCAAAGCCATAGAAACCTGGGTTTGAATCCTAGCTGAACTGATTGATCTCGGCAAGATACATAAGCTCTGAGCCTCTGTTTCCACATTTGTCCAATGGGGCTAATAGCACCTCCATCATCGGATTGTGAGGATTATGTTATCCTTGATGCAAAGTGCTTTATGTGAACCCTGGCATGTCAGAAGTACCTAATCCATAGTCATTATCATGAATGATCGAACTAATCAATATGTCAGTAAATTAATTTTATTATTTTCCCTTTTATAGAAAAAGAAAATGAGGTTTGCCTTTTCATAGAGTCAGATGCCCTTGAAATGTGCTGAAACTTTTTTTCCTTTACTACTTGGTTTCTTTTGTGCATGAGAAATTTCTCATTTAAGGCTACTGGCTCTTCACGAATAAGTAAATTCCCATTGGTTTATGTATCCTGCTAGTTATGGGCACATGATGGTTAACTACAACTCAAGGAAGGAATAGCACTTGCTTTACTTCAACATTGTTCAAAATGGAAAGAATTCAAGCTTTGGAGTCACACAGACCCGGGGTAAATCCTCGCTGAGACACTTACCATCTATCAATAGACCTTGAGCCTATTAGTTATCCTTTCTGAGCCTCAGTTTTCTCAACAGTAAAATGAAGACATTTCTATTTACTATATAGTATGTCATGAGATTTACCTAAAATTGGACACAATGCCTGACCCATAGTAAATACCCAATAATTTTGGCTCTTCCAATTATGCAGCTCAACCTGCTGATAATTCCCATTGAAGTCACCATTGTCTATATGTGTGTGTTTGGTTGGGGTAAAGTGGGGACTAAACCCCAATCAGTTATGCAGCCTTAATTTCTAAGGTAGACAAAGTGGATGTCATTTTTAGCACTGCAAAAATGACTTTCACACCCTTCCATAAAACTTTTGGGTTTGGCACCATGGATACTTCAATGAGGCATTCACAGAAGCAGTCATTCACATCCACAGGTACCTCTTAGATTATCAGGGGGGCCTCACAAGACACATGACTACATAGGGAGATTGTATTAGTTAGTAAAAATTGTGCATGGAGTAAACATAGCAGTTACTTTCAGTGGTGCAATCTGCCTAGTTTCCAACAAGAGGCTGTGCAAATTGCAAAGGAGGGAAAAAAATCTCAGTTTTCCTACATTGAGGTTACAGATGAGCCACAGAGCTACCATTTGTATTTGCAGGCGATTTCAATCATTCTGCATGCATGCTCACTCTGGCAACATTTCAAAGCATTATTCCACATTACTGTAGTATTTTATCACACATCACAAGTCTGACACAGTTCTTTCCTTGGCAAGAAAGTGCTCCAGGCTAAGTTTCAGATTTTGTCAGTACGAAAAAAAGGAATTGTTACAATCCAGAAATGGCTGGGGAAACATTCCTTCAAGCGCTACAAATTTGTAAAGGTAAAGCTCCAGGTAGAAAGAAAGATGAGGCACAAGCCAGTTTATGTCTTACTGGCTTCTGTGTATTCTTTACTATGTTCTCTGGTTGGACACAGGACCTAGGTTGGCCAAGCCTCAGGAGTGTTTAAGTGGCCAATGGCGGTCAAATTCTGATGCTCAAAGTGGAGAGAGAAATGGAGGCTGCACCCCAAGTGATTCACATCTTCTGACTCTGTCACCCAGGGGGGCAGGTTAACATTGTCATTGATTATCTGGTCACCTAGTTGGAAGGAGTATGTTTTTCACTCCATTTCATCCATCCAATCAAGATATATTTATCTGGCACCTTGTCTCTGGCAAGCTTTTTACCAGACACTGTAGAAACCACAGCAAACATAACAGACGTGAATCCAGAGCTCACAGGTACCATGACAGAGCCTATCCTATGACTGGGTGTCCAGGGTACCAGGCGAACACACAGTGGGACACTGACTCAGATTTTGGTGGGGTGACATCTACATCAAACTCCGAAGAATACCTGAGAGTACAAAAAACAATCAAGTTCTTCCTGCTTCTTCTCATTCTACCTTCTTTGCCTGTCTGAGGGACAAACTAAGACATGAAAGAGCATGGCACAAATTCAGATAACTCCTTATTTCCCAAATACCAATCATTTATCACAGTTAATCACAGGAACCACCTCTACTAATGTTTGTCTCTTCAGATAGGCTTCCTTTTTCTATCTGAATACATTCATTGAGAAAAAAAAAAAAAGATTACATCATTTTTGCAATAGAAAAGTAATGTAATGTGCCATAAATAGAAGGTGACTACAAAAGTAAATACAATGAAAAATAAAATGGTGTTATTAAATGTTATCTGGGTTCTGTTGTTCCAGCCTGAGGCCTGTTCTTTTCTGATACAAAATGGGAGATCAGCAAGCCTTAGAGCTGTGGGAGGACAGAGAGCACAGAACTAACCAACCATTCTCTTGCAGAGAGCTCAAGTAAGAAAAAGAATGCTGCAATTAAATAATCACATTCAATTTCCACATTTTTTTCCACATTAAATCACATTTAATTTTCATGATTCCACATTGTTTAAGATCATGACTCTGTACTACCCAAAACCACCTTGTGTACCCACTGAGGAGTAGGTCCCACACTCCAGGAATAACCAGGGGTGGTCCAGTGGCCTGCCAACATAAAGTAATGAAGTAAGAAAAGCCATGCACAGCTTCTCAGGCCTTGTTGAAGAGTTCAGATTTCATCCTGAAAGAATGGGAAGCCAAGGAAGCAATTGGATGGCTGGCTAGCCTGATTTGATTTGCATTTCAGAAAGACCACTCACCTGCAGAGGGGGCAGGGACGGAGAGTAAGAAGGAAGACTGGGAGAAGGAAGACACAAGGTGGCTTTGGAGGAACCCAGAGGAAAGACAGATGGTAGCAAAAACTAGAAGAGTGACTAGGCAGAGAGGAAAACATCTATCAAATGTATTGACCGATGGAATGAGAGATATAGTAGGTACTTAAAAATGTTTTCTAAATGATGTAACTCATAGACCTTTACTCTAGAAAAAGGCAAGTTAGTCCAATTATTCTTATACCAGTTTTTGGCCAAGAATCCATAGTCTCTCAGCTCAGCCCCTATTCACCTCTCCAGGCCTCCCTTCCAATTTCCTAGCTGAGGTCTCTGGTTCTTTGAGATTCCTCAGAAGTGAGGTCTGCAAACCAGGCCTGAGAGCTGATAATGATGTATTTCCTTTTGGTTCCTTACAGGGTCAGGAGAGGTCTTGCTTTCTCTCATTATTTCCCATTTGTCTGAAGGCACTGGTTTTAACTGGGGGGTAATTCTGCCCTAGGGATGCTTGGCAATGTCTGGAGATATTGTGGATGTCACAAGTGGGAGCGGGGGGAGGGAGGAATTATGCTAGTCACATCCAGCAGGTAGAGACCAAGGATGCTGGCAAATATCTTACAATACACAAGACCACCCCTACAACCGAAAATTATCTCACCCAAAATATCAATAGTGCCTGAAGTTGAGAAACCCTGGCAGGACAGTGGGAATGCCAGCAGGTGTCTGGTGGGACAAGCACTTCTATTGGGACACTATTATTTGCATTTAATAACCTGTGTGTTATTACAGACATGTGTGTTGGGGGTAGAGAGAATGGGAGTGGGGAAGCACAGCTTCCTCTGAGTATCCTGGGATTGGATGTGGGCCAGGGCCAGGCAGCCAATCAAACCAGGCAGCAGCTCAAAACAAGCCCCACTTCCCCCAGACACCTAAGACTCTGCTGGAGTGGCTCTCAGAATGATAGAAGAGGACTTGGGGTGACTCTTCATAGGAAGATCAAGTGCATCTGCAGAGTCATTTCACTCAGTCCAATACCCCAGCAGGTGTGTTGAAATTGCGGGAATCTTCACACTATCTTGGCTAGGTTCCAAACCTGCCCAGAAAACAAGCATCTCTCTTTCCAGAGGATGGCAGAAATGATTATTTTTTCCCTTGGTGGGAGGTGGGGGGGGGGGCGGGTGGGAGGTGGGATGCCAGAAAGATAAACACTTTGTAAATCACAGCATGCCTCTTGTCTGCAAACTTTGAGTCTATTTGTGAGACATTTATCTCCTTGTATACTCATCCCCCAAAATTATCATTTAATTAATAAACTTAATAGCCCGAGGTACACCAGTCAATAAGAGAATGAAAGAAGCTGACGCATCATGGTACAATCTGCAGAAAGCTCTGAGCCCTTCCTCCAAAATAAACGTGCATTCAATCCATGGATATACTGAGAGAGGCAAGCTGATGTGTTCCCACAGTATTTGGGAAGTTAGAGAAGTGACATATTCAGACATCCTGTTCTGATTCATGAGTGGGATGGGTATTGAATTTCTCTTTATTTAATACATGGAGAGTCTCTGGATAGGAATAAATTTATTTTCATGCAAACTAGGAGCTCTGTTTTCACTTCTGTGGACAAGAGTAACTCTGTCTTCATCATATGTACTCAACCAAGTAACTACATAATCAAAAATTTGAAAAAAGTACCTCTGATTAAGTGTGTGTGTGTATTTATATATATATATATATTGGGGTTCTTTTATATTCTGGTTGAAGAATCAGGCTTATCTAGTAGAGAAAATAAGTCAGGATATGTAAGAAGTAAATACATTCAAAGGCCCGTTCTTCACTATAATTTGTAAAAGTTTGCTCCTCTATTTATTGCCCCGCTCCACATTTCCTCTTGGAGTGTTGCTGAGGGGTCTCAGAAAGCAAGATCTAGAGCATAAGTGCTGATAGCAAAGACTCAGCACAGGCACCAAAGTCCAGTGATGGATTTAACATTCCTATCATACCTTTGGAGGTAAATGACAAAGCAGCCAAAGGTCTTCAAATGTTTGGGCATTCTTCAAAGGCCCGTCTCTCCCATGGGCTGCCTATATTTTTCTAGGACCTAGACTACAAGGTAGTACTGAGATAATTCTCATCTGGGCCCAAGTGCTGGTAAAGAAATACCCTGTGTTCAGTATCAGCAAATGCATCCAGGCTGACCTCAGTGATCAATGTTGCACAATGAAAATATCACTAAAATTCATTAGCAGGACAAATTCCATAACTTCTGCCATCCCTGAGACCACTGAGGAGCCTTCCTTTGTGAATTCCTGGCCAGGGATTACCCTTTTCTTGAGTTACAGTGAAGTCTGTCTTAAGCAATTACTCAGGGACCATCCAAAATTGGTAACTTGGTAGAGGTTTGAACTTTAGCTAAAGGTCAAACGAAATTCTTCTGGAACCCTTAGGGGTTGTTTAAAGGTGAAATAAGGAGCTGAAATGAAAATGGACTTAATCTCTGTTTTATGAACCAAGTAGCACAGCTAAGCAGACTGAAGGATGCATCCAGCTCGTAGTACACCTTAACTTATCTTTCTGAAATGCCTCAACCCTCTGTCAAGTGCAATAGCCTAAAGGCTTATTAATCATATGCCTAGCAATGCTCATACATTTTGAAGACACTTGTTTGGGACTCATGAAAGGGTTGATATTACAATACCATTACAGATCAGGCCCCGCTCACAGTGCAGAGAATTCAGCTCACCAATACCTTTAAGATCCTAAGTGTCTTTACCTGGGAAGAGAAAAACTGACTTAAACTGCAGAACATCCGTTCAGTGTAGGAATGATATTTTTTAAGAGAGGGATCTTTATTTGTGTCTGTTATGCAAAGAATTATCATTATATTGTATCATAGAGGCCTAGCATACAAAATAAAATAGCTCTATAATCTTCAGGTAACTCAGGAACTCCCTGGGCTAAAGTTAAAAAGGCAAAAAGCAGAGAAAGATGGAGCCAGTATACATTCCTTATTCCTTCCTTTAAATAAAGGAACTAGACACATTGGGTCCAACTCTCAACTATCACATTTTGTAGCTTGGGCTGGTTATTGTGTCCTTCTGAGTCTCTACATCTTCATCTGTAACAATGACAAAGTAATAATACTAACAGCTGTCATTTATTGAATCCTGTGTCAAGCCCTAGGCTGAATACTTTACATACAGTGTACCCTGGTGAGACCCCACCATAGCATTTCAGTGTGAGTAGCAGTATCTCCACTTGAGGATATGAGATGTTTATAAAATATTGATGAAAAATACCTACTTTTCAGCGATGCTGAGGACATTCAGTAATGTGGCAGGTAAAAGCCACAGGCACAGCCCTCCTGCTGCCTAGCAGCAGTTTCACAAAAATCAGTTTTATTCCTCTTCCCATAGAAATGGACACTAACTGTGTCCCTGTGACCATGCCTTTTGGAATTCTTGTACACTGATGGGATGGGAATCCCCCCACCAACTTTTTCCTCCCATGTTTATTCGAACTCTGCAAAGTTCTAAGACAGTAAAAATCTAAAAAGATGTGTTCTCTGCTGCTGGCTGAGCCGGTGATCATAGGCTCTGTTTCTGTACTTCAGGTCAAGTTGAAACAGAGGTGGAGGAAAATGAATTAGGAAGGTGGCCCTGTGAGGAGAGGCACTGTTTTGAGGGTTTCTTGGTGTGGAAGCAATGTTAACTTAATATGCCTAGATCAATATATCTAGGCCTTTTATTGTTCTACATTAGTGTTAATGCATATTTGGGCAATCTAAGTTTATATACAGAAAAAACTGTTGTTTTGAAAAGATGTTTTCATGAAATGAAGCCATACACACTCTTTATGCCTTCTTCACATAATTAGAGACATTTATATTAATGGTAATAGAGCAAATGTGGCACACAGGATAAATCATCTCAGCCCTGTACTTGAATTGAAGTCTCTCTAGAAACCAGGCAAACAATCACCACATCGCTTTCTCCATGGAGAAGGTCCAGGAATGGCTCATGCACATGCAGGTTCTCTCGGCTCCAGCTTTCTGGAGCCTGGCTCTTGGTGCCTGTTCAGAACAACTATCCCTCTTCCCTTTATAATATTTACTTTTCTGATTACAGCCATTGCTTCCAGAGACACCCTAGAGCATGAATGGCACACAGTGAGGACATCTTTTTTCTAGAAACCCTTTCTTATGTCCAAGCTAATAAGCCAACAGCTAAATGTCAAATATTTCATGAAGGGCTGCAAACTTGGATGCAGCTCTCCTCCCTGGCTGAGGTCATAGTGACACCAACCTATTCACTTAAACTTAGGTCAGTATGATGAATCAATAGCCCCTATCCCCTTCCTTTCTAACACTGGTGCAAGTGTAAGGGTAGGCCCACCATGTAGTATATGCATTAGCTATTTGCAATTATTTTTCATCAGGTTAAGTACATATAATCGTGAGGTTTCTTACAAAAGCTGGTCAGTTAGTAGGGAAAATTAAAACAAAAAGATAATTGGAACCTCAGGTCATAAAAGCTTTAGAGAGTTTTGAGGGTAAATAACCTACATTTTTCTATACATGACCCTTATGATTCAACCAAAGCCTATTTTGCCATGTAATAGGCCTAAAGAACTTCCTATAAAAGAAGACCCTATCCTCAGGGTTGTCAAATTACTGCCTACATCCCAAATTGGATATGCTGCTTGTTTTGTAAAGGAAGTAATATTGGAACACAGCCATGTTTGTGCACTATCTTGACAGCTCTCACTATAACGGCAGAGAGGAGTATTTGTGACATAGACTGTATGACCTACAGAGCCTAAAATATTTACCATCTGAACCTTTACAAAAAAAAAAATTGTTTTTGCTTACCCCTGCCTTACTCTAAGATGGGGATGAAAAATTTAAACAACATGCTGTAACACTAACTCCACAAGGACAGAGGTTACGGCTGTTTTGTTCACCTGTGTATCCAAGGGCCACATGGGTAACATTCACTCAGCAAATGAAAGACTTTAGACTTCCTCCCACTCTCTAGAAGTTTCCTTTACTTTTGTTCTTTATCCCCTCCCCTCCCACTGACTGGAGGAGTGGAGTCCCAGCATTATTATCTGTCTCCAATCTTACCTGCTCCATTTGCATTTTGTTAGTTTATAAACAAAAATGGTATTCTCCATTCAATGAATGTTATGGATCCGCCTTAAAGTTTCAGACACTGGAACATGTAGTGGTGGTCAAGCCAGATAAGGCCCACGCCTGCAAACCTTCAAAGAGATTACACTAGTGGGATAGACAGACAAGAATAGGCAAACACACAAACATATACCCTCTCAGATAGTGAGAAGAAATAAAACAGGATAATATGATAAAAGCATTTGCACAGTAATATATGCATTTGAATAGAAGTGTCAGAAAAGCCTTCTGACAAATGTTACCAAGGAGATAACATTTCAACTGATAACTAAAGGATCCAAAGCAAATCAAGGGAAACCTGGGGGCAGAGAATTTTCTAAGCAGAGTGAGTAGTGACTGCAAAAGCCAGAGGTCTAGGATGAGCTTGGTATGTCCAGGAAATAGGAATGCCGGTGGACCTGGAGCTCTGGTGAGCATGCAGAAGGAGCAGTCACAGAGGTGGCAGTGCCCCTTGGTCTTGTGGGCCTAGTATGAGATTGAAGTTGAGGGTCTTAGACAAGGAAGCGACATGATCTAAGTTTTACAAGGCTCACTCTGGCTGGTCAAAGTACAAGAAATGGACCAATTAGAAGGTTATGACAGTGGTTTATGATAGAAATAACAAGGCGGTGGAGGTGGAGAAAAGTAGACCATTTGGCAATTTGTCTTGGCAACACACCAGGTAGGTTTAGTTAATGGGGTTGAATATAAGGGCTCAGTAGCTAAGCGTTCCTAGTATTTTCTTGAGTAACCAGCTAGATGATTAGTGATATTTACTGGAAAGATTGAAGTAGGGTGGGGGAGCTACAAAGTAAGGTGTTCTCTTTCGTTATAGGAAATATGAGGAGCCTGCTACATATGAAACAGGAGTCATCAGAATATATAGTTGGGACTCACTAGAGATTTCCAGGCTAGAAACAAGTATATAAAGTCATAGCCTTGAATGAGATCACCTGAGTGGGAAGGAGAGTAGAGAAAAGATAAAACCTGAGAATCAAGGTCACCCTGATGTTTCCAGGTTGGTTATATATGGGAGAGCCTAAGAACTTTCTAGGCAGACAGAGGATAATACAAATGCAAAGGAGAATACTTGGAGAATGTGCTGAATGGAGCACAGTAGCATGGGAGAGATTGGAGCAAGACGAGGTCAGAGAGGTATTTAGATTTTATTCTACGGGTGATGGGAGGACCAGGACCAGACAAAGAATTTGAGTTATAGGGTTTAAGAATCTAAGTTCTGGACGTAGGATGCCTGAACTCTGTCTATAAATTCTCCTACTTGCTCGTCCAGATAGACTCTTTGTACCTCAGTCTCCTCATCTGTGATATAGGGGTGATACTAGTATGTACCACACAGGGCGATTATGAAGATTAAATGAAAAAGTATACAAAATGTGCTTATGTCAGCTCTGATTGTTATTGAAGAGAGTCAAGTGATCTGATTTATCCTTTAAATGATGCTAGATATAGTGGCTCAAGAGTAGAAGCAAGGAGACATTTAGGAGGTGGTCATCTGGGGGAGAAGTAGGTATTTTTTCAAATCCTGGGGAGTCCCAGCTCATTCCATGATTTTTGCCTGATGGACAACCACTGTTTCCACTCCATTCTCTGAGCTGTTGAAGCCAGTCAGGCCTTCCTTTTGTACCTACCCTGTGAAATATCTCACATCTCTGTCACTGAGTCATGAGCCCCTCAAGAAAAGGGTACTGTCTTGCCACTTTTCTTGCCTAGACCCCACCCTTAGGTGTTTAATCAGCATGTGATGGTGATCATGTGCAGCCATCACCCCTAATGAAGAGAACAACAGTGTCTGTGTCGGCACATCGTGTTGGAACTCAGGCAGACCAGAGAACGTTTCCCAAGAAATTCATGTTGTAAAACAGTGAGAGCAGAAGAACTGTGGGACTCTGGCCTGAGTGCGTTTAGTAATCAGCTAGGAGGAAGGCCCATTCCCTAAGGAGGTCCTCCAGCCCATGCTGCAGGGGTGGCTTCTCAGCAGGCATACAGTTTTCAGGCCCATTTAAATCCTGTAGATACATGCAAAGAGCTGGGCAGGCAATTCAGATTCATTTGTGAGGTCACAGCACCAGACTTTGGCAGTATTAGCTCACAAAATCATTAATGGGGTAATGTGCTCCATCACTGCAAATGGGAATCAAAAAGACTTTAATGGGGCTTCATTATATCCATCTGTCCATCCATCACTTCTTTTCCATTGCTCTCCACTTGACTTGAGAAATGGGAACACCCCCTAACTAATTAGATTTATTCTAATCTCCTTTATGCACCATCAATCCTCTCAGAGGCCATCTGTGAGTTTAGAGTTCAGACCTTTAAGAATTATGCTAATCAGTCTTTTTCTAATTTAAAGTGTTCATCTGATGACCACAATTTGAAACTTCTTGCTGTGACAAATGGGAATCCATTGTAAGATTTTGAGCTAATTTTAAACACCCTCATCCTCTGAGGTGCCACATAATGAACCATTTCTAAAAAAAATAGGCAAAAAGCAGAGAACCTTGGAGCCAAGCAACAAGTAAGAAAAACAGAGTTGGTGTGGGGAGAATTTTAATTGGTTTGTAATATGAGTAAGAAATGATTTGCTGTCATTTGTAGAATCAAAAAGAAAGGTGCCTAAGCTATTACATTTGGGAGTGGGCTGTATATTTTGGTGATGCAACCACTGATGTGTAAAATGCAGAGGAGAACCAATTCACTGAGGTTCTGAGGCGCCCAGAAGGAAATGATCTAGGAGTGGATTTTCAGACCCCCCCCCCCTGCATCTGCGGAGCCTATGGCCTTCACCAGAGCCTGGTGTGGAATATTAAGCAGATTTCTGTGCAGAAAGTTCACCCCAGCACTGCAGTGGTTTGAACCTGGTAGGAGAAAGGGCACTTTCTGACACAGCAATGGTGACATTTACTGCAGAACCTGAAACACCCCCAGGCCCTTATGGGGTGAATAGAAATCATCAGCTCTGGTATTAAGAGGTTGCAACAGGGCTCAGTAGAAAGATTGATGATATACTACATTAACTACTCGCTGAGTGAATAAGCAGATATGTTAACTGGGAATTATAGCCCAGAGTGGTGCCTTTCAAAGTCAGATGTCTCTTGGAGATCTTGTTAAAATAGAGTTTTTGATTCTGGGGTGGTGTGGGGTGGAGCCTAAGATTTTGCATTTCTAACGGGCTTCCGGTGAGGTGGATGCTGGTGGTCTGGAGCCCACACTTTGCGTAGCAGGAGAGGTAAAGAGTGCGCAGAACAGAAGGAACAAAGTGCAAGTCCTGCCCACTCACTGGCCATGTAGCTTTAGGTAAATTACTTTTCTCTACACCTCATTCATCCAACAAATATTTATTGAATCTCTTCTCTGCACCAGAAACTGTGCTTAGTTAAACAGCTGGAATAAGAAAATGCCCCTGCTCTTCCAGCATTTTTAGTCTGGTGGGGAAAAACACAAGAGAAAAGGTAACAAAGCAAAGATGTGTAATTATAACTTAGATAATTGCTAGCAATAATAGCTAAGGAGGCTCATGTTTTTTAAGAACCTACTATGTACAAGGCACTATTTAAAGGACTTCACATATATCAACTGCTTTAATCTTTATAACGATTTCATCTGTACCTGTTTTCAGACACAGAAATTGAGATACAGCCATAAAATGCTTTGCCCAACCTTATATACTGAAAAGCAGTAGAGCCAGAATTTTGAGCCAGGCCATTCAACTCTAGAACCAATGCTCTTGATTAGCATTTGACAAACTTTTTTCTGTAAAGTGCAAAGTTGTAAATGTTTTAGGCTCTGCAGGCCATTCAGTTTCTGTTGCACCTACTAAATTCTGCTCTTACAGTGCTAAAGCAGTCACAGACAATCTGTAATGAGTGAGCATGACTGTGTTCCAAGGAAAGTTTATTTACTAAAACAGGCACTGGGCCAGGTTTGTCTCATGGGTTGTAGTTTGCCAACGCTCATTCCTGACCATTATCCTAGACAGTGCTTCTCGCATTTTAAAGCAGCCCTGTCCAATGTAAATATAATGTGAACCACACATGTAATCTTAAACTTTATAGCAGCTATGTTTTTAAAAAAGAAACATAAGATTATTTTAATATATTTTTAATGGAAAATATCCAAAATACTATCATTTCCATAAGTAATCAATATAAAACAATTATTAACGAGAAATTTCACATTCTTTTTTGCACTGTCTTCTAAATCTTGTGTGTAGTCTATATTTACAGTGCATCTCAGCCTAAACTAGTCACAGTTTAAGTGTCCAAGAGCCACATGGGGCTAGTGGCTACTGTACAGGACAAGGCAGCTTTCAAGTGCTTAAGGCTCACCTGGACTGGAGACTAAGATTCTGCATTTCTAACAAGCCCCTAGATGATGTTTATCTGTGGTCCCCACTTAGCATAGCAAGGCTACAGACCACCACCTCTGAAGGAAACACACTGCGATGGGACTGGAGGGGGTCAAACAACTTAAGGTGGGTCAGGAAGGCTCTTTAAAGGGGGTTATGTTTAAATTAAGACTCAAGAGATAAGATACTAGCTAAGAAAAGAACAGGAGTGTGAGGGGGAATGGTTTTGGATTGAGGCATAGCATGCAGACACTTAGCATTATGCTCAGTATGGTATCTTGGGTGTTTATAATAATGTAAAGGCAGGGGAGATGTTCAGCCTTTCAGACTCCCAACATGCCACTCTCCTCTGCATTAGTCACCCCCCTTCAGTGTTCCCACAGGTACCCAGATTTTCCTCATCACAGCACTTTCCACACTCTTTGTAGGGGCCAGGTTATTTCATGAGCTCTCAGAGGATAGGCTCAGGGCTTGGTCACTACTCTGTCCCCAGCCTGTATGCCATTTGGCTGCTTGGAAGTGAAGATTGGGCCTTACAGAATATTTGGGATCTCATCTAAAATACATTTGGTTTATGTTCTCCTTGAAAACTGTACAAGTGGGAACTCTCAGACAAGAGATTAGTGGAGGGAAAGGGGGCATTGTTTGAAATAGAAATAGAGGATGTTGTATGCTGTGGCGTGAGCTTAGTGGTCACAGGCAGGTGAGCCACAGCTGAATAGCATGCAGGTGTGTGCTGTTTTAGCTGGCACAGAAAATACATATATATCTAACTTGTTAGAAGGGGTCGTGGCCCTTCACGTCCACAATGTCAGAACCCCCAGTCCTACAAGAGGCTGCTGCTTCTCTCCCTTGATATTGTCTGGCCCCTGCAGGGCCGAATTTGGTGTTTTGGGGACTGTCTCAGGGAGCATGGGAGGAAAGAAATGGTGAGGAAAGAGCAGGTAATTTTCTCAGAAGGGCTACATCACAGACCAGTCTGGCTCTGCCACAGATGCCGACATTTGTTAATGGAGGTTTGACATGTGAACTGGTTGCAGTTATAACACTGTGCTCTTCTGGTGGTCTTACTCTGGAGTCCCCCAAACCCTCTAAATCTCCACCATGTTAATAGAGGGCCTACGGGGACGTTTTGCCGTCTTGTTATAACCAATTCAGACATCTGTATTGCCAAGTCTAGAAAGAGACATGGCACGTATTAGTCAGGAGGGCCAGCACTGGCACCAGCCTGCATTTACATCCCAGCCCTGCGCCTAAAACACCAGTTCCCAGACCTCTCTGGGCTAAGCTTCCTCATCATGCTCCCTGTTGAACAGGTGTTACTCTTCAAAATTGCTTTCACTTGTATCATTGCTTGTGTTCCTTCTGAAACTCTTCAGAAAAAAAAGAGGGCTAGCCATGGTATGATTTCCATTTAATAGTGTAGGTGAGGAAACTGAGAATCAGGGAGTGGAAGCAATATGACCCGAGGGAGTGTAAGATCTCAAGTCCAGGCCTTTTGACTACAAGTTCACTTAATATTCACTTAGTACCTACTCTGTGTTAGGCACTGATGTGTGAGGTGGGTAAAGATGAGCAAAGCACAAGACAGCTCCCCAACAGTGATGGAGACAGATGTAGTAACACAGAAATACAAGCCAGTGATTGAGGAGAGGAACTTTCCAGATTAAGTTGTACAATGGCACATGATATGTTTTAGTGGTGTCGGGATGTTTCCAGGTTCCTTGGGATATAAGTATCCTTTGTGGGTTTTAAAGCTATGACCCATGGATTTCCCAAGGAAGTTTCATGTAAAGTGTATCAATATATGTTTGTGTACACACATTTTTTTCTAGGGAAAGGAACCATTTTTTGGATCAGATTCTCAAAGGTTCTGACATGCCAAAATATGATAAAAACTATTCTAGAGGACCTCAGATGTAATTTGTGAAAATTCTCGGTATTGGGAAGCCCATGTTTTGAGTGTGACCTTGTGCACATATCCATAGATATAGCGACACTACTGGTCTGGAAAGCAGAAGTCAGTTCTCCTGATGTCTCAAGAATAACCCTTTTGCATTGTTGTTCTGTATAGGAATTGCCAGTGATTTGCTGGACCAGGGAGATAGCTGACCTTGAGCTAATTTGTTTACTGCTTAGAGCCCCTATTTCCAGTAAAGTGAGAGTGATAGCTTCTACTTTACAAGATTCGTGGGTGAACTAATTGGTTTTTGCTGTCATACACACACTAGATGGAATAGGTCCTCAATGGATGTGAGCTTCCTTCCTGTGCTTGGTGTCAAGCTTTCTTTTGGATTCATTCCAATAGACATTCTTGAATAATTGTCTGGATTTCTTTTTTTTCTTTTTATTCCTATGCTTTCCTTCATGGACCAAGACCATCTCTCTTCCCAAGAATTATTCTCATTCCATGTCTGTGGCCTTTATGTAGCGGGCTCGTCCTCTCTCTTGCTCTTGCCATTTATTGTGACACCTTGGGAAAGCCTACCTGCCGTTTCTTCTCAGATTATATTCACTGAGTTGTGCTATTTTATTTGTTGTTTTCTCCTTATACCTTTCATAATGGGCAAGCATTTTGGCCCATTAATCTCTTATGTTAGGAGTGGAAAGAGAATAAAATAGCACTGCTGCCTTTACTCTAAAAAAAATTCTCTTTTGTTGCTTTTAGGAACTAGGAAGCAGGCATTTCCAGCAGTCATTTTCTGTTTTAAATAAAAGCAACTCTGTGTAAACTTGGAAAGAGCAATCCCCTCAATCTTACTCTTAATTTAGAAGCATTAAATTGATCACAGCATTCCAGCCATTTCTGGGATTTGTTTCACTGATTCTCTCCACCTTCCTGGGAAGAAGTGGTGTGGCAGGTGTGTGGGTGAGGTCAAGGGCACAGGTGAGGTCAAAAGTATGAGCTTGGGAGTCAGAAAAGCCTGATTGTAGACTCCATCCCTGCCATGTGACAGGTATGTGGCCTTGGAAACATCACATAGCATTTCCGAGCCTTGACATCTGTGAAATGGGGAATAGAGGGATGCAGTTTGCTGGGACTGCCATAACAAAGTGCCACAAACTTGGTGGATTGAACCAGTGGTCCCAACATTTTTGGCACCAGGGACCAGTGCTCCTATGAGAATCTAATGCCTGATGATCTGAGGTGGAGCTGAGGCAGTGATGCACCAGGGAGCAGCCACAAATAGATGAAACTTTGCTTGCTAGCCCACTGCTCACCTCCTGCTGTGCAGCCTGGTTCCTAGTATAGGTTGGTACTAGTCACACATTACTACAGTTTGGCGGCCCTGTGGTTGGGGACACATGGCTTAAACAATGGAAATTTGTTGTCTCAAAATTTTCAAGGCTAGAATTTTGAGATCAGGGTGTGAACAGGATTGATTCCTTCTGAGGGATGTGAAGAAGAATCAGTTCCATGCCTCTCTCCTAGCTTGTGGTGGTTTGCTGGCAATATCTTTCATTGCTTTGCTTGTAGACCCATCACCTGGATATCTGTCTTTATCTTCACATGATACTCTCTCTTGTGCATGACTATCTCCGTGTCCAAATTTATTTTATGTATAAGAACACCAGTCTTACTAGATGAAGATGCACTCTAATGATCTTATTTTAACTTGATTACTTCCAGAAAGGCCCTCTTTCTAAACAAGGTTACATTTTGAGGTATATAGAGTTAAGGCTTCAACATATCTTTTTTGAGGAACACAATTTAACCCATAACACACTTCCTACCACATAAGGTTGTTGGGATGATTGGATGAGATAATCCACACAAGGGGCTTAACACAGTGTCTGGCACATAGCAAGCCCTCAGTAAGCTGGTTATTATTTATGTGGGAATTTATCATGCCCTCGTTCAACCAGAAGCTGACCTTCTCACCTACAAGTCTTGTACATTCTGTTTCTTTTGCTTCTTTTCTCTCATTTTTCATCAACCTAAAGTGAAATGTAAACGAAAAAGCAAAGTGCAGACCAGTAGAAACATGTAAGGCACTACCATTTGACTATCAGGATTCTTTATAGTTCAATATTTCCTCATCCTGAGCTTATATTAGTAAAAACAGATTTATATGTGTAAAGAAACACAGACTGGACTGAAATGGTAGGTTTCTGTGTAAATTAGTTGAGAAGCTGTCTTAAATAGCTGGATGATTTTGTTTGAGGGGAAACTTTGAAACCTAAATTATTATCAGATGGCCATTTGTAAAAAAATCAAACTAACCCACTGTCAGAGAAAACATGTTATTGGAATCAAATAAGCTGGCGGCATAATCTGCAAATTCCATATGTAGTGCTATGGTATCTGAAACATAATTATCAAGCTTAAGTTAATTAGACCAATGCTCAGAAAATCTGGCCTGGCAGCTTGTGGTAAGTAATTATATATACTGATTAAAAACGTAATACACAGTGAACGGAGGCAAAAGAAACTCCATTTGATACAGACTGTGCACATATATACAATTAAGAAATCACATAGAAGAATGCCCACGATGAGAAGGAAATCTAGAAACCTGCAGGCATCATGCCACGTCTCCTGCAAGGTGGGATGCAAATGACCACCTCACCTAGTGGAAGGTGTGTGGGCGTCACGGTGGGGCCAGCTCAGGAGGGGGATTTGGCCGTAGGTGCTCACTGCCCACTCAAAGCATACTCCACACCACAGTCTGTGCTCTAAACTGTTGTTTCTATTTTCTTTCAAGCTTCTCCTTCGAAGGGCGGTGAGCTGTGAGACAACCAGAGGTCAGCTTCTTGGTGATTTTCCAGCCCCTGAAAAAATGAAATTATCATTAATTATGGGTCACAAATAAGGGAAAGCAGCTGACCTCTGAGCAGGCATAAACATACCTTTCATTTGCCCTCCTGCTTGCTATTTGGTTTTCTCGCCAGTTATCCTTGAAGGAGGGAAATGCCATTGGTGATTCATGGGCAAAGACTAGGGACACCAAAGGTTTGGCTTTCTACTCAGATTCTTCATAAGTATACTATATCATAAAAATTTATTAATATAGTTCAATGAGATTGATGAGTGCTAAAAAGATCTTATTCTGTCTCTTATAACATATGTCTCTGTTCCTGCATTAGTATTATAACATTTCATCTCAAGAACTTAATCAAACCCTTCTTTGAAGTTGAGGATGGCTATATCTGTGTCAGCATTCTAAATATATAATATGGTCAGTTTATTTGGCCAAGGAGTATTTAATGAACACCTACTATGTGCCTAGTTCTGGTTTTGTAAGGGCAATGCTAAGATATTGGATTGAACCATGTGGAATTGATATTTTGCAGATTAAGAAAAAATTGAATATTACTAATAGACATGGTTTTGCCCTCACAGAATCTATAATTTAGTGGGAAAGATAAACAAATTAGAAGGCACTTAAACAATAAATATCCTGAAATGGAACTACATAAAAGGGTGACCTAGGCCAGCCGTTGGGGAGCAGGGGAAGAAATGTATTCCATGCAGAAAGAATGATATGTGTAAAGGACTGGTGGTGAGACAAGGTGGTTTGTTTAAAGAACCAGTCCTATTTGAATAGAGTGCAAAATGGAAAGTTCAAAGGGTTGAGAGATAAGGGTGAAATGGTAAGCAAGAGCTTATGCTAAAAAAGCTGTGTCTAAGATCAAATCACTCAGGACCAGAGCATTAGAAGGTGAGGGTTAGGAGATTGAGCCAAAATTGCCTTGGACCATTACTTAGAATTTAATTACTGCTTTTTAAGGAAGAGGGCCTCCTATATATGCTTCTTCCGTTGTGATGTTCCTGTTCAGAAACTAGATGCAGGCCACCCCTATTATTTTTCAATCGAAGATCTTTTTTTAGTAGAGAAATACATTGACACTTTCAGTCCAAGACTATGGAAGACTCACGCAATTCACTTACTCTTCCTAGGCCTTTATTTACTTTTCTGTAAAGTGGAGACAATAATATTGTGCCTCTGGCTAGCTCAGAGTCGATCCAAAGAGATTCTATATGCAAAAGTGCTTGGATTTAGACATTTCAACTTAGTCTCTATTGCTCAACAGATGTTCAATACTGTTACAAGAAAGAGAGAATGAAGGTTGAGGGAGAGGGCTCTAGAGCCCCAGCATCCACTAGCTATAAGGTCACATCTCAGAGCCTTAAATTCCTCATCTGAAAGTAGAGATGACAGCACCATGGCACTCTTAAGAGGATTAAATGAGATCATTTCTGTACCAAGGCTTGGTACCTGGCACTTAGTGAGCACCCAATAGAAGCCCGTTAATAATAACAATAGTAATAGAACAACACTATAATTATGCTTTTGTTATTCTTGGTCTCCCATCTTTTGACGTTTTTACTTCCCTAAAGCAGAAGGGTCCCTGTCATTGGGCTGAAAACATCTCTTCCTCCACCAGGGACAGGGGCTCATTTCCCATAGAGCAGTATTTGTTTCTGTGATTTCGCTGCCCTTTGGCTAAAGAATTAAGTCCTGAATCTGCCTCCTTTTATAGGTAGATGAACTCTCTCTTCACTCAAGGCCCAAATAACCATTTGCAAAGTGAAAAGACAGTCCGTGGATTGTTTTGCCTCTGGGTTGCCAAAAAATGAGTTTGTCTGATTCTTAAAATTTTTTATTTTGAAATCTGATAGATACAGTCTGAGTAACCAATTAGGAACACTCACAGATCTTGGATTGATTAATTGGCTACCAGGCTTTAATCTAATGTCAGTGAACTAGAATCAATTATTACCAAATCAAAAATCAGAGAGAGGAGCAAAATTGATTGGAAATTAATGGAGTTTTTCAACATTTCCTCTGTGTTTCCTACATAAATATCAATGAGCATACTGCTTGTTGTCCCCAGGGGTGGGCAGCAGACATAGAGAGTGCTACAAAGCCCTTAAAATACAGTCTTGGTATAGGAATCAGCATATACATAAAAGGACTAAAAGAGATTATGAAATGTAGAACATGTGTGAAATTTATATTAATGCTGCAGACATGTTTATTAAAATCCTGGCCAAGTATTACTTTTGCTTCAGAAGTGAGACATAAGAGGAAATTTATGGAGACGAGAACGTTTAGATGACTGTCTCACAGATGTAAAGCTCTTAAGGTAGAGCACTTTTAATTAAGAACAGCATCCTCTGTGAAGTGTTATACCCAAAATATATGAAGGTGGATTCATCAATTTCAGACATCTAGAATCCAATTAACAACTTCTGGGGCTTTTACATGGTAAATGCTACTATGTTGTAATCCTTATGGAGGTTCCTGGAATGAAAGCTGGATTTCCAACAGTGAGGGGAATTGCAGTCATGCTATGTTGTAATCCTACATGTTGTCCAAAGATGGTCATTTTTGTTTGTTTTCATTCATTGCACTTTTATATAGTTATTTCAGTAGTTATGTTTAATGATTAATGAGTATACTGCAAATCACCATGCAAAACAAGAGCGTTTGGGATACAGATGTCGCGTGAATGTGCGGACTGGAGAGCTTTAAATCACACCCCAATTCTAAGAACAGGCATTTTAAAAACATTTGTTTCTGGACCTTTAAATTGATACTTGAAATTATAAGAAACTATTCTAAAACATTTTGATCTTTTGTCCTTTAAAAACCAACCAAACTCCTTTAAACTCTTTAGCAGCATTGGGGTGAGATTAATTAAAAGATTAGGACTCTTAGAAGATTTTTATGAGTTTTTCATTCATGAAGGTGGAACTCTCAACATTAAAATTTTCAGCTTTAATGGGAATATCAAAGATATTCATACACAGCTATACATATATATACACACATATATGATTGAGGCCTTGAATTATATGTAAATTATATATTACATAAATTATATGTCATATATTTATATATAATTTGTATATAATTTTAAAATGTTTATATAATTATAGATGATGTATATTTATAAATTAAAATTATATACAATTTATGCTAGTATTATTTATATTTATATTATTTATATTATGTATATTATTTATATACTATTTATATTTATAGATATAAATCCCAGGCTTGGCTCTTTCTGCAATGCCTCTTGAGCATCTCAGTAATAAATTATTGGGAGATTAGATGCACAATAGGAAGCTGAAAAACTAAGGGTATCTCTTTTCTAGCCTGATGTGTTGAAATAGTCACAAGTCTGGCATTGCATTTTAATTTTTCACTGTGGTGAAGAGGTGTGTGTGTGTTTGCTGTTGCCTTATATCTCTGTCATCTGTGCTGATTTCTGGATTATGCTCCCTTATTGGGTATATAAAATGAACGGTTGAGGCCACAACAAAGAAACCTCAGTTTCTTTCCACTGAAGTGTTCTGGCTTTAGGAAAAAAAAGACATTTGAAATCCTCTGTGACAAAGATCTGCTGTCACGCTTGGTAAGCTTAGCATTTCAGCTGAATCCAAGGCTTTATGTCTTCATTAAAGAAGGCTTTTAAATGAAATGGAGAGAGGCATTTGAGAAAGGTTGGCTCCTAATTTGTTTGTGTAACTCACATGGGCCAGGTTCTTTGAAGGGCATTGGAACAGCTCCATCAGAAGTGAATGGATTTGTGGGTGACAAAAGGTAGGTTACTTCCGAGGGGTGCAGTTTTGTAACCAGAGGCAGAATGACAGTCTAGTAGAAAGAAGGAATCGTGACCAATCCAATGGAGTGTTGAGTACCCTTGGAATATAGAGTTTATGTTATTTTTCAGTTGCCAACACATGGCTGCCAGTGCCAGGCACCTGGCCGGATGGTGCTAGGGTAGCTCTTTTAGTTCTGCCAAACATATGGTGAACATTTGGAAAGAAGTTTGCCAGGTCAGCCTGCTCCATGGTGGTCACCACTTGTGCAAATAGTTTACTGTTCACCTGCTTTTCTGTGGAAAATTTCCTATTAGTGGGGCCTGATGTTAAGGTGAAAAGAGGCCCAGTAGGCACAAATCAAGCCACAAAGTGGCATTGCCCAAGCTCAGAGCCAAAGCTGGGCCTAGCTCTTCTGGCTGGCCTCTCCACCTTCACCTGTCTGAGTGTGGACTTCCTGTGTCTTCACCTGATTGTTATTCTGAGTCTAGCAAAAGGTAGCTGTTGAACAAGGGTGATGTGAACCAATGAATTATCCAATCTCTTCCTCTTCTTTTCTAGCACTTGTGCCTCTAGTACTAGCGGAAGAGAGCTTCACCCTCTTTTCCACCTCATCTTTTGCTCTCTCTTTGGGCACTTCCTCTTTCTGCTTCAGTCACTGGTCATCAACCAGTTCACAGAATATGCAGATACCTTTGTCTTTCCTCTGTTTACACTTGTATGATCCCTCTCTGCTTAATTGTCACTTCCTCAGAGAAGCCTTCCCTGACTTTTCTATGTAGTTCTCTCTCGTGGTAGTAACAGGTTTGATTACTTACTATTTGCCTGCCTTCCCTTATAGCATGTAAGCCTGCCAAGGGTACTAAGCCTCATCTAGCTTGCTCATCGCTGCACAGTGTAATACACTGCGCCAACACATGGTAGACATAGTACTATTTGCTGAATAATTGAATGAGTTCTGCAGAGAAACAAGCTTCCAAAGCTTGGAATTTTATCTTAAGGGCCCAGTTGTTGCTGCCTAGACCATTGTGTTGAGCAGGATTCTGAGGCCCTGTTTGTGATGGTGTGTTTCTGGTTACATGTTGTATGTTGGCTTCTTGCAGTACAGACATTCCACCTTCCTTAAGGATAGCTATCTTGCCTGGACCATGCTTCTAAAGGTTCTATAAGTTACCTTTGAAATAAGAAGCCATAGTGTATATGAAACAAACTGTTTAGCAGGTTCAAACATAGCCAGAAATTGGCCCTTTGCCTTCTCCCTTTCTTTATTCTGAGTTCCACAGTTTGACATCACTCTAGGAATAAAGGAGAACACTCTTGCTCAAGCACCAGTATCCCAAACAGGGGAAAGGCTTACGGAACATGATTGGCTGAGAAAATTGCTTTTTGAATAAATGTTTCCTTTGAAGTTTGCTCCATCGGAACCTTCCTTTCATAAGGACTTTTACTTCATTTCTCAATGAGCATGTTTTTAGAAATAGGAGGGGTGAGGAAATCAAACTGGTAAAAGTTTGTAGTCCCTGTGGCTTCTACAATTTCCTACTCATTGAAAAATCGGTAAAGCTCAGACATGATGGAGCCTGGGACAAGGTGTTGGTCATCAGCCATTATTTATTGAACTCTCCCTGAAAGACACCAGCCATTCTAGATGAGGCACCCAGCTCGGCTGGACCATGATCCCAGCATAGTGATTGAACTTTAGTTGAAACTTTGGTTTTCTTTGCTACTTTATCAACCGTGTTTTGAAAAAATGTTAAACAAAGGAAAGTTCCCAAGAATTTACAAAGTGGATCAATGAGTGCGCTAGGAGCCAGCAAACTATATTTCTAATCCAAACAAATAGTGTTTCTAATTAGCCATGTGATGTTGGTTGAATGATATAAGTTTCTAAGAAACGTAGGTGTCTCATCTGGAAAGTGGGGATGATGCACTTGCACAACCAATAAGTCTGGAGGGAAAGTGCAATTTAGTGACACATTTGACAAATGCTTCTTGAAAACCTAGCTACTGAGTGTCAGACATAGTAGCCAGTGAGAATATAAAGATGGATGTTACTGCGATTTGGTGATCTCTACCATAAACAGGGGACCTAAGCAGGAGTCTTTTTACCAAATGAGCTATTGTTGAGGGCTTATTATAATCTGAAAAGCAATGAACAGCTGGGTGAATTCAACTGATTGCTCCGCTAAACCCTGGTCATGAAGCTGTTACCATACCGGTTTTTCATTTGAAATGCTAAGCCCACATGTTAGGCAGGACCAGTCTCATCCCTTATAAACATGAGGCTCACTAGAGTAAGCTATGAAGAAAATTTCAGCAACAGGGTGTCATAAGTCAAGCTTGCATCTCACTCTGTGCCGATAATCCTCAAATGGAGTGACTCCCATATTAAGCCCCTCATAACCTGGTTTCCAAGTCCTGCTCTCTAACTCCCCTGATGTCATGTAAGCAAGTTCTAAACTGTGTCTAGGCAGGAGGCTACTGTACAGCAGATCCGGGAGGCCCTTTCTTTTACCTTCCTCTGATTTCATGTTAGCTTCCATGATTGCTCCCCCTACAGGAAGTTATTCTTTTGATGTTTTACTTAATTGAAATCAACTCTGCACAGGACCAGAAGTTGGGGTCGCTCTTTTTTCTGAGCTGCTCCTACAAGCTTCTGATGAAAAACTGCAAACTCTAATGTCCAACCAATTAAAGCAATTTTCAGATGGCAGTTATGAGTTGCCCACCTTGGTGTGTACAGATTTTATAGGGTATATAGGATGCTGAGAATACCATTCATAGTATAGTCAGTTGAATTATATCTGGTCCAAATTGTGATGCTGGCAAAGTCTCATTTGCTGCTTTGGCGATCGGCTTGACAATGCGTTACTTTAATGTATAATTGGATAAGCATTTTGGTTCTGCTATAAGTGTAGTGGTTTGGCATAATTATTTTCCAGTGCTGTGATTTTCTAGTTAATAAATACTATTGGGGGTTACAAATTCTTAAACATCAACACTCTATACCCTTAAAAGTAGCATGCCATTAATTAATATAAGAGCTGATTTCAGCATTTTGGCCCCACCGGCAGCACTAAAAACACTTTTGCTTTTACTTAAGCAAGTTGGGCTTTAGTCAAAGCTTTGGCAACTAATCAAATGATGAATGCTCTGTTGGTTACCAGAATTTCTCTACATAAAGGGGAAAGAACTGGACTTTGAGAACTTGACAGTAAATAGGAGGAACCAGTGATAATTTGGTTGTACTTAGAGGTCTCACCATCTAGCACTTAATCTAGGGTTCCAGTTGACATGATCTCTCACAGAGGGAGTAAAAAGGAAGGCATTTAACATATTTTTGCACACACAAAAAATTGATGAACCTTCAGGAAGCAAATGTGATGGCCAGAGGTTGGTGGCATACCTTTTTTTTGTATCAAGTTAAAGCATGAGGTGATTCATTAGGACACCAAGAAAGCCTGAGGTGGGTGACTATCTGCTTAATAACACTTAGAGAAAAAGTGTTTGGTGTTTAGGGAGGATACGTATGCTCAAAGGATACTATATGTGTGTGTGACAGAGAGAGAAAGTAAGACAACATCCAAAATCATGAAATGTAACTCAACGCCAGTCTATGTGGTCCAGGAAGGCTTCTTAGGAACTTAGAGACTTTGAGAAGTGTGCAATTGAAGACAGGCATGTATCGGGCAGGGAGAGAGTGATTTTCTTCACTAGTTCAAATCAGCCTTGAGCAGGGGAGCCAGGACCAATGTGTGCTTTACTAAAAGCCAGGAAGGAAGCCATCAGAGGCAAAGGTCTGTCTACACAGAAGGACCAAGCCCTACTCACGAACTGCGTATAGTGCCACTAATTTATCACCACACTGGCTTATGGGGCAACTGAGCATCCCTGTTTTACCCTCCTCATCCATACCACCCCAGCTCTCATCACTTCTTATCTGGCTGCTGAAATAGCTCTCTCCCTCTAATTCATTCTCCAGGCCACTTTTTATGAAAAATTATTCTAGTCATTTCATTTCCCTGCTTGTAACCCTTTAATATCTTCTTTACTCCAAAAGTAACATCCAAATTTCTTAGTCATCCCCTCAGGCTGCAAATGATCTTCCCTCACTATTCTAGCCAGTTAACCACCACGCTTCCTTTTTCCTGGTCACTCTATACTTGCTGTTCCCTCTGTTTGAAATACCCTTTTTACCAGGTCTTTGCTTCAAGGATTTCTCATCACTCTTTACGTCTCACCTTAAATGTCACCTCTTTAATGAAGCCTTCCTCCACAACTCCTACCCAAAGCTTTACCATCCCTGCCGATCGTTATGATGTTCTTTTAGAGCTGTTATAATATGAAAGGGTTTTGACTTCCGAAATCTGTCCAAAAAATTCTGAAGCGTTCTACAATTCAGCACAATAGAAACAACCACACCCAGCAAAATAGAAAGCCCACACTCCAGCCTCACATATCTAGTCACTTCTCTCACTTCAACTCTACTTTCCACCCTTAGACCATTTCCCAAGGCTAATGCCATGTTTAATGCCATATTTCCCACACTGTTTTACTTAATATTTTTTTGAATTGACTTTTATTTCTAACTTAGGTATATTTACTTTAAAAGACTTGAGATGATAATAAATGGGAGATAACCCTTAAAATAAACATAATCTGAACAAAACAATCTTATCATACTCTAGCTAGGACTGGATGGCTCCACTCTTTCTGTTAGAGGTCCTGTTGGTACCATGTTAAAGACATGGTAGTACCAGCTGAGACTTTTTTTCATTAATCGTAAGAACACACATGATTGAAAAAAGAATAACTTTCTCAATAGGACAGAGCTTTGAATTGTAGAACTGGAAGCCATCTTCCGGGCCACTGGGCTCTGTGTCTCATCTTCAAGCACTGGAATGTTAAGACTTCTCCAAATGACAACTAGATTGTAACTCTCTTAAGAGATGGTCAGGCATGCTAGAATGCCATGTCAGGACTTGTGAAAGAAAAGTGCTGCAAGTAGTTGGTGAAGCTGGCCAGGGGCATAAATTGCAGGAGGGCTGGCACAAGTTGTGTATTTGCTAAAGCCATTCCCATTGCCTAGAAGAACCTTGTTCTTAAAATGTCATCCCCATCTTTTAAGTCCACTGCAAATCCTCATTTTTTTAAAGTCAAATCCAGACTGCTACCCCAGCAAGAATTATTCTGAGAGCACTATGATAGAACTTATAGTCCAGTACTTATACTAAAACTGACTTATATTAAAATCATGGGTGTATGTATCTCTCTGCCTTGTTATGTGGTGAAACCCTGGAAGGCAAAGATTTTTGGCTTATTTATCTTTCTGGCTTTCATAAGACCAAGAGCAGTGCCTACAATGTATCATGTGCTCATCAAATTCCTGTTGGCTAAATTGAAAGTAGTAACAGAACAATGAATCTAAAAAATAAGGATTTACTTCTCTATTCGTTGAAATTGTTTTCATTTCCATACTTTATATAAACACCTGTCTGAACAAAACCAACCCACAAGAAATGGTTTATTTAAGCTCTCTGTTCTTTATATTGTTTCATAAAACTAATAACAATGAAAGATATTAATGTATTTTATAATACTTAAGTTTATATTCAGCCATTTGCTTCTTTAAGAAGTAGCTTTAAATTGTTTTTACCCCTTTTGAAGATAATTTGGCATTTTACTAGATTAGTTCCATATTCTGAAAAAAAAAAAGACATTTAAATTATTATGAATCATTCCTCCTACTAAATTCCATTACAGAGATATAAAAATGTCAATAGCCAGGACAGTTTGAGCATTACATCTGGGCGTTACCCCATATACCTCGTGATAACATAGTCAATGCACAGGAAGGAGCACAATGTCATAATCCACGCATATCAATATTTTGGTTAGAAATCTTGTTAACACTACCTTCTCCAAGAATCATTTCAGGCAGATAAAGTGAGATGACTACATTTAATTTTTTTGATCTCTTTCCAAAGGTGTATAGAATAGAATTCACTTGAGGAGCCATCACAGACTTCAGTCTGTTGAATGTGCATAAAGACTGGTTCAAGTTTTTGCAAACTTCGTGACTTTGGCATGCACTTTCCTCCAAAGAACCAAGTGTCTGTGAAAACAGTTTTAACTGTTTCTGTTGCACTGGGAGAAGGAAAGGAATATGTATTACGTCAGCAGTGGTGCTGAGCACTTTCACAGTTTAACTTATGTGACTTAACAACAGGGAGGAGAACTGCAGTGCATTGAATTCCAGACACCATCAATTGGAAGAAGCTTTGTTATTTTATGTAGTACTAAGAAAGAAAAACACTGCCAATTAAATTATGACACACCGTTGATTTTAGGGCAGGCCTGGATTTCAGAGATGTTAAAATGTGAAAAAGAGTGCATCTTAGAACTGATAAACTATAAACTTTAAACAGTGTTGGTGATTTACTCTACATGTCATGAAATAATAAGCAGCCCTGGAGTGTACAAAATGCTAGCCTTGAATTTGATCTTCCTTTGGACAGTCTCTTCTGTCTGTTGCAGGATTCAAAGCTAGGTAGGTTTGGGAATAACCCAAATACAAGCCAAGTACTTCCTATGGTAACTTTCTATGGAGTCTCCTAGATTGAATTGCCAAATAAAATATAGAAAGCGCAGTTAAATTTGAATTTCAGGTAAACATGATTTTTTTTTTTTTTTGGTATAAGTATATCCTCAATACTACATGAAATATTCTAACAAATTAACTGAGTGTTTTATATTTTTATTTGCTAAATCCTGCAACCATGCTGCCAGGGTAATTTCGACCGTATTTGACCTAACTGCATGCTTTCACTCTGGGACATTAACCTCTACTGGGAAGAACTTCCATTAATACCTTATTCACTCCTTACTACAACCCCGAGAGGGATTATTACTGGTTTTTTTAGAGCTACAGGAGCTAAATTTTCTCCTCAGACTCGAATGTCTCATTAGATTAGTTGGTTCCTAATCCTTTCACAGGGTAGTTAAGTTCCAAAAGATACAGATCATTGGGGAACCATGAAAAGAGTAAAGGCACTTTTACCCCTGGAAACAACCTCTGTGAGTTGGTCAGTGTTCATCGTCATGGGGACTGTATATCCATAATAATAATAATAATAATAATAATAATAATAATTAGTTTGTTTGCAGCAGCAGCAAACAAACACTAAACACCACTTACGTGTCAGGCACATCACTATTCACTTTCATTTTTACAGAGAGGGAAAGTGAGCACAAAGAATTTAAGGATCCTGGCCTTCTCATTGTTACATTCCCGCCCTGACTTCATCATATTCTTAGCCCTTGCTGGATGCCTTAGATAATCCCCTCTCCCTCATCGGTCGTTATTGTTACAGTATTTCTCTGTGAAACTAAGTTGCTCTCAAAAGCCTTTGAAACTAGTTTAGCCCCTCCAAGCATCTTTCCCTTGGGGAATGCCCATCTTACTCATAATTATCGAATAGGCATCTACCTTTCTCACTTGGGTGCCCCATAAGGACACTAAAGGGATCTGTCTGGTTCATTGCTATGGGGCCAGGGCTTGCCTCTAGAATTGCAGGGAAAAAAGAAAAATCTTGTGTATTAATAAGTAGTCACTGCCTTTCACTGTGGACAGCCAAAGGTAATTTAGGTTTATCTGAGGTGAAACCACCATTAAAGATTGCCCAAGGCAAATAGTGCCTTTTGGGTAATCTGCTATTTAAGATCATTAGGGCTTTTCCCTGTTAGCCTGGCAAAAGCTTCCAGCCACCAGGTTCTTGGGTGCCTTGGGAAAGCAGAACTTTACTGCAAACCAAAGCATGTTTAATTTCCAAGTCACCTGGGTAGCTCTTCCAGGACACAAGTCTTGCCTGCAAGGGCCTTTCCTGGGTTTCTCATTATTCAAAGGTTCCTGAACTAGATCAGTATCCTAGTGAAGTTGGGAAAAGCCTTGTGGCCCAGACACTCCTTTGACAGGGCTTGAATAAAAGAAAGGTAGTTCTCAGCAGAGTTTTCAAAGGCTAGCCTCAGCATTCTTGATAGGGTTGCAAACAATGGGCTTAAAGACAGAGGTGTTATCTCTGTATGTCTATGGACTCTATACACATAGGCACACACACACTTGTTTTTTGTTCCCACTGCCCCAGATGCAGTGCTTCTCAACATCTTAGTGCATCTTGGAATTGCCTGAGAAATTTGAAAAAAAACAATCCCCAAACCAGGGCTGCCCCCAGACCAATGATATCAGAATCCTTGGGGTGGACCCAGGCATCAGCAGTTTTTAAAGTTCTCCATGTGATTCCAGTGGCCAGCCAGGGTTGAAAATGGCTGTTCTAAGGAAAACCACAGGCTTCTATCCAGGGCATTTAGGAAAGAAACCTCTAAGTTTTGAAAACTGTGTAACAGAGTTTTTCAAATATGATTAGTTTTTGTTTTATTTATTTCCTATTTCCCATAAACAGCTTCTAAGCGTTGGCACAACGTTGCCATCTGTAAGGCATATGACAATAACAGACGGTCGCCTAATAACCAGAAAGGCATTAACGTTTGTTTGCAGGCTCTAAATTATTTGGATTCATCTGTTATGATCTGCATTGATGAGGCCACTTAATGCTTGATTTCTGTGTCTTCCAATGGCAGTACTGAAAATGAGAAGGCCATATTTTCTGAGCTTTGTATTGTTCTTTGTCATCCTACTGAATTCTTATAAGATGGATTTATAACAGACCTAAAGCTAGTATCAAAATGAAAATTAGTTCTTGAGTAGAAAAATAGCAATCCCGTTTGACTTGCCTGTAGCAATTGCGTCACATTTGCCTCTGCAAGAAAGGAAATGACTTCTTAATGTGGTTTTCTTCCACAAAGGAGAATTAAATCTATGTGGCAAAATGTAAAACCAGTGTGCTGGCAGCCAGATTCTGAAGGGAAGATCCATGATCCTCATAAACAGATTTGTGGCCTGATTATGTGTTAATGAACCCCCTTTAGGCTCAAACTTCCTGAGTGGACATGTAGCTCTGCCGGAGAGCCAGACTGTGGCACGCTCACTGTTTTGCCTTCTGTATCCAAGTTTAATCTTAAATAATGTAGAAGTTTCTCCGTCTGCTGCAAGCTGCCAGGGTAGGGGTCTGTGTGTTAGAGTTACAATGATTTTGGTCTGAAATAGCAAATTCTACTACTTTAGTTGACAGACTTTTTGCTGAGTTGGCAAGATTCTTTTCAAGGATCTGACTTTTGGGTAAATGTACCTGATAGGGTGGAGCATGGTCTGTGGAACTGCCTACTCTTTAGCTGTACTACAGTTCCTCTAGGATGGACGGAAAGGCAAAAATTGTTGGGAACAACCCTGCCAATACCACTGAGTGACCCTGACAAGCAACTTAACTTCCTGGGACCTTAATTTCTTCCTCGGTAAGATGGAGCTAACTAGTACCTGCCTTGTGTATGAGTTTTCATAAGGATTAAATGAAAAAAATGCACAATGAAATACACATCAAAGAAATGGCCCTTTGCACCCTAAACATTAGCCATCATTGGTGTTATTAAATCATTTGCCTCCATCTCCTCAAATAACAACACAAAATAGTAGTACACTGTGCATCCTGAGAAGAAGTTAAACCTTTAGCATTTTACAATGTACAGAGCCACACAGGAATAACAAATTTATTTAATAAAACTGAACTGCAGTAGGTGAAGAGGGAAAATAGAGCTCTTTCAAGAGAGTTCTAAGAACATCCTCTCTGATAGTAAAATTTTATTCACTACATATGTAAATCTGAGACATACACATAATGTTTTTAAAATATGGGTATCTGAAGATGATTTTTAAATGACTCCACGAAGACTAATTGTTAATTTTTTACGAAGTTTTTTCTTTATTTCTTTCCCTTTTGCCTGCTTGAAGCCTCTAAATGGATATACTCTTATTTCTTAGTGCTCACGACCCTTGTATTATCATAAATGTGCTTGGGTTATTTTAGTTCACTGAACCAAACCGTTCAGAGCTTATATAAAAGAGGCTAAGCCAAAGAGGGTGATAAGTAAACCCCAGACCAGCTTGGGCGAATGATCATGAGTAGGTGGCACACTTATCACCTTTAGTATCTGGTAAGTAAAATAAATGAATGATGCCAACCAAAGCAGATGATTTGAGAGTGGTAGGGCTTATGATAAATGGCAAGATGCCCCCTCAGTCTCAGCAATTATAAGGCAATGAACAGGCCACAGTGTAGCCTGAAGCTGAAAATGTGGGTTTTTATGTGAAACCTCATTGTATTCAAATCTTGGAAACTAATGCAATTAAGACACACATCTCCCAGCCTCTGATTTGTAAATTCTGTTCAGCCACCCCAGGACACTTGTTCAAGAACACCCCAAGGACCCATTAATGAGTTTATTCTTTTTTCTTCTCCAAAGCTCCAGAAGCATGACAAAGAGGAAGAGGACTCCCCAACCTTGTGGAGATCGGAAGAAGAAATGGCGGCAGAAGCTGCAGCACTGCGGGTCTACTTTCAGTGACATAGGTAAAGACTGTACACTTGAGGTATCTGAAGATGAGATACTGAGACCAAGGGGGCTCCCTGCCCAGGATGAGGATACAGAAAAGCAGCTGCACCAGCCTCCTAGGGTGGTGGCTGCAAAAGATATAAAAGCCAGAGAAAACCCTGACCCCTGAGGCACTTATTCCAAACTCTGAGTCCCTACCTCCTACATAACTCTCCTATCTGTTCGCTTCCTTCCCGGCCACCAAATTTTCACAAAGATACTTTGTAACACAAACCTGATCATTTAAGAGGTCAAAACCCCTTAATGGAGTCATATCATTCCCAAGTCTCAGATTCCCCTGTGAGCCAGCTCTCCCTGCTCCAGACCAGATCAGCCTTGCCCAGGCCAGCTGCTATTTGGTAAACTGCCCTTTGTGTTTCTCTTTAGCTTCAGCTGCTAGGAAGCTCAGTCCACAGGAAAAGGTCAGGGTGAGAACAAATTATCACTTTTCATTAATCATGTTTGACAATTGGGAAATCATAGATTTAACATGCTAGTAGAAATCTATAGTCTATCTCTTTTTTGGAATGTGTAAACACACCAAACTTTTATACAAACTTTTATACTAATAAATTTTCTGAAATTTATTAGTAAATAAGGTTGACATGAAATATTGGCCAAAAAAATTATTTGATATTAATCTGAAATTCAAATTTAACTGGGTATCCTGGATTTTATCTGGCATTCCTGTTACTAAACCTCCTTAGGGATTATGGACCCCAGATAAAAACCCTGTCTAAATAATTTCTTTCCTTTTTAGAATTGTCTTCTTCATCTGGTCTGTGTAAATGTGTTTGTATTATAAGCTGCTGAAGTAGTTCAGATACTAATTAAAAACACAATTAGTGAATACTAATAGCAATTGAATTACATAAAATTGTATCAACTACTTAGTGATCATGATTTTCAGCTAGAAAACACATTCATTGTATTTCCTTTTTACTGTGAAATACAAGCCCTTTTGGGTTAGTTAAACATATGTGCATTTGATGGCCTTTTTTCTCCCAACCTCCTTTTTAAAGTATTCTAATTACTCAAAGACCCAGTATCAAGTGCCTCTCCATTATTATACATGTAGTTATGCTCAGGCCCTTCCTTACAACCTAGAAAGCTTATTTCATTCTCTCCTGTCATTGGTTTGCAAGCTCTGCATTCAGTTGCCTGAAGGGATATAGCATGGTGTTAGTAGAGGCTGTCTTTTATATTTTATTTTTACCCTGTTCCCCTTCTCATTTCTTTTCTTTTCTTTTCCTTTTAAGGATCAAGCTAGTTTACCTAAGAACGTTCGCCTAAGGGCATGACTGCAATCCTCTTTCTATTCCTTTTCTGAAAGCTAGTGTGTCATTTTGGAATGTCTCATCCAAATGGGGTCACTATTCTTCAGACTCAACTTCCTAGGCTGTTTTTTTTCTTCCTGGGTTTCCAATGTAATGTATACTTTTAGGTAGAGGCAAAAAAGCTCTAGGCTTTTCTTGAGGCTTGCTGAATTGTAGGATTCTGTTTTACAATGTACTTTCTAGACATTTTAAGAGGGTTTAAACTTACCCAAGTTTCCAGTATGCTGTGCTTTGTCAGTTTTTGCTTCTCTCCTGCCTTGAGGCCTAGCATCTCCTGCCTCAAGTGAATCAACTTGTGTTACAAGTCTTTACGGAAAGACAGTTACCTTAACCTGTACAAACTACTGGCACATTGCCTATGGGTTTTTAAATTAACTGACTTGTTTTTCTCTAAGGGACTTTGTTTACAGACAAATCATCTTCAGTTTTCTGGGCAGTCAAATGTGGGAACTGAGACCAGGACAGGTCATGTGGTTTTCCCAGTAGTACACAATTAGTGATTGGAGGTGAGGGATTTAAACTTAGGGTCCTTAGTTTTTTTCCAAGAGCATCATCATTTCCTGTAGTGTAATGGGACTAAATATACCTCTCTTTACAGACAAAGGGGAAAGGAAACATTCTTTTTAGGAAAACTGCTTGTTGAATTAGTCTACCTGGTTCTTTGACACCTACCCCCTATCTTTTCAAAATGCATCTATAGACTGAATATTTATAAGATGTTAAGGGGTACATGGAACTTATGAAATTTGTTAATAAATTGGGCTGTCATGCGATATTTGGACATACCCATATTTAAAAATTATTGTTTCTCTGAAATTTGAATAACCCTCTCCTCTCCATGCTTTCTCATTAGCCAGTTTAAAGACTCTGATGGAGCTCATTCTGCAAGACTGCACAATTCACAAAGGCAGATACCATGGGACTCAGCCTCCAAATTAATAATAATAGCAAAGGTTAGAGATTTTCAAGATGTAAGTTCTATTATCATTCCTCTTACAGGTGATGAGAAGACAGACTCAGTGATGTTAAGGGTTATTCCAAGGGAGGTGATAAATGATGGAGCTCAGGTTTGAGCCCAGACAGTCTAACCCCAAAGGCCATTCTCCTAGTTTTTGTGTTGCCCACTTCACCAGCCAATACCACCTCACTATCCCAGCTCCCCTCACTCCCTCCAAATATTTTCTTTAGCCGGGTCTGCTGGCCTCCCTAGCTCTACTCTGAGGAATTCCCTCTTCCTCTCCTGCTAGACCTCCTTGCTTGCCTTGTTAATGCCACCATCTCTGGCCACATTGCAGCCAGGTAGCAGGAGTCAGAATAGGCCTAAGCTGTCACCACCTGCTGTCACTCACTCACAAGTTGTTCCAGACAGTGCCGATTCCTGAATAGGCTGCTCGCCCTCTTTTCTCCACCATTTGGCCACATGCCTAGGTAATATGATCTTGAGCAAGTACAGTGTTTCCCAAATTTCATTCATTCCAATTTTTTCATGATTTTTCTCTTTGTGTACTACCTAGGATATTGTTTATATATTAGTTACTTGATTCACTTTTTAAATTTCAGCTCTTTTATCTTAAACTTTGTATCTTAGCCTCAATGAAGAACAAGTATTACTGTGAGTAGAAGCTAAGCATAAAAATAAATATAAACAAAAATGCTGATGAATGCCAGCTCTGCCTATTTGCATGCCTACAGCTATCAGGACTGAGGTTTATTATCTCTCTCAACCAGAGAGCGTGGCCATCCTTAGAGAGGCACTTAATTCCAGCAACAAACTGAGACTCTATTTGACCTATACAAAAAGGATTAAAAGAGAATAAACTACAGAGAGATTCATCATAGATCACCTAAAACTATCTGAAACTAGCAAATAATGTCCATCTTTCTTAGGAAAATAGCAATGGAGGTCAGAATTCAAACCCAGAGAAAGATGATCTACTTCAACCCCTAAACCAGTGCTCCCCGTGTCTCTTACCAGGCACATGGGGGGAAACCAGAGGCGGCTTCCTGAGAGATGAGAGGCCGCTCTCTGGTACCTGGCTGCAGGACACCAGGAAGGAAGCCCTACACCACACCCCACCTTTTCCCACAGGCACGCTCAGTCTCTAGGCTGATTGGATCTGTTTGCAATCACCCCTTCTCCTAGAAAACCAACTCCCAGGGCTTGGCCTTAACACTTAATATGCCATTGGTCTTCCTTAGAAACCAACATATTGCAAAGGAGAATATGCAAACCCATACCCAGACATGCCCTATCTAGGAAAATGGACTATACTGGTCAAAAAACTGCTGTCTACTGAATATTTGGCATGGAAATGCTTAGAAACCACTCAGTAAGTAGCATACTCTGTTCTCTATCTTCTTTATGTATAAACTCAGGTTAATCCTCTGCATGACAAGACTGCCATAGGATCACAATTACAAAAACTCCCAAACTATCAACTGTTTCCTCAGCCTGTTGAAGCCATCAGGGCACTAACATTAGGTTAGTTATATAAAAGAAGTCTCTTGATCTTTCCATATAACCCTGCAGGATATTTTGGTGTTTTGGCCGCTCTCTGTATCTTTTGCCTAGCAGAAAATTACTTTCAATTGCAGTTTCTTAAACAATAGTGAAAAACAGACATTGTCCTCACCATGCGCAGGAAAAGCCAACAGTCTCAGGGGTACTGAATGACACTACAGGTGTCTCACTCTCCAGATGACAGATCCCCGATGAGGCTGGCAATCCTTTTGTTCCAGGAATTCAATATCTTCCTTCTGCTTAGGTGAATTTATTCATTGCCTCCCCACACACTGACCAGAGTTTGGGAGAAAGGTTTTGCGATGGCTCTTTTAGTCTGAGTTGTAAGTCACATTAGATGACATTGGATCTGCATTCCTTACCTAATCTTGCATCCTTCCTGGAACATAATTCTTTAGGCACTTAACACTTGGGCTTGTTGCCTCTACTCACTCATGTTACATTTCCTACTTAATTTTAAAGCAGTGATATGTGTACTGGTGGTGGAAGACTTTATCATCTCCCTGTCCCCATTCCCGCCCCATGTTGAAAGTGAGTGGGGTGTGCTGTTTGTAAAATATGCACGCACCACCCATAACTCTGAAAGAAAGTCAGAGCAGGGCAGGTTTCCACACTGTTGTGTCAGCAGAGTTCATCTGTAATTCATCAAACTCTCTTCTGTGTGTGCCATTATTTTATAGATAATTGGTTGCCTCTCATTTACTCATAACAGAGCCTTGCAATTTCAAAGCAACTGCGTCAGCCCAAAACAGCATTATTACTAGTTACAGATACACTGTCAAGGCAAAATTTTGACACTGGAGTTTTTGAAAAATCACCATGATTTCAGTTGCTGGACCACACTAACATTATAATTATGGACAGTAGAAGTGAACAAGAAAGAACAGCTTTGCTCAGTGAGTGTGTGTTCTGGTCACTGAATTGTGCCTTTTAAAATCTACCATACCAGTCTAGAAAAGTACTCAACCTTCTCAGAGAGGATCTACTCTCAACCCAGCAGCCTGCAATGAAAAAGGCCCAAGGAGCAGATCATAGTGCTCTCGTGTTTTCTTGGGGGAAAGAGCAGGGTTAACTTCAGCTCATTGACCAGTTCAATCTGAAACCCACTAGGTAATTCCCACATAGGGGTATCATCAATACCAATGAAAGCGTTTGCAAACACTCCTTCAGCCATCCCCAAATTGATACAATAAAAGATTTTCTTTGGCATGGAAGTACAAGAGATGATTCCTTGTTTAAGGCTGATGAGACCAGTATATTCCAAAGCTTTTTTCCTAAAAATGTCTCCATCATCTTAAAAACAGAAAGTAGAGAGATTGAAGATTGTTTTTTTCCTTCCCCTCAAATTCATGTTTCTATAGGATTGTGCTGTCTTTCCTCTTATTCTATATAGACTATGCTTATAGCATCAAATTTCAGTAGCAAGAAACTAAAGCCCCATTGTTTGGATTAAAAGTAAATCAAGTCCCTATGGCCTAAATAGGGAATTATAAACCATAGAATCATAGAAACTTTAGAAATAATGAAATCTAATGTCCCATTACATGAATTATTTTACTGTAGCCCAAAAGACTAACCTTAAAAAAACCTCCCTTTAATAAACACTCTATGAGACAGTTCACTCCATGGTTCCAAAATGGGTTATTTGGTTTATTTTGATTATTTTTAAAATGTTTTACTGAGATCCAGCTTTCTCTAACATGTACCTACTAGTTCAAGCAAAAGATTACCACAGGCCATTGATGACTAAAGGGTATACAGAGCTGTTCTGTTAAGATTTAGTTCAACTCATGGTAGAAATGACTAGTTTCTTGTAGTTAATTTTTAACACTTATGAATCTTGTAACTATGTGATCAATCAGTATAGAGTTCTTTTCAGAAAAGTGTAATCCAAATGCCAAAACTAATTTTTAAGAGTTTCAAGCTTTTACTTGCACCTTGAAAAATGATAATGAAATAAAGTCTGTCATCATCATTATCATCTTCTTCATCCTCATCTCATCTCCAGAAATGGATAATTTATCATACATCAAACTGCATATTCTCGTATGACAAAAACCTTCTAAAAATGTGGACTCACTCTCAAGACTTTTTTTTCTTTCTCTGCTTGCTTCTCTCTCCTCTGTGTGGTCCTTTCCTACTCCTTTCCTCTTTCATCTTTGTCTCTGCCAGAAAGGAGGGTAGGGGAAAAAGACATTCCTAGAGGTCAAGAGAAGTAAGCATGAAGAAAGGAGATGGTAATTTGCATTAATAATCTGTAACCTGTCATTTAATAACCTAGTATTTATACAATTCATTCTTTTGTATGCTTAAAATGTCCTTCAGCCACCTCTTATATAAGTGCTGCATTATTTTGACATTCTGGCAAGTTATCATATAAGCACCCAATCCATCAACTCAGGATACACTAGCAAAAGCAGCTCTAAATTGTGCACTTTCTGATTTTAATACTTCTCTGATGATCCAAAAGACACTACAGTATCTTCTACTACCTGTAATTTATCATGAATGTTGAGCAACAGAGATGGTGTCTTATTTATTAAACTAAAGTTCAAAAACTGGAAGGAAGGGTAGGGACTGAGGAAAGAACATTTAGAAAATTAAACTATCCCATTGGAACCACTTGTTCCAATGATATTAGTAAAATGAGATGCCAGTTGATTTCTATGTAATGTGCCCTCTCTCCTTCCTATTTACCCTCTTTTCTCTTCATGGGTAAGTGAGGCAGAACCTGCACTTTGGAGAGAACAGTAGCTATACAGAGAGAAAGAGAGGTCTGGGGAGGACACCTTAGGATCACACTTTCACTTTTTTGTACCTTTTAGTGGATGAATGCTTGCCACCCTCTTTGTACTCTCTCCAGACCCCAGTGAACAGACCTATTTTTGTTCCCTATTATCATTTCAAAACCCTAGCGCAGGGCAAACCTTGTTTCCTCTACTAGAGCCTCATGTAAATAACCTGGAATCAGGCAAAAGTCAGGTGGCAGGTAATGTCCCTGCCCCCCAACAAAGCAGATGCCTATTTTGAATTTTATGTAGAACTTTCTAGAATATGCTTTGGAAAGAAAAGACTGGTATGGTGAACATTATAGTTGTGTAAAAATTATGTCTCCCCCCCGCCAAATCTATTTTCACTTGTTTTAAGTACCAGGCATATTCACCACCAAATGAAAGTACAAAAAGATATTCTGCAGTCTCCTAATAATGATTATCTGCCATTGTGTTTTTAGAAATGTCTTTAAATAATTTAAGATGGCTCCCCATCAACATTGCCACTAAACTTCCTCTCTGGACTTGGACACATCACCCTTTTGTGCCTCACTTTCCCTGTCTCTGAATTACTATGATGAAAAGCATTTTAATTATATCCTAGGGCTATTATTAAGGTAACACAAGACAATGAATAATAGATATGCTAGCAAAAGCAGCTCTAAATTATGCTCCTTCTGGATTTAATACTTCTCCGAGGATCTAAAAGACATTTGAGTATCTTCTACTATCTACAATTTATCATGAACAGTAAGCAATGGAGACTGTATCTATTACCTATGCCAACATATAGGTTTATTATTTTCCCTATGATTTATATTTTAAAGATGATAAATTATGGAAATTTTCACGTTATGAGAAATTAGTTTAATAATTAAGTAAAACCTGTAGGGCAGGATGTTTTCAGACCACTGAAAAAGAAAAAAAAAAGTGACTTCTGCTTCTATTATTAACAGACCAAATAATTTGAATCAAACTTCCCATTGTATTCAACTAGAAAAATTATACAGAATATAAGAAAATGTCTTAAAAATAAAAAGGTAATAAAAGGTTATAGGGTCAAGGTTGAAGAGAGGACAGAAATTCAGAAAGAGAGGCGCCCAACATTGGGGTTGCTTTTTGCCTAAGAGAATTTGTGAGTTTTAGAGAGGCAGACAGAACTAAAGCAATGAATGCTGGGTTGCCAATGGTAGAAGCCTTTCCATACCTGAGTGGGAAACAAAGATACGAAGAGGTGCTACCCTTGGAAAAAGAGCAAGCCAGATGTCAACCAGCCCTGGTACCAACTACAGCTCAATTACAAGTCATCTGGGCAGTTGAGAAAGTCTCAGTCCCAGAAATTGAACTGAGGTGATTGCAGATTGCTAGTCTCATTAAGTTTCTGGCAGAAGCAAAGAAAAAAAAATCATTTTTGTAAGAAAATAATACCATCCAAGATCTTAAATTATTTCTACAAATAATGTTTTTCTCAAATAAAATGCCCAATACATGAGAGTGCATACACACAGACACAACAGCATATGATGAGACAAGTCAATACAAATAAAAGTAGAATCACAGGGTACCTAAAATTAGAATTATTACACATATGTAAATACTCAGAATGAACCATGAAGAGGTGAAAGAAGAGTGGGAAAAGGTATAAGAGAGATCAGTCAGAAGACATAGACTACACTGAGAAAATCTAGTTTTTATTTACAATTCTAAAGCAGAGTTCTAGTGGAAACTATATTTTAAAAGATTATGTCTGAGAATTTTTCAAAACTGGCAATAATACCAATCCAACAATTCAGAAACACACCAAACTCGGGTGTAAAATTTACACCGAGGCTCATCGTCACAGAACCGCAGAAAACCAAAGGCAAAAAAATAAGTTGCTAGATTTAATAGTGAAAAATAGAAAACTTACTTTCAAAGGAGTAAAAATTAGACCAAAGGCAACAAAGAAAATCAGAAGACCATGGAATGACATCTCTAAAGAGCTGAAAGAAAATAACTGCCAGCCTAGATTTCCATTCCCAGTTAACATAAAGAATGAAGGTGAAATATATTTTCTGACAGAGGCTGAGAGAATTCATCACCAGCAGACTCATACAAAAGGAACTCTAAAGAAGAAGAAATCAAGGCAAATCAGAAATTATTTTGAACAGAATGAAGAAAACTAAAACCTGTGGATTCAACTAAAGGTGTATTTAGAGAGTAACTTACTTTTAATTATGACATATGCATTTATTGGAAGAAAATAGAAGCTGAAAGTTAATGTGCTAAAATCTTTCTGGATATTAGTCATTAGAAATGAGAAGGGCATATAATGACAAATTTTAGACCAATAAATTTGAACATTTGGATTAAATTAATAAGTTTCTATAAAATAGAGTTTTATCCAAACTGACAAAAATAAAGAAAATATAAATAATTTGATAACTATTAAATAAATCAAACCTGAATTAAAATCCTTCCCACAAAGAAAATTTCAGGCCAAGATAACTTTACTGGTGAATTCTGCCACATAGTTAAGAAATAAAAATCTTATTTAAAATTATTTTTAATAAGAATCTTATGACTGATGGAGAAGATTCTGCCAGAGAAGAAGAAAAAAAATTATTCCACTTCTCATTTCTTGAATAAATTGCCTTGTACATGAACCTGACAACCTAACAGAAAGGAAATCTGCAGACTAAATGTACCTGGAAACACAGATGCCAAAATCCTAAAAGATATCAGATAAACAGATAAAGATGTAGACTGCTTATGTGCATGTGTATGTACATGCAGTCTATCAAAGGGATGATACATTATGACCAATGCAACATTCATTTCATATTACTATCAAGTAATATCTTTTACCACATCAATAAAAGGGAAAATAATAGGATCATCTAGCAGATGCATAAAAAAATATTGATCAAGTTTAATATTCGACTTAACAAATATAAAAGTTATAGGAAAACAAGAACTAGAAGGGAACTTATACTTAAGAGTGAAATGTTGAAAAGTATTCACCTGAGATTGTAAATGAGATAATATTCACAATTAGCTATTTCACAATGTACTCACAAGGTTCTAGCTAGTACAGTAAGTCAAAAACAATAAATAAAATGTAGAAGGATTAAAAAGGAAGGAATAAAACTGTCATTTGTAGACAATATAATGTATGCAGAAAACCCAAAAGAATCTATGGAGAAACAATTAAAATGAATTAGTAAACTTACCAAGACCTCTGAATATAAGATTAATATATGTAAGTTTTGAATTTCTCTATCAGCCATTATCTTAGTTTGGGCTACTAACAAAGTACCAGACACTGCGGGACTTAAACAACAGAAATTTTCTTATAGTTCTGGAGGCTGGAAGTCCAAGATGAGGGTGCCACCATGGTCTGGTTCTGATGAGAGTTCTCATCCTGGCTTGTAGATGGACACCTTCTCACTGTGTCCTCACATGGATGAGAGTGAGTGAGCTTTAGTTTCACTCTTCTTATGAGGGCACTAATAGCATCATCAGGGCTCTACGCTCATGGCCTCACCCAAATCTAATTACCACTCAAAGACCTCCTATTACACTCACACTGGGGATTAGGGCTTGAACAGTGGAACTTTGCGGGGGGACACAAACATTCAGTCCACAACAGCCAAACAGTTAGAAAATAAAAAAATTCAGTTAGCGTATATTAACTTCAGAAATCAAACGCCGAAAAATAAAAATACGTAAGCTTCTAGACAGAAAACTATCAAATGTTATTTAAAAGCATTGAAGAGGAACTACATAAATGGAGAGAGATGAATGACCCAATTTTACAAAGCTAATTCTTGTCAAATTGACCTATAAATTCAATGTGATTCTGATCACAATTTTCATAGCTTTTTTGTGTGTGTGTATGAAATTTGATAAGTTCATTTTGAAATGCTTATGGAAGTGTAGCCATAGACTATTTAAAAAACAATATAGAAGCATAGGAGGGCTTACTAAACAAGGCTACAAATGTTAAGAGAGCAAGATATTGGTATAAGGATATACTTATAGAACAAAATAGAAAGCCCAGAAGCAGATTCAGGCATACATGAACACTTGATTTATGATAAAAATAAATAACATCGCAGAGTGTGGGGGAAAGGAAAATCTTTTCAATAAATGGTTCTGGGAAAATTGGATATCCATGAGAAAACTAATGAAACTATGCCTTACCTCACACCATTTGCAAAAGTAAATTCTAGGTGGACCGTGATTCAAAATGTGAAGTGTAAAACAAAAAAGCTAATAGAAGATACTATCAGAGAATTTCTTTATGATCTGGCCATAGGGAAAAACTTTTTAAATAATACATCAAAAAAATTACCATAAAAAATGATAAAATGAAATACATTCAAATTAGGAAATTCTTTTTATCAAAAGATACCATTAAGAGAGAAAAAAAAGACAAGACACAGAGTGGAAGAAGATATTTGCCACATATATTACCAGCAAAGGACCATAATCTAGAAGATAATTTTCTTTAAGGAAAAATACAAGTCAATAAGAAAAAGTTATCAGCCCAATAGAAAATATAAAAGGATTTGAACAGGCACTTCATAAAAAATAAGTATAAAAATGGCTAATGATCTCTAGTCATCAGGGAAATGTAAACTTAAAACCCAAGGCAATACCACTATATACCCACTACAGATTGACAAGGTTAAGTGTTTGCAAGGATGCAGAAGAGAAACACACAACAGAATACATACTCTGTGATCACATTCATGCAAAGTTCAAAACAGGTGTTTAGAGAAACATTCATTTAGAGAGTAAAATTACATGGGAAAGCAAGGAAGCAATCATGATAAAATTAGCCTAACGGTTACTTTTGTCAGGGAGGCAGAAAGGGGGTTCATATTGGGAAGGAGACTTAGGAGTGGGGTGGTGGAAAGGGGGGCTGGCAATGGTCTAGTCCTTGTGGGTGGTGGCGAAATATGTGTTTGTTTTATGTTAATTCTGTAAGCTATAAATATACATATGGCTTACACTTTTCTGTATGTATATTTCACCATAAAAAGGACTAAAAATAAATCATAACTGTTAAAAATTTAAATGGGACAGAAGGAAAAGATTGACTTTAATGTACAGTCTAATTGCTGGCTGAATATTCAATTATTCTTAATTGGCTTAAATAAAAACAATAATCACTGTTTATAATCTTTACAAACACTCTGCTACTACATCAGAGAGTCGATTCTCCTCTCTTTGGCCATCCTCCCTGACTTTAAGAGGCCACACTGGACAGCCAAATTATTATTTCAGGAACTGAGTAACAGAGTCCACCACAGAGAGAATACTTCATTATTAATGATTCTTAATGGTACTACTTATGAAGGAAGAGCTTATTATGGTCAAATAATACCAACTACTTTAGAGGCTTTATTCCAATTAAACCCCACAACCTTTAATAGTGTCCTGATTTTCAGGTGTTGAAACTGAGGCTTAAGGCCACTGTGTGTCTTGCCCAAGGACTCTCAGGTTATACATGGAAAGTTAGAGTTCAAGTTCAGGCAGTCTGACTCTGGAGTCCACACTTACCTTTACACTAAAACTGATAGGTCTCTGTTTTTAAATGTCCTCCCCTGCTTATACTGTAGCTAACTGAAAACAAGAGTTGTACAATAAAGCTGGGGTACAAGATATAGCTTACTCTTGCTTCTTCATGAACTTCAGGAAAAGAGCCAAGCATTTGGTGATTCCCACGCTAGGGTCTTTGTAAAGATCACTTTACCCACTCATTGTTGAAGAGACAGCACTCTCTCATGCTTCCATATGCAGCAATGGTTTAAGGACTGAATATTTGCCTGAAAGCTAAAACCACATTTGATGAACAGAAGTGAATCGTGCCTAATCAACCTTGGTCCGTAATGCATTAGATGTTGCATTGTTGGTATCAGTGAGGACTCCCAAGGGCTCCATTCAAGACCTTTTAGTAGGTAGGGCTTCCTTTGGAGATTGGGGGTTTTCACCAAAGTCTGCAGTTAGCTCTTGGATTTCAAAACATTTAGAAGATTGTTGAGAGATTCGAGTAGAAAATAGGATGGACTGTAGCAGACATTTTCATTTGAAACTGCCAATCTCATCCAAAGGCCACAGTTCTGGGCATGTGACCCCAGCTCAATCGATTACAATTCTTCCCTACCATTTGGTGTATGGATATAGAGAGAAAAAAAAACCCTTGAAGGGATGATGAAGACTTGAGACTCCTGGCAGTCATCCTGCTCATCATTTGGAGAAGTCTGATATGATAGAAGCCTCCACAGCAAAGGGAAACAAAAATAAAGGGAATCAATTCCTATATCTGCCCCATCCTTTGTAGTTAAAGAGTTCTGGTGACAACATGGATATAGGCTGCTTGCCCCCTGGAGGACATTTTTAACTTTGAGGTTTTAGACTCAATTACCAACTATTTGTCGAGATTCCACTTTGAGCCAAACACTGCCTGAGGCATAGTAAGTGAAGTCCATCTTTACCCTAGAAGAGCTGATGACTCTGAAATGATAAAACTAATTCAAGAACAAGCATGTAACTGAGTTCTGTGTAAGTCAGCAGTACGTCAACTCTACCTGTGACCAAACTGATTTCTTTACCTTATCCCACCATAAATTAGTTGACTTTGTGTCAATTTTGTCTAACCCCCCATGCCCACACATAATTACATGCCTTCCAAGAGCCACCCCAAGGTCTAGGATTAGCAATCAATTTTAATTCGTATTTAAGAGATTTTCAGTGTTCAAGTCAGTGAGTAAGATGATAGATCACGTAATAATTAAAGCTTTAAAAGAACCCAATTGAGGATTCCCTTTCTGCCAGCAGATATCTTTAGGTCAAGAAGGTCTATAAAAACCGGCAGATCATTTTCATTCCTTTAACACAGGCAAAAATGGCTTTGAATGAAATTAAGTGTTCTTAGCAATTTTCCTCTGCTAAAGCTCCCCATTTTGTTCCAGTGAGGCCCACAAAAAGTTTAGAATTGCTGGCATTCTAAGCTGATGGTATGGTATTGCTTTGATGAAATGAAAGCATGTGATATTGCTTGAGTCATCTTTTAATTAGAAATGATAAGCCAGAGTCATAGCTATAGGAAAGGGAAGCTCTCTCACCAGCTAAAGGCCAGTCTTGGCACTGTGGGGCTCTGGGATGCTCTTAGAATTCTGTCCCTTCTCTTATCCAATCTCTCTTGTGGCTCCTGCAGATTCCAGGGTTATCAATTTAAAACAAGGTATGTGCCTAATGTAGGAAATCAGCATTTATCTTTGACACCCTTATCAAAGTTTTACATTATTACTCTCAAAAATCTGTTATCAAGGCAGTTTTTTGCTTTTAAGGTGGAAGATCTTTGTGGTTTTTAATTCCTTTAATCCTTTAAAAGAATGAGACTCAATGGAAAGGAAAAGTTGTGCAAAAATTTAAAAGAAAAGAATTTTCAGTAAAACCTAAAACTCCCCTCATTCTGGGTAAGCTTTCATGATACTGCAGTTAAAAATATAACTTCTGTATACAAAATATTATAGTCAACTGTTGACTATGTTTCTTAAAATAGATATTTATACCCTCAAACTCACCAAAGGTCATATAAAAGAATGAACACATTAAAACAAGGAATGTGTTAAGATTATGATCCTTTTAAATGAGAAGCCATATCATGTCCCATATCTTCGTACTCCGGAAAGCCACTAGGGTCTAATCACATGAGATCTTGTATGTCACACTAAAGGACTAAGGTAAAATTGAGATCATCTCCCACGAGGCTCCCCCTCACACTCTCACTTCCAGCCTTCCTCCTCGCTTGCTTTTACTAGATCACCTCAAACAGCCCCCACTGCAGGGCCCTGGCCTAGAATTCTCTCGCTTCCTCCTTCGATTCAGTATTTAACTCAGATGTTACCTGTTTAGAAAGGCAATCTCAAGTGGTGCCCCTGTTTCCTTCTGTCCCTTAAACTTGTCTCATTTTTCTTCATAGTGTTCACCATCGTTTGTCATCATATTATAGATTTGTCTGTGTCCTCCATTAGCAAGTGGGTGGCCAAGGACAGGGCCATTGTCTCTAGCACTTAGAACATCTCCTAGCATATCATGGGTACTCAAAAACCTTTGCTTAGTGAATGAATGAGTGGCAATAATTAGCATTTCTTTAGAGTCTAGACCTTTCTCTGGGCCAGGTACTATGCTAAGTGATTTATTTATATCATAATTAGTACTAACATTTCCACGAGGTAGCTACTATTATTTTCCCATTTTGTATATGATGGAGCTGAGGCACAGATAGACAAAATAACTTGATCAAAGTTATACAGCCTAACCTGAACCCAGAGCCCATGCTCTTAAATACTAAATTAACTCTATATACCTTCAGCCCAGGCCAGCTTCCTTCTGTGCTCATTCCAGAGACTGGGCCTCAGGATATTGTCACAGAGTTGCACTGTCCAGTCAAAACAGAATGTCAGCCACACACGTCATTTTAAATTTTCTAGTAGAAAAAATAAATAAAAATTAAATTTTCTAGTAGACACATTAAGGACAGTTTAAGTTAATGTTGATACTATGTTTTTAACCTAATATATCCAAACATTGTCATTTCAATATATTTATAAAATAAAAATTACAATATAAAACTGTTATGTAAATATAAAATTTTATTGAGATATTTTACATTCTGTTTTCAGAGCATGTCTTTGAAACCCAGGAGGTATTTTACATATCTCAATTTAGACTTGTCACATTTTTCAGTGCTCGTTAGCCATTCGTGGCTCGTGGTTACCATATTGGACAATGCAATGGTGAAAAGAAGTTGGTTGATCTCTGGAATTAAACATATCTGTTTCCAGTTCTGCACTTGCTGTGTGAGCTTTGCTCAGCTGTGAACTGAGGTTATAATATCTACCTCATGGGGCAGAAGGGAAGACCATGAGGTTTCCATACGTAACACCATATACTCCTTAGTACAGCAGCTGGCTGATAGATGCTCTACACAGGGGGCTTTTCCTTCCTACCCGCCAAAAAGAATCTGCTGAAAGCACAGCCTTCAGGGCCTTTATCCTCACTCCAGATAAGCCTTTTGAGCCAGTGCCTCTATTTCCACTATTCCCACAAATGGGAAGGAGGGAGGAAGGCAGGACCCTAGCTTGCATCTCTATCTCCTGGACCATATGGCTGAGCTTTGGAGAACCTCTAGCCCTCTTGCAGGTCACATTTATGTGGCTCTGCATATCATCAGGGAAAAAAGTAACCCTCAAATCCCAAAAATGAGCAATTAGCTATCTTTCCTATCAATGAGACAGTCAGATTCTATCTCTCTACTGAGAAAAATCAGACTCTGAGCATCTTTAGGCTGGAAGGAAATTTAAAAGAGATTATAATTTAACCTATTGTTTTACAAAGGAAGACGCTATGATCCAGAGAGCAGATATAACTTGCCCAGGTTCACACATTAATGCAAGCTTAAAACTGAACCCTTTGTATTTGCAGTCTCTATCTGAACACACGCAGAGATAGAGTGATAAAGATTTCTCTGTACGAACTGCTAACGCCCGCCCCTGTATGGCATATGTTCATCATTGTCTTTTCACAATCTACATTTACTTCTAAACACTAGAATCTCAGGACAAGCAGGTTGATGTGAATTACTCTGTATTCCCAATAGCCTTCAACTGTGTTTTCTTGCCAGTTTTCAACACCTGTCTATTGGTCCCAAGTAGAAATTGAGCATAATTCAGGTTAGCCTATTTGTGAGTAACTGAAATAAATCATGACTTATTTGACCAACAGTTCTTATGCTCAAAATATAGCATTGAAGCTTTCCTCTTTTCATTTTTGATGAAAGACCCTGCTCTGGGTAATAGACTTTCATCCATTAGCCTAAGGATTTGGGGGGTGGGGGGTTGTAATCTAAACTCACAAACCAGGCAAAAAGAACAGAGCTATATCAACTTCAGTACCTTTTAAATAGCAGAGAGGAAAAATTATAATCACCCCATTAGGTTGTTAAATGTGCTGAACCCCGACAAATTCTCAGTGTGACGATCCCTGAGTATTTGTCTGTAATCCTTCAGCAAATGCACCTTTTATTCAACTACGGAGTTGTACAGACCCCAGACACAAGAGCCATTAATTAAATAACATACTCAGCAAACTCTCAGAGCCATTAATTATCAAAGGTAGCCTGCTCCATGCTTGGCTCTAAAATTCTATTATAACAAGAACACACACTAGAGTGAAAGAATATGCTGGCGGAAGGTCACCCTCAAAAGCACGATAAGAAGAAGCTGTCAGACAAAGTAAATGACAAAGCATGCACACCTTTTAGCTTTTCCTGTGCCCCTTTGGAGGGTTTGAAGGAAGGGAAAATGTTTCACATTGTAGGGACTTTTTTTCTCAAAATTAGTTTCTCTCATGGAAGACGCAAGTAAATATAAAGTAATCCTTTTTCATTTTGACTGAGTCTCTCGGAAAAGTAATATCAGGTGAAGATTTAGAGACAAATAAAGCCTGTTCTTCATAAGCTCCATCAGAATGAGAAAACCTTTTAGAGAGAGGCTTTGCTAGGCACAGAAGTGGATGGAAAGAAAGCAAACATGGGAGACAGAAGCCTTCCTGGCTCCAGGTGGGCAATAAGAACCTGTCCAAGGAGGCGCATCGGTTTTCCGGGAGTGGTGTCAGGGGTGGGGTTGCTCTGTTCTGCCTCCTCACTCCCACCACCAGCCTCAAAACCTATACGCTTTCATTTGTCAGAATACGATGGGATAAGAGGTGATAAACCCTGTGGGCCTGCTGTTAATCACTCATAGCTACAAGTCTGGTCATCATCACCTTTCTTGCATGTTTGCTGTTCTTCATGTTTGAATTATTGCTTCGAAGAGAACACTGACAATGCTGAGTCTGTGTCCACCCTATAAAGGAGAGCCGTGGGGTAAGCCTTTACCTCGCTGCAGAACAGAGGTCTGCATCTTCTCTCCCAAGGGGACTGGCCACTCAGTGCCCAGAGCTGCTTTCTGTGCCCTCGAGGACACACTCAGAAGACTAGGAAACAGACTATGTTTAATGGAAAGTTAATTAACACTCCCATTGCAGGAAGTGTGTTATTAATGAGCACATGTGACATGTCAGAGGAATAGTTGTGAGTTAGAAAACTTGCTGGGAATTTGCCCTGCTCTCTGAAGCCCTGCCTCGCAGCTCTGGGTTCCTGGCCCCCACACTTGGGGTCACCCTTCCTATCTCTAGATGGAAGGAGAATTGCACTGTCGTGGTGATACTGATCAGAGTGGCTCTCTGTTGCCAATTCTCCCCCACCTTCACCTTTACTCGCTTTCTATAAGTGGTTGGCACCAATGGCTTTTGTGGTCCAATTTCTGATTCCAGTTTATTAAGAAAAATCTGAAAAGCAAGGTCAAGGATGCCTGCCCTTAAAAAATTGCTTACCCTGTTTTTGGTGTGAGCAGAATGACTTTCCACAGCTGTCTGCTTCTAGCCTGCTAGGAACTAAGAGTTACTTTTAAAAGAAGAGAGTTGTTACAGAGGTTTTATGTTATGTTGGGGAATGTGGTTACTTGGTTCTAAAACCATTTCTGTGTCAGCCCTGGTATGACTGGCGGTCATTTTAGTCCTGCTCACGGGCAAGAATCACTACCTTTAAAGGACCAAACATGCCCTATTTATGTGGCTCTGCTAAGAATGCAGAAGACAGACAACCTTACTGGAAGCTGAATATTTGCAGCTGAAACCTACTGAAAGCTATCTCCAGTCTCTGAAATGCTCTGAGGCTTTGGAACATTTTACAGGAAGCATGCTTTGGAACTGCATCAAGAAGGAGACAGGCTTGGAGCTCCTCACTGTCACACTCAGTGACTCTCCTCCAGAAGGCCAAGCCATAGTCCAGACGGGTTAGATCAGAATCTCTGGGAGTGGGATGGAGGCAGGGCATTTTTTTAGACTTCCCCATGTGATTCCGATGAGCAGCCAAGTTGAAAAACACTACCTTAAGAAAATAGACGGAAGGCCTGCTGAGTTTTTGTGGTCCCAAACCTGCCTTTTACACTCTATCAGATTAGTCTGACTGTGGCCATTTTCCCTCCAGCTTCACCTACTGGAGAAATAATTGATCTATTTTCTTAATTTCAAAGCAGAAGAGGCCCTCTATCTCTAGGCCTATGGGTATGTAGGAGGAATGGAGTAAGAAGCAGGAGATTCCTTCATTTACAAACTTAGTAAAAAGATGTTACCTTGAATGAATGCAGAGGGTGGTTGGATCTGTTGAAAGCAGGAGACTCTGCCCCCATTTTTTTGTGGAGAAAGACTTTATAAAGCCTATTGGCTCCTGCATGTTCCAGGAGGAGCTGGGTGTTTCTGTTAACACCCCAGTTGGGATCCTTGTGGTACCTCTGCTTTCACTTTGTACTCTCTAAATCATGACAACAAAGTGCAAAGCAACTTCAAAGACTTTCCTGAAGGTTTCTAGGAGAGATTGATGAGATCACAGTCCATACCATACAGGAAACCATACTTAAAAATTATTTAAACTTTCCTCATTAGATGTGTTTATTTTCCTTTCGAATTCAAAGCTCCACTCTCCAAAAATCTCTTTACTCTTCAAAGCAATGGAGCTTTTCTGCCTTCATTCCCTTCTCTTCAAAACAAAACCCTGATAATGAATTTCACAATACTATGTTATTTCTCAAACCTGGCCTTGTAGAGGGAGAAGAACAGTCAGTTCATCTACCATTATGTTTGTTAGGAACATAGAAATATTTGAAAAGCACACATTGATGGGGACCAGTCAAACTTCAGACATCCTGGGCTCCTGCTCTGTTTTTGGAAGTCTGAAAGCCCATGTTTTCTGGACTGCTCACCTGACACCTGATTATCTACTGCCTTGTCTCATCGTATGCCAAATGGGTTGGAAGCACCTTGAAAATACCATCATTCACCTCTTCTTCGCATTCTCCTCTGAGCCTTACTTACACATCAATAAATACATTTGTTGATCTGCCCAGATAACATTAAAAACACTCCTGTCTAAAGGTGATAGGGAAGGGAACTGGAGACATGAAGAAGGGCACATAGCATGTGAAATCCAATCAGAAGATTGGAAGATAAGTACATTGCCCAGAGGCACCCTCTCCAATAATGAGGCTGAATCTTTCTTTCCTGTGTAGCTAAGTACTGACCTGCACTGGCTTTATCACTCATGGGTCTCTGTTGCCTGCTGGTTCCTAACAGAGAATATATAGTAATAATGACAATAACAGAGCCTCACATTAGTGAGTACTTATAAACCACTGCTCTAAATGCTTTCCTGTATTAACTCACTCAGTTCTCTCCACACCCGCAATAGTGAATGTTTCACTTTGCCTGGAGACACACAGCCAGCAAATGACAAGGCTTAACTTCAGGCCCAATTCTTTTCAAAGCCCAGCATGTTCACTCGTGCTCTGGCGGGAAAAGCAAACTCTGCCTCCCACAGGTTTCCAGGCTAGTTAGAGAAAAGAAACTGCTGAAGACAGAGCCTGAAGAAGCTAGGCCGACAGTTTGGATGTCAAAGTTGTGTGAGGGATGGGCTATAGAAACATTGTACATGGACTGACAGGAAGCCTGCTCAGGTATGGATAGAAGCATCCACGGAGATTCAGAAATTACAGGGCTGGTGTCAGAAAGGGCAGATGTGGGAAGGAACGTGGGGCTACAACATTTGAAAGACCAAAATAAAACCGAGGAAAACTTCTCCTAGGACATAAATCTGCCCTAGACAGGCGAGGCAGAGGAAAAGAAAGGGCACATCCATTTTCAGGCCTGCACAGGTGCCTCTGACTCAAAGTCAATAATTGTTCAAGGACAAGGGCAATGATGAATGACTGGGAGATGGCCTGTACATCCAGACAAGCTGGGTGGTGCTGGACACAATAGGGGATGATCCCAATGTCATATAGGAATGAGACAGGCTCCATTTTCCAGGGGGTGCAAATTGACTGGTGCATACACCGAACGCTCCACCCCTCACTTATGATATCAGGGGACCTAGTGGGGAGCAGATACTAAGCTCAGAAGTGAAGGCTGAAGCATAAGTGATTCAACCTCCATATTCTGGAAGGGAACAGATATAATTCCAAAAATATGTCTGCTCGCCCTTTGCTCTCCTGCTGCACACTAGCTCGCTCATTCCCAAAATTCAGGGGCTAAGAACCTCAGACTCATCTGGAGAACCTGTGAAGAAGCACAGCTCCTTGTGCCTCTCTCTAGACAGGCTAAGTCAGAATGTGGGGGAGAGGCTCGAGAAATCTGTGTTTCAACGAGCTCATCAGGTAATTCTGATAATAGCTATGTTTGAAAACCTATTCTTAATTAATAAAGGTCTGAATTGGCCTCATGTGTATGTAAGCCGTGTGTCTATAAAACAGACTCTTAAGAGACCATGCAGCTGTCCTTGGGGCATGGACCATGCACACAAGCCATAGAAAATGTGGGGATCCAGTGGGCACAGACAACAGCAGGATTGCCACGTACCTATTTCACATAATCTGCCCACAACTATATGGCTTCTTAGACAATGTTAATGGCAAACTAACAGATTAGCAGTAAGCAAACTTACATTTTATTTATTTCCATGACTTAAAAAATGCTATTGCTTCTAACTTAAATGTCTGTTTTTATGTTCTGTCATTTCCAGGCACGAAAGTAACTCGAACAAATCCCAAGGCATAAGGAAATGGGCCTCGTTCTCTAGACTTCACGGCATTGGAAATGAAACTAAGCAGACTTTATTGCATCCTACAATTCTGCAACTTGTTCAAAGCATTTTATTACACTTGTGGAAGCCAAGGAGGGTTATGTTACAATCACGATGATTGACAGGCTAACTTCAAAACAACAGCATTGGCAGCCCTTCCACACTTTCTTGTCTATTACTTATAATAGAAACCTTTTTAAATTGTCCCTTGGCCTGGATGGAAATAAAATGGTAGTTAAAATATTTATCTTGTGTATTGGCTAACTTAAAAATTGATATTTTGGGGCCTCTGAAAGGCACAATTGAGGAAGTTGATTTCTTAGGACTACTGTGCTTCCTGTAAATCAAAGATTTGTTAAGGCTGAGATAAGATTTAGAGGTAAGATGCTAGAACAAGAAATGTTCAACTTGCCTTTGGTCTAATACTCCTCCTGCCTTGGGTGCAGAGAGGCAGAGATGAAAGAACTGAAGTTGGCAAAATTCGCCAACTTCAGTGATCTGACACCTCTGACTAGGCTGTTTGAGTGGTAGGAATGTAAGGAAAGAGAATGGAAAAGCTCTCAAATTGTATTAGGAAACACAGCCTTGTCCATAATAACCAATTTCTTTAAGGGAAGATGACAGAAGTGGGCCCTTTTCTTTTCTTGGATATATTAATAAAAAATGGGGAGTAGAGTGTATAGAGAAACATAAAACACTACTACAAAGAATCAAAAGCAGAACTTTTTTCACAAAAAAACCTCCTTGAGAATTGGGCTTATGGGCCACTGCCTGACCACAAAAGCCATCACCAACATGTGGTGCCTTTGTTTCCTGTGACTGCCAACAAATGACCACAAACCCTGGGGTTTAAAACAACAGAAATGTGTTCTCTCACAGTTCTAGAGTCCATAAATCCAAAATCCATCAAGGCTGTGCTCCCTCCAGAGGCCCTGGGGCAACCTTTCCTAGCTGCCAGTGGCTGCTGGCGGTCCTTGGCATCGTTTCTGTCTCTGCGTCTGTCGTCACATTCCTCCACTTCTGTGTGTCTCTGCACTGTGTATCTCTTCTAAGGACACTTGTCTTTGAATTTAGGGCTCACTTGGATAAACCAGAATGATATCCTCAAAATCTTAATATCCTTAATGACATCTGCTAAGGCCCTTTTTCAAAATAAGGTAACATTTATAGATTCCAGGGATTTGATGTAGGCATGTCTTTTGGGGGAAGTGGGGGTGAATGGGGTGCTATTCAGCCCACTACTTAGGATATTTGGCACTTGAGTGTTTCTGATCCAGTATAAGTAAATAGACTGAGTATGACTGAATCACATCTTGTTTCAAATCTTATTATGTCTTTGTCAAAACTCAATTTACTGATAATGACTGGCAATACCTCCTTGAGACTGGGAAGCCCTCTGGTTCCCAAGCCTAGTCTGAGATGCTTCTCTCTTAGCTGAACAGGATGTTCTCAGAAGATAAAATGCCAGTGAGGGAAGATGGCAAGTACTGGTAATTTTGCCCAGCTTGAGGGTTGCTGATTTGTGAACCAGGTCAAACATTGATCCCAACTCAGTTTCAATAGCAAATGTCACCAGAATGCCTGGCCCCTGCCTCTGAGACTAATCCCAGATGTCACTCACTGGCTTTCGATCAAAGAAGTAAATAAACAGTCACCAAGGAAATAGTGAGTTGGGCCATACTGCAGGCCTACTACAGTTTTGCTTCCATTTTATCTATGCAATTAAAACCCTATAGGAGCCTCATTTCTGCCTGTCCGCCCATCAATTTCTTCATTTCAGTCTCTTCTTGTCACTCCGCCATGATTTGGAGCCTGTGGAGACCAAAGTCCAGCCCTGAATCTTTACTTCCATGCCAGCTCCATGAGTCCATGTTTAGCTGGAAGGCATGATGACCCAACAAGGAATATTTACAGTGCCTTTTTAAAATGTGTTAAGAACTAACAAAACCACCTGATACCAATATGGGAAAACTGACTATTACTTTTGCTAAAACCAACTTTTGCTAAAGTTGGTCTAGCCTGCATTGATAAAATACAAAAGGCAGTGGAGAACAATGCTTAAGCCAGAACCACGTCCTTAGCAATAGCCTCATTTTTCTGATTTCTTCTTGGGCACAAATACCTAGTAGGTTGTTTCTGTTTTGCTCAAGAGCTAAAGAGTTGCTCATTTTATGATAAGCAATAAATAACTGGACATATATATGTGGGTCCATTTCCATTGCTATTCTTGTCAGACAAAAAGAGCCCAGTGATCCCTCTCTCTAGTGACAACATTCTGGAGGAAGAAGTCTTCTGTTTATCTTTGTGTGCTTACTTTTCAAATTCTAGGCCCATTCCCTATCTTTATTGTTCTACCTGGAATCAAAATACAAAAAGCAAAAGAGAATGATACTCTATTTTTGACAAGGAGCTTGAAAGAAATTTTTCTCATGATTATCTTCATCACAGCTGACCCAGAGTTATAGAACAGTACTTCTCAAGCCCCATCAATTCTTTCAGTTGATGAGAAGGAGCTATGAGTCTCAGTGAGCAGAAACTCCTCCCATCTTTCCTTCCCTATATCCCAGCCTGAAATGAAGATTTGGACATGGACCTTCTACCAGTGATCTGTTTCTGAGTATACCTGCCCAATATGCTAATAAAAGAAAGAAATTAACTTTTGCATATTTATCGTAGATATATTTGCAAATATTATATAATCCACACAAGATCCCTACATAATCCCTACAAATTTAGACTCAGAAAAGTTAGGCAACTTTCTCGAGGTCAGAAATTTGATAACAGGTGGGTTTGGGAACAAAACCCATGTGCTCTTTGGAGAAGAATTGATAACCAAGGACTCTTAGTAAATTTAATAAATACCTTTCTCAATTTCTCTCCTGAATTGTCTATTCAGTTGGCAGGTTGGTCCTTCATACTGATGTTCAGAGGGAAAGGGGAAGTGATAGTTAAGAAAAGGCGGGGAATATCCAGACATTCTCAAGGTGAAAGCATCCCTTTAATCATGTAAATGAAGGCAACCAATGGCATTCCTATAACTTAATAACATATGGGAAGATTGTTACTAAAAATGCTTACTATGATTGTGAGGCAAATATGCTATCCAAAAGGTTAATGATTACCTGTCCTAGAAATAAAACATAAAATAATTAACATGTAATTACTTAATTATAGGGATTGAAAATGGTTGAGAAGAACTACCACCACCAAGCCTCAGGCACACACCTGCAGTTCATTTCAATTATGAAAACACCTTGATCACCTCTATGCACCAAACTAGAAGGCTATGGGCTCAGCAAAAGTGAGGTGGTCCCTAAGGTACAGTTGAAAAAGTGGAGTAACTATGGATTGCAGAAGGGATGGGAATGGGAAGAACAGTGTCAGTTTCAGCAAGGATATAGGCCTCAATCTAGGTATCTAGAAAACTCTTTTACCAGATCCATTATTAATGTTATTATTATGATTCTCCTCTTTCTCCTCCTTCTCATCATCATGATAGATAGTAATTACAGAATATCTATGTACCAGACATAAATTATGCTAGGCATTTTCAAAACATTATTTCATAAAGCCTCAAAAAAAGTCAACCGATCTTCCTTTTTTCCTTTTTTATCCTTATACTTATTTAATATTTATTCACCACCTATTTTATGCCAAGTATCATATGTACTAGGTGTCAGGGCTACAATGCTGAGCAAAAACATGCAGAGGTAACTATTATCCTCCTCGCATAGATGAGAAAACTGAAGTTTAAAGGGTTTGTCTCTTGCTTACGGTCACATACTAGTAATAACGCATGTCTAATGCCTGACTCTTTCCCCTGAGCCAAACCCTTTCTCAGAAGGCAGGACAAGAGAGAACAGCAGATGTCCTAGGGGTTAAGTCTTGATTTTCTCTACAGACAAGACTCAATAAACACATCTACTTTCTGCAGATCAAAATTAGCTGGGGAAACTTGATCTAGGCCTCTAACGTTCAGTTGTTGACAATTCAATGAGCATTTACTAAGCACCCTTTGTGTATATATCTTGGGAGACGGGGAAGGCTCTCAGAGATTACGGTTTTCTTGTACTCTTTATGTCACTCCACAAATGCCCTACTGTCCTCTAACTTCTCAACAATGTAGCAGCATTTTAGTCACTCTCAGCATTCTGTCTAGTCACGCTGGCCTGGGGTGAATATCCTTCTATTCCATAATGTTCTTAAGGAAGGATATGAAATAACACTCCCAGATTCCACATGAGGCCCATGCTGCCGGTCCACGGTCACACCTGAGTAAACAGATTTCCCAGCCAGGTTGCTCAGGTCTCATTCACCACCTTTATAATATTCTTTCCTGCCCCTCCCCTTTTTATCCTCCTTTTCTCTTTTTCTTCTCTCCGCATGAGGTAGGCTCACAAAAACAAGTCTATATAACCTTGAGAGATAGTCTAAGGCAGTGGTTCTCGATAAGTATCACTAGGAGGTCTTATTAAAACTGATTGCAAGGCCCTTCCTCCAGAGTTTCTGAGTCAATAGATCTGCTATGGGACCTGGCACATTTCAAGGTGATGCTGACATGGGACCCACACTTTGAAAACCACTGGCCTAAAGGGATGCTTTTTTTTTTCCCTATAAGTAAAAAGAATTTGTTCTCAATGCAGAATCCAGCTTGCTTTTTGGGCCTTGCATTTAACACATCTTAGTCTATAGGTAATGAACTGCAAGTTAATTCAAATCAGGCCACTCAAGCATCTCCAGTAAGTTTTTAGAGTTATTTAACACCACAGAAGACTTCTTGCCTGGGCTAATTAGGTGATTACTTTAGATCGATAGTTGATGAACAAAGGAAAAGTGGGGCAGCTACAGCTCACTACCAACTTAATAAAATGGTGTTAACTTCAGCCAAGTGAAGTAGCATGGATTTAAAATTTGGCTTAACTGCTCGAGACTTCGATGTTTCTTTTTATTATTATTATTAATTATTATTATTGAGATATAATTGACATACAATATTAGTTTTGGGTGTACAACATAACAATTCAATATTTGCATATATTGCGAAATGATAACCTCTTCCCGCCTGCCCTCCACCTCTGGCAAGCACTGTTATGTTCTCTGTATCTATGAACTTGGTTTTGTTTAGTTTTTAGATTCCACATATAAGTGAGATCATGTAATATTTAAGACTTCACTGTTTTTCTCTTGAGAGAAACGAAGTTCACCCCTACTATAGCAGGAATTCATTTAAAATCCATTCAAATTTAAGTAAGGTACAAAAGCCATATACATATATCTTTGGAAGTTTGTATCAGCTTACCGGTGTCACATTTTCTGGAGAACAGAATGGTAGGGAGCCTGCATTAATCGTGCATCTGCCATGTACAACTGACCTTTTGATGTAAGTGCTACGACCTTAATTTTACAAATAAGAAAAATGAGGTTCAGAGAAATGATACCCAAGGTGGTGGTGGTGGTGGTTGTAGTGGTGATGATGATAATAGCACCTAAAATTTATCGATCCCTTACTATAAGATTATGTTCTAGGCACTTTTTTTCTAGGTACTCTGTTAGTTCAACCAATCTTCACAACAACTCTATGAGAAAATTCTATTATTATCCCATTTTACAGATAGGAAAATTACAGCACAAGGATGTATAACTTGCCCATGGTTATCCAGTTAACAAGTGTCATAGGGGATTTGAACCCAAATATAAATCTAGAGTCTGTGATGACACTTTCCTGCCTGAGATGCAAACCCAGGTTGACCAAAATCCGAAACTCATCACCCTGCTGTCCTGACCCTTCTCCTAGGGCAAGAGCCTGCTGGTGCTCTTTCACTCACAACCTAAGACTAAAGCTCAAATATTCCTACCATCATCCCTCTGGAGAGTTTGGCTTTGTGTATTCATAAAGGCTCAAAAACTAAATCATCAAGCTGTCTGGCTTCAAGAGAGGGTGTCTCCACCTTGGAAGCAATCCCAAAAAGGGGACAGTGTGTCATTGCTCTGAATGCAGTTTTCACAACTCTCTCAGCCTTCAACACTTTTGCCATATCTACATAACACTTATGTTATTTACTCAATATATTTTCTTTTACTGAACCCTCATTTTTACTTACCTTTGTTCAAGGAAACTTAAAACTACTGTAGCAAATGGAAAACCAGTATCCCTTGCCATAAATGGAAGCTAACCATAGGGATGAATACAAAGTTACTAAATTCTAAATACTGTCTATCTGCTGCTGAAAGCCCTGCCTCTGAGACCGGCCTTCTCACTTTATTATAAAGGGACATTAGAGTTAGAGAGGTGTTAAAATATGCTAGCATCAGACAGAGTCTTGCCCCTTGAGGACTGAAAGAGAAGTGGAAAAGGAATAACTTGTCACCTTGTGATTTGATGCTTTTTGGATGTTTTGCCCACAGACCTCCAAAAATCCTCTCCTGCCCCAGCTGTGCTATGCCTCCCCTGTACACATGCAGACCCAGCTGTGTATGGCCTGGCTGTGCCCTATGTCCTGTAGCCAAGGAGGCTCCTCCGCCACTTTCTATGCAAAAGGCACACCTCGAAAAGGGGAAAACAGTCAGGTGCCTCGGGGAAACAGGGAAAATCAAGAAAGAAAAATGATTACACTGCCAAAGAAGCAGAAAAAACTTCCAACGGAAAACTGATCTGGAGGAGTTTTCCCTTTGAATAGAAATGCCTTTGATAGTGCCTTCCTCTGTTCTCCTGTCACTCTGTTGCAAGAATAAGCAGGAAGAAACAAATGGGTACTTCCGTGTTTTACCAGCATCTGCCATAGATGAAAAGTGATGGCCCAGCTCCATATCCATCTAAAGAAAGAGAAGAGAAAGGAAGGAAAGGGAGAAAGAGAAATAAGCCCAGCAAAGAGGGTTTGTAAAGCAGCCCCAACTCCCAACTCCAAGGATTCTAGAACAGTCATAGTCTTCAGTAACCTGAGAAAGTCGTTGTATCCTCCTACTACTACTTTTCTAACTCGCACTTCTCTTCTCTGGCTTGGTAGAACCCCTTTTGGGGATGTAAATAGTATAGATGGAAATAGCTTTAAAAATGTATTGCATCGCCATTTTAAATAAGAAAAAAAAAGGCAAATTCAACAAAACTGTCCATAAAATACAAGGAGCACACACGGACCCCCCTCCTGACAAGGGTCTTTGTAGCGGTGGTGACAGAGCACTTTCCATGCTGCGGACAGAATCTGAGGTGCGTTACCTCCAATGACCCGTTAACCCTCGCAACAACCTCACAACCACCCAGTGAGGTGAATCCTATTATTGTTCCCATTGTATAGACTAGGAAATTGAGGCTGGAGAGGTTCAGTAACTTGCCTAAGATCATGCAGTCAGTAACAGAACCAGGCTCACATCGAAGTCTGTAGTATGCCAAAGTTTTTGGTCTTAACCACCAAATGCTGTTGATTCCCCAATGGAAATGAACTAAATATTCATTATAATTTTTATCTAATTATATATAATTAGATAGAAGCCAAATTTATCCCCAAGGTTCTATTGACCCAATGTTAGGAGTGTGATAGCTTTCTCCTATCAAAATCTTATTTCTTCTCTGTGTGTATTACAGATCAAGTACTAATCAAGTCATAGTAGTTGAGGTTTACTGAGCACTTATTAGGTCCCAGACATCATGCTAAATATCCCCCATACATTCTCCTCTTAATTTCACCCATCACCTTATGAGATAGGTGTTGCCTAAAGGAAAACTGAGGATCAGAGACGTTCAATAACTTGTACAACTTCACTCATCCTGTAAGGCACAGAGCAACAACGGTGAACCCAGCCATCTCTCTGAAGACTGCAGAGCCCACCCTAGGGCATGTATAGTAGGAAGATCAAGGAGTACACAAGTTAAGGATTCTGTGCTTTCCTTTCCCAAAATTGCTATGGTGGATGAAAGAAGCTCATGGAAATTCCTGGGAGCACTCAATATCTACTAGGTCTTTTTCTAGGCCAGTCATCCGGAGCAAAGTCTTGCTAGAGGTGGGCCCTTCACAAGATTTCCATGATTTCTACATTGTTGCATGAAAAAGAGAATGTTGGTCTTCTTTTAGGGCCCAGAAAGTCTGCCCACCTAGAGTTAAATTCACCTGTAAGTCAGAATTGTCTGCGTTACTCGTGAAGGTTGGAGAGTAGGAGGACCCAAAAGCCTTCTAGAGTTAGTGTTCTGGGAACTCTTTAAAGTATCCACCCTACATGTTTTATATTTCCTGGTCTAGCTTCAGTGTATGAACTTGAATTACAATTCATTGTTTAATTGTGCAGAATGAGAGGCTACTACACCTAAGATTGTTCCAAACTAGAATGTGCACAAGATACCAAGGGAACTTGCTAAAGAAATGCATAGCCTGGGGCCTTTCCCAGGGGATCTCATTCTCTTGGTCTGGGGTGGGGCCCAGGAGGCTGCACAATGGTAACCAGCCCCAAGAGACTGTTCCGTAGGGGGTCGGAGAGCACAGGGTTAAAAAGCTGCTTTAGATTTCTCCTCTCCTTGTGGGTTATAATGCCAAACTCGGATGCTTTCTCCTCCAGCAAATCTCCGTTGACCATCCTCACCTAACTCTATACCTCAGTTCTGTGATTCTGTTGCCACTAGGACCTTATACATTTTCCATCTATTTTACGAACAAGTGAGTGAGAGACACAGGAAGGGAAAGGGGTGGGGTGAAGAGGAAAGACACAGACAGATAGACACACAGACAGACAGACACACAGACACTGACACACACACAGTGGGGGAACTAAGTTCTGTTGAAATGATTTGAACTTCCTGGATCCAGTTATACCTGAAGCCAATCGACACTTGAACTTTTTAATTATAGGAGCTAAAATAAGTGCTTTTTTGTGTTTAAACTACTAAGCAGGTGATAGGAGAAAAGGAATGAATTATTCTTTGTTTGTCCCAGTAAAGGAAAACAGATAAATGTGCATGACTGTCGTTAAGCCTCACTTATCCTGCCTAGATGAGGCTGAGCCAGGACCCCAGCCTGCCTGGCTCTTTGCATTCTCATTGCCACCATTAACGTTGTGTCAATCTAATTTTGTAGTTTAATTGTCCAGGGGTTTGTGCCCCAGGGGGCCAGAAGTAAATAGTTGATGGCTGTGGTTCCTCTAGGATGATCATATCAGAAGTAAAGATATTAAAACAAATTGTGTCATGTCACCATCTTTATGTTTCCTGTATCAGCAACTGATTGACAGAAAAAGCACTGCTGAAGCAAATTCTAAAGTTTCTCACTGGTTTGAGTTTTTATGCCAGAGGCTATGAGGAAATAAAGGAAGTGAGTCAATGGAACCAGTTGCCTTGTTGTAGCCTTGTAGTTTTTTATGGAAGCTTAGCACTGGGAATCCAGCAGGAGTCTCTTACAAATGTAAAACAGTGAGGAGCACTGTGTCTCTTATCATCTCTAAAAAGCTTTTTAAAATATTCTGCTTTCTTCCTTTACGCTATAATATTGGATCCCATGTACCTTGGGATCATTGCAGCCTAAATTCCTACTGTAATCTTCTGAATTTTGCTCTCTGATACCAAATTTTTCTTTTGGAAACAGAAATGAGATTGAAAGATGCTCCATAGACTTAGAACTTTCCCTACTTGGTCTTGAGCTGCTGAGGTCCTATAGATAGGCCAAGGTTGACCTTTTCCCTGGAGTCAGGATCAGGCTCAACAGAGCATCTTCCAAGTTTCTTGATGCCATAATTCACCAGCTATCCTAGTCCCAAACTCTGTGTTCAGTGCTTCACACCCATTCTCTACTTTGATTTTTACAACCACCCTCTTAGGTTGTCTTTCAGCCCATTTAATAGATGAGGAAAACCAAGTCACAGAGGCTAAGCAATTTCTCCAACAAAACAGAATGAGCGAGTGGCAGAGGCTGGACATGAGCCCAGCTCTCCAAAGCCTGAGAGCTTCACCAAAGAGCCTAGAGGAGCAAAAATGAGCAAGCATTTAGAAACAGAGGCTGGCATAAGGCAGCCTGTAGGCTGAATCTGGTCACACCTGTCATTTACATATCATCAATGGTGCATTCCTTCCACAATAAGAGAAGTAAGTTGTGACAAAGAACGTAAGGCCCTCAGTGCCCATAGAGCCAAAAATATGTACTATATGTCCTTAAAAGAAAAAGTTTATCAGCCTTTGGTTTAGAATATTGAATTAGGGAGTCAGTCTAACTTAAAAGTCACTTCCCTTTGCTAGCTCTGTGCCCTCAGTTTTTCATGGAAGTTTTCGGGATCCTAGGAACACTGGCCACAGTGAGGCTGTGAAGAAGATCAAGTGAAATATTGCATTTCAGTCAAGCGCCTTGCACAGTGGTTGGTACCTCAAGGAAAGGTAGTCTCTTATTTATCCCACAAAACTATATAACACCCAATGAAGCAGGAGTATGTACTAATTCCCACTGGAGAACAAAGGGGCATGGCTGAGCCTTGGTTAGGGGATGGTAGATGAGGACTTAGGTAAAAGGCAACTTGACCTATTCAACTAAGCTAGCTCTGGTGATGGGCCTCATCAGGTCAGCTCGACCCCATCTCTGCCAGATGCTCTTGGGTGCCCAGTCTCCGGAGATGGGCTCTAAAGAAGCATACCTAAGAATAAAGGCCAGTCTAAGTTGTTCTTTACAGAGGACATTGCTTTTTTTCTTTTAGCCCAATATGAAAGATGGCTGTTGAAAAATTAAATGGCTCACCCAGGACTCTATTTAATCTCATTGATGTGTCAGGGATTCACATGAATATCTTAACACCATTGAGGGCAGAGCAAATAGATGGTCTTCTTTATTGCAAAGGTCAAAAGTAGGTTTGTTTATCCTTTCTATTTTATTATCAGAAATGATTAAACTTAGGTATGGACTGAGTGGGACATGCTGACTGCATTTTTATGCTGGCTTCCTTTTCTACTTCTTAAAACAGAAGACCATCTTTAAAAATACCACAGAGCTCCAGTGGCCTTATTGGAGGCCACACAGGGGCTCTTTGTGATTATGCTAATAAGAAATCACAACGCTACTTATCTCTTAACACAGCCCAGGGTTTTATCCCACTGAAAATGATCTCACATTAGTACTGAGCAAGTGCAATGCAACATCAGAGACAGCCCAGATTTATAAGGAAAAAACTCACTTGTGAATGTGGTCTCCTCCCCAGTGCCATCACCCTCAGTTTTCCACATTGAGTTGTTCTAGCCAAGAGGAGAAATTGTGAGATCAGTGATATATTGAATACTTAACTTCATTAACTAGAGCTGAATGCTAACACACACACTGTACCAGCTTCCAGCACAAATTAGCATCCATAATAAAGCATAGAATTAGCCACATGCCCTAATGCTCTTCATGATGAATAAGCCCCCAAGAGCCCCAGGATTGCTCTTTGATTTTCCTGACATGGGTCTTTGGTAGCAGCCTGGTTCCCACAAGTCTCTCGTTCATCACCCAAATGAGCATTTGAATTGGGAAGATTCTGGACAAATTCATCCAAAGTTGAATAATGGAAGGGCAAGGAAAGTTATCCACTTTAGTGCCATAGGAAGGCCCATGTACAAAGTCAGGGTAGAGGTGGAAATAAAATGCGAAATTTTCCTGGCTACCAGCACTCAAGCCCTGGTCAGTGAACACCAAGAGCCTTTGGTAAAATCAGCAAGGGTGCTGTCATCTCAAGAAATGCCCATCTTCATCATGACCCTGTATCTGCGTGGCTAGACACAAAGGACTTGCAAATCTGCCATCCGCTTCAACCCTCACTGGGAAAGGTTAAAAGATTCACCTTGAATGGTGGCAGAATGTGCCACCCCCAAATATGCCACATTGGCATGTGGAGCTGAAGGCAATCAAGATCCAGCAGACTCAAGATAAGCTTTTTACCTCCTCCATTAACTGCCTAAGAGAATTAAAATGGGGGCCTACACCAGGAAGAGAGCTAGTACCAGAGAGAACTTTTTCACCAGACTCCTTCAAATGACAGGGCAACCTTTCTTTACCGAACATCATCTCTTCTCACCTTCCCGTGAATTTTCTCCCCTCTAAATCCCCCAACCTCTATTTCATTGTTTTCTTTTATCATTATCATCATCATCATCATCATCATCATCATCATCATCATCATTATTAGCTCCATATGGTATATAAGCTGCCTAAATTTTCTGGCTGTCTTTGAATATCATATTTTGGTGGGGTTCCTGTAGGTACATTTGTCATTATATTTGTTTTTCTTATACTAATGTCTTATTATTATGGAGAGGTTTCAGCCAAGAACCTAGAAGTATAGAGGAAAAATATTTTTCCTCCCTTACATCCCAAAGGTGCACAAGGGGCAAAGATTGAATATGAGCCTAAAACTCCAAATGCATTTCAGTTCAGATCAACCCTTCATTCAGCACATCGTCCATTCACTATGCTAACACCTGGGATCCCTCCCACATCTCTCTGTAGTGCATCTCTGGACTTGGAGTCTGCCCCTTGGTCTCCTCACCTGTCTCTCTGTTCTCTCTCTTCAGCCACCACCCTAGGCCAAACTATTGTCACCTCTAACTTGACTTTGGTGACAGGTTCCTGGCCCTTTCTCTTGGATTCCAGACTTATTCTCTTATAACTTATCTCCTACACATTAGCCATGTTCTCTCTAAAAGGTGTCAGACAGAGCCCCTCATTTTCCACTTAAAATCTTTTAATGTTTTTCTACTGTACACAGAAGAAAATGCCTGTCCCCAGCCTACAAGCTTCTCTAGGGTCCTGCCCCTGCAAACTTCTCTGACCCTTGCACTCTTCTCTTTCCTAATCAAGTTCCCCTTTTAGTAGATGGCTTTTCCTTGTAATATCAAATACACCAAGCTCTCTCCTGCCTCATGCCTTTTCATTTTCTATTTACCCCTGCCTGAAATGTTCTTTTCCTGATTCTAGTCTTAGGTGATTTCCTCTCAAGGTTCAAGTCTCAGCTGAAATACTGCCTCCTCCAAGAGGCCTTCACTGTCCACAGTCTAAAGTGAGTCTCCCCCATGTCATCGTCTTGTTTCTTTCTTTCCTTCCTCTTGTCACATTCAAAAATCATGTTTACTTATTTATGTCATCTGCCTCACTAAAATGTAAGCTTCATGAGGGAAAAGAATTGACTCTTATTTATTCTACATACACAGCATCTAGCAAAGGGACACATAGTAAATTATGAATAGGAACATACTTATTGGGTAAATGAGTAAGTGAAAAACTCACAATATAACAACAGTATAGCATTCTTCTTCATTATCCCATGCTGCCTTCATACATTAACTGAGATATAGACATTGAGCATAAGACTTCTCCTCAAGGACAGAGGGACTGTATGACTGAACTAAAAAAAAGTCCTTAGATTAACAAGTGTTCCCATGCCCTTTCCCCAAGACTGAAAAGCTACACTGACACATCCAAACAAAGTGGTCCATTCATAAAGTGGACAAGCTCCTGGACTTGTCACGGGAAATGTTCTAGCAACCATTCTTCACTTGCTAAGAAAAGCTTAAGGATCTCTAGAGCAATAGGCATGCCAAGGAAAGGGCCTGAGAGAGGGATCATGTGAGGGTATAAAAAGACATGATCTTTATGGTAAAGATCTAAAATCTATCTGTGGGCTCATCCAAAGGACAAGCCATGTATGAATATACAGATCTATTTCAAAGAGTGTCCCCGGAGGTTCCATTTATAGACTCATTGCTGAATCAAATCCTCTCTATGCTAAAAGGAACCTGCAGAAAAGGCTCTTAATTTTCTGCTCTGGCTGCATAGCCTTTTCTCAGCTAAGTGCATACACTTGGAAAGCTTATCCTTCTAGGCTATGGGCCCAGGTAACTGAAAATCCACCACCCTATGACACGAAGCCAAAGCCAGAGCCTTGCCTTCTGGCCTTCCATTGGAGCCACACTCATCAATAGAGCACATTTAGTCCAAACGAGAGGCCAACCCCAAGCCCTATCCCTCACTCCCTTGAACCACTCGGATGGGGTTTGTGGAAATCATTTTGAACTCCCAGCCCCAAGTCTGAGGTGGGATGTCCTGTTCAGTGTTTTCTGTGGTCAAACTTCCCTACACTTCGACAAGCTCTCGATGGGCAGAAGTTTCATTCAAGACCTCTTAGAGGGTCCCTGGCCTACTCACAATCTGAGAGAGATGTGGGACAACATAGCTGGAAAAGGGAGAATTTTGGCAAACAACAACAAACAGTTTATTGCTCCAACAGTGAGTGCAGTGACTCTGACAGGCGTTTGAGTTCTGTGGTTTCAAGAAGAGAATCCACACAATGCAGTTATCGCATCAGGTATGTGTGTGTGTGTGAGGTGCTGTGGGTTTCTATAACTATCTATTTTAAGCCTGCTTCCCCTCCCATTGCAAATTATTACATAAAACCAGATTGTAAGCATCAGGAGTGCTCCATCAACAATGAGGTATCGATTTCTTCATGTAGGGATATTCCCCAGAACAGGGCCCGGAAACTAACCTCTGCTTGCTTGGAGATTTGAATATAGCCTCCGCACAGCCCTATAGGCAAGAAGGTAAGATTTTTTTCTCCAAAAAATTATTTGGCTCCTGCACAATAAGAAGTGTTTTAAAGCTCCCATGACTCCCCTTGCAGCGAACTGATTTTCCATGGGTAGTTGGTCTCCTGTGTATGATAAGTAGGTCTAAGGAAACTGCTGAATATATTCATTTAAAATAGTCTCTTTGCACCAATGGCTGAGAAATTTCCGTGGGGCTGTTGCATTAGAATGCTTGCATAATTGAACACTGTGTCTGCAAATAAGACTAATAACCATAGTTGTTCAAATAATTACCATATCATAGATCTTAATAGTCTACCGGAAATGCTTCTGATGGTGGTGCTTTTTCCATGAGCAGCCAACCTTGCACTGACAGTTGTCCATTCAATTGCAATGGCCACCCACTTCTCTCTTAGCCATTTGTCCACCCACCTCTGTTCTTGGCCAAATTTCTACACCTATAAAATATGGGAATGGGCCTAAGCGATCTCTGAGTTTCTTAAAAGACCTGACGTTCTTTCTGGGCTTGGAAGAATGAAAATATCTTCTTTCGGATACTCAGAGTATATTGAAGGTTGGGTGACCTGCCATGATTACCTAACTTGTAAGAGGTAGAGTTGGTATTTTGATTGTCTCTAAAGTCCTTACTCCTAACCAGTGTACTTCTTTGGGCAAAGAAACAGTGGAGAGAGGAGCCACTCACTGAGTGACCTGGGAGAACCATCCAAAAGGCTCAGAGAAATATGTGCATTTCCTGCTGTTAATTAGACAAGTACTACCCTATTCTGGGTAGAGTTGAATGTGGAGCTCAGAAAAGCAGTGTCAGGTTTGGCTCTTATATTAGTTGATAGAATTCTTTCTGTACAGTTTAGCTGTACAACCTTTTAACTTCTCATTTGGCAAATAAAGATGAGTCTGCTAAAATCCCAGAATTTGGGAGACCGAGCCATTAGCTTGGTATTACTCTCTCACCAATACAGCCAAGCACATACACATGTGAGCACAGTCACACAGCTGACAGCAGCAGCTTAGTACAGTATATCCAGGGAGAGACTTATTTTTTAGCGAACTTAGTTAAGATCTTCATGAAATGTGATACCCAATGGGCACAAGTGAAATGTTTCAGCTGCCCATCATGGCACTGAAGTAAGTCTCCAGCCATCAAAGCTGCCTCACAGTCCACACCTCTTCCTCACAGCCGTGGACCCTAGAGGAGGCCAGGCTGGGAGCTCTGTGGGCAGAACATGCCAACTAGAAGGTGAGCATGGGATTGCTCTCGGGGCATGGCCTGTACTCTAGTTTCCTCCAGACCACAATCTTTGCAGCTTTGCTCCTGCTGCCCCTTCTACTTGGCAGGGACAACTCTGGGTGATGCATACCTCAAGCTCTGGTATCTGGGCTTGAACCGTGATATCTTTGCTTCTTTTCTTTGGGCCTGACCTGTCTAAGCCTCACTTTCCTCCTTTACAGAATGAGTATAAAAAAATGGTGTCAACCTCAGCTGAAGGGCAGTTATGAAGGTGAATGGAGATTAGGCAGAGCATAATGGTCTAATTCTGTCCTAGGCCATTAATATGCATTGTTTGAGTTTACCGTGGTTACCGTAACAAATTACCATGAACTCCATGGCTTAAAACATGAATTTTATTATTTTACAGTTCTGGAGTTCAGAATTCCAAAATCAGTTTCACTGGACTAAAATCAAGGTGTTGGCAGGCCAGCATTCCTCCTGGAGGTTCTAGAGGAAAATGTTTCATGTTTTGTTTTTTTTTTCTTTTCAGCTCCTAGACTCTGTATTTCTGGCCTTGTGGCCCCTTCCTCCATCTTCAGAGCACATGATGCTGACCTCTGCTTCTGTCCTTCCATCTCCTCCTTCTGCCTTTTACTCTCCTGCCTCCCTTTACAACAACCCTTATGATTATATCAGGCCCACATGGACAATCCAGGATAATCTCCCCACTTCAAGATCCTCACTTTAATCACAACCTGTAAAGTCTCTCTTGCCATAAGGTAACATGTGCATGGGGTCCAGGGTGTGGGATGTGGACATCTTTCAGGGGTAAAATTCAGCTTTCCACATGCACATAAGTGTGATTTTTGCTCTTATACTATTTTTCTTCCCTTTTTTTCCTTTTCATAGATAAAACACACATACACTAAAGTGACTAATCTTAAATGTTTTATTTATGAATGTTTACAGATATGCACCGCTGTAAACACATCTCAAGTCCAGATGAGGACATTTCCAGTCCCCTCCCTGTTCCCTAGGCTCCCTCATGCCCTTCCAAGTCAGTACCCATCCCACCCTGAGGTGATCACTTGTCTTATGTTTACCCCCATAGATTACTTTTGCCCACTCCTGAAGTTGATATAAACAGAAACACACTGTATGAACTTTTCTGTATCAGATGTCTTTCACTCAGTGAAATGTCTGTGAGATTCCCTCGGGTTGTGGCGTGCAGCCGTTCGGTCTTTTGTGTGGTCATATAATTGATATTTCTATTCTTAATCTATGCAATGTATGTATCCAATCTCAGACCATAAACCTGCTACCAGTTTTTAAAGGGTCATGTCAAGCATCACTTCTTTAAAGCATTCCCTGGTAGCAATGTGTCCTCTCAGTCAGAAATAATGTCACTAATCGCCTCCTGCACCATTTAACCTCAAGGAACAACTTCACCTCTTACAAATTGTATACTGATCTCACACACTACCTCGCCTTGTGGCCAGGAACGTCATGCTTTATTTATCTCTACATTAGCATCAACCCTAGCCCCATGCTAGAGCATAGCCACCCAAGCTCAACGATATGTGCTGCATTATCTCCATGATAACTATTATCCTTTGAAAAAAGATACACCATTGTTGCTTATTAACTGTAACCTGCCTGTGCAAAGCATGTCTGTTTCCTGTGTGTATTCTAAGACCTGCTAATAGGAGGCAGCCTGGAGAATTCCAAACTGTCCATTTTCAACACTGATGGGAACAGATGCTGGGAGGCAAGTCTTGCTTTAGGTAGGCAGGATTTTGAACCTTTGATGTCTATGGGTTTTCTCCCCCAAATAGAGTGAGAATGTATAATCAAGACTCTAAGTCCATTTCTTGAGGTTTGACTGCTGGTAGCTTTCAAGCTCCAGCCTGTCCTGTATGACTTGCCCCATATGTGGGCAAATCCATGAGGAAGATAGGCCACTCCTTTCCTTGGCCCTAGCAGGGAAGTCTGAGCCACTCAAACTTTGGCCTTTTGAAGGGACCCTCCTCCTACCCAGCCCCTAAGCACTAGAAAAGCTGGAAGCCATCTGATTCTCTTCCCACCTTCTTGCTCCACTCTGAATGGAACGTGAAACCTTCTCAGAGAATCTGTTGACTATTTACTATGTGATTAATAAACTTTATTTCACATTCATTGGTACCTATGAGTCATTTGTTCCAACATCTACAAATTGCTGAATGAGCCATCCCAGTGTCCATTGGAGGATGCTTGGTACCCACATAAGACAGAAGAAATAAATAAGAAACTCCATTTTCTGGAGTAACGATAAAAACCTCACCTGAGAGTGGACATTGGTTATATTTGGGACCTTGTATCCATTGCCTGCTTTTCTGTAAACATCACCTTGATTTTCCTTAAGAACCCGTTCTCCTCGTTCTTCAGCCATGTGTTTGGGGTAGAGCTAATGCCTCCTCTAGTCTCTAGGGCTCCAGGTTGCTTTGACTTTAGCCTGGCCAATTATCGCACTATGTCTCCTGGCCAGACCGGTTCAGGGATGCACCATGACTTAAGCTGATCCAGGGAAACTCAGTCCTAGGACTTGGCCTGGATTTTGGAGAGGGAGCACTCTCTTTGCAGTGAGCTTGCTGGCTGAAAGGCTGATGTAAGCCTGGAGTTGTCAGGGCACAACCTACTGAGAGGCCTCTCCTAAGAGGGACTTGTGAATAAAAGCAAAGCAAAGAGATGGGGGAGAGGGAGACGCCTAACCCTCAGGACATTGTGAAATCCCTGGATTTCAGAGTTAGATCCCCTCCAAGACTTTGTAGTTACATGAAATAATATCATCTGTTTCAGACATATATTTTTAAAGTATACAATCATGTTTTCTGCTCTTAGTTTTTGGTATCTCTGCACATATTGAGGCCAAGTATACAGTGGAAACCTCACAACCTTGGTCCCACATAAACACTGAAACCTTCCTTTCTACAAGTAAAGGCAGCAGATCTGTGAGAAATGGCATGACAAATCTTGGCTTCAATTACCACTCTACCAAGACCAGAAAACTCCTACATAAATAATACTAGGTCAACAATTTGCCAGAAATATCAGCTGAATCAGTATGCTGAAACTTCAGCTCACTGGAACATCACATTCTATGCACCAAGAGTCCTATGTCAGCAGAAGGGTGTGCCGTATTAGAGGAAGTAAAGATAAACTACAGAATGAGCATGATTCCCCAGTTTCTTCTTAGTGAAAATTTAATTCTGTGATAATTTCCATTCTAGTGCTGGAGTAAGCTAAGCTGATGCAGAAGTTCTATTCAAAGCAACAGCTAAAATTAACTGAACATTGTGGTAGGCAGAATAATGCTCCTTCAAAAGGTGTCCACATGCTAATCCCAAGGCCCGTGAATATGTTATGTTACATGGCAAGGAAGAATTAAGTTTGCAAATGGCATTGAGGTTGCTAATCACTTGACCTTAATATAGGGACAGGTGGGCACAATGTAATTCCAAAGGTCCTAAAAAGTAAAAGAGGGAGACAGGAGAGGGTTCAGAGTGATGCAACATTAGATGGACTTGATTCACTATTACTGGCCTTAAAAATGGAGCAAGAGTACCACAAGCCAAGGAATGCAAGCAGACTGTAGAAGTGGTAAAAGCAAAGAAACAAATTCTTCCCTTGAGATGCTATATTAATTTGCTAATGCATAACAAAACCCCACAGATTGGGTGGCTCAAGCAGGATGAATAAAGAGTAGTAACGGAGTCACAGGATGAGCAGGGTCACCTGGTCCTAGCCTCTCAGTAGGAAAATGAAGAAAACAAAGTCCAAAGAGATGGCCTCCTAGACCCAGAGCAAAGTCCGAAGTGGAGTCCAGGCCTCTTGGTTCCCAGTATACCGGCTACTCTTTCTTCTCTAACAATTTGAATAGTTGCCTCATGTTCCCATGATGTCTAGCTGAATTACAGAGGAAACTGAGACTCAAAGTCACACAGTTAGAAAGTGGCAAAGCTTAATCCCAACCCCAGGGCCAGTTCTTGGCCCTTCTGCCTCAACATACCTGTTACAGAAATATCCCATTATGAGAACACATATTTAAACCTATCTCATATTCCTTGGTAGAGGCTTGAGCTCTCTTAAAATCAAACTTAAAGCAACTTCAGAAACAGGAAGAGTCTTTGACATTTTGATATGAATCCAAAAATTTTAGTTAGGAGTCTGGACAAATAAGAGTGCAAAGTAGCTTGATTTCTATTAACTTATCCAGAAAAGTCAACAGCAGAGAGACCTCTGAGTTGTAACAGGCTATGAATCTACCACAGGAACATCAGGCTAAGACTTTCTAGGTCACGTCACAAAGGTTCATGCATTTTGTGACTGCTTTGAAACATCCCAGGAGCCAGCTATTATTTCCTTCCCCGAAACATTCTTCATTTTCATTTGTGGGAAGGACTGGCTACCTGGCTGATAAAGCTGGAAACAGATAACTTTCTTAACATGACTGAGTATTGAAACGCTGTAAATATTCCTAGCTAATCACAGAATTTGATTATTATGATTTCATCATCATCCTATTCTGGTCAAGGTGGAGAAGAATCACTGCCACTTGTATATCTGCCACTCAAAGAAACAGCCACGATCGTAAGTTGGTGAGGCTAGAGACCCGTGGAGCTTTCCTATCACTGAATTTCAATATCACTTCCTCCCTTTATGATCTGAGGAATCTCTGGAGAGGAGTTTACAGTGGATGGCAGTGGGCCTGCGGTGGATTTTCTTGTTTTATATGTTTTTTTTTTTGCTCAAATAGTAAGAGTGAATATCCCAGAAAGGTTGACTGTTTTTATGCACACAGAGCAAAGTTCTTTTGAGAATTGTTTTTGCCAAAATTTAAAGGGTATTATTCTGACACTTTAAACATCAATGGAAAACGGGGGGAAACTGCCATGCTTGGTTTGCTTTATGTTAACAACTTTGAGCTTCCACTGCCCGCTTAAAATGACTAAACTAGAAAATGGGAACATCCAAATTGCATTAACACTAAATGAGACAACACTCTCCACAAGCTGATGGAGTTTTGCATTTACGTAAATTTTTAAGTGGGATTTTAGTTGCAACAGATTGAAGAACACAGGAGGCATCAAACTAAGGTGATTATTAGTGATGAAATCATAGTCAAATACAACATGACAAACCAATTTTTAATAAAAAAGAATGGACATTACTGTGTTTGAAATATTATGTGCTAGTTTATTGCTTTTATAAAAGGTCTTAAAGGCCTTTTTTCCCCTCTTCTCTGAAATATTCTTAATTTTGTTATAATATTCCCTTACTAAGGCAAAAGGGGAGGGAGAGATTAGGAAAGGAAGAGGGCCAAGGGTAATTAAACATTCTATTTAAAATGTTACAATCACAAGCATCTTATTGCAAGGAGTCCTATTATTACATTCACATCCCATGGGCTCAATTCTATTGTCAATATGCTCATAACTCTTATGTGAAACTGCAGAAGACAGTTCGCTATAATTTATTGTGTTGTTAAACACTGTCAAGGGATTTTTTTTACCTGGTCCAAAATCTCTTTGGTTAAACACACACACACACACACTTAAAAGTTTTTGACATCAGTCCCAAAGCACTAATTTATAAAAATTTCCTTTTGGCTTAATTACACTTTCATTAGGGCAGAGACTGTAAAGGCACATATATGTCATCGTCTGTCATGGTTTTGGTTGGTCAAATAATAGAATAATCAATCATCTCATTCTTAGAAAAATGCCATGATCAAAGGTATTATATAAGCAATTGGATTTATTCTCAGAAAGCGACAGAACAATTATAATGATTGTCAATTGTTAACTGCTTCTTATAAGTATATAATGACCTCAAGGGTTTCCCTAACAAAACAGAAATTAAAATCATTTCTCTTGCTTTGAGTCCTCTCTACTAAACAGATGGAACCTACAGAAGACTAGCTTGGGCTTCTAATTGCTTTCTTCAGATAGAGCAAAATAAAACTAAGTACAAACCTGAAAAATACTGGCTTAATTAAAGAAATCTCCTAGCTCATATATTATACATCAGCTACCCTACTATAACAATATGCCGGATGTAGGTATTAAAATTACAGGTGATTCCAAAGGTTAGGGCACTTCTGTTTAGTTTCAAAAAAAAGAAAATGGAGAATTCACTATTTAAATTTTCATTCTGCTTTTACAGCTGGAATGACTTTACCCTGACTTTGTGGGAACTTGGTAATTCCTAGTGAATTAATGAGATTTCCCCTGAGAGCCTCCTCTGGGGAGGGGACTGAGGCTCTGCCTCAGGGGTCCACAGAGAGGGGAGCCAAGACATCAGGCATCTCAATAGCAGGTATCATCCCCCCTTTTTTTTCTCCTAGCTTCTTAAAGAAGACATTGAGAAGATTGCCTCTATTTTAGCAAACACTAAAAAAAATATTCCTTAGGGACACAACTCCTAACTTTCTTCCTGGATTCTCAGGACTTCTGGGAGGGAAATTATGTTTTATTTATCTCCATATCCCCAGTATTCAGTATGACATCTGTCAAGTAACAGGCAAATAAGTGAATAAATGAATGAGTGACATCTGATCTCCATAGCTCTTTACTCTCAACTTAATTTCTTCTTTTGTTCTTCCCTACTCTTCTGTTTTTCAGTATTTGCTAGAATTTCCCATGAATTCTTCAAATTTGATTTTCAGGTGTATATGACACTTACCCTGATTGCTGTTTTGTCTCTCCAATATTTTCCAGATAGCCTGTCATTTGATGAAACACATCCATGCTCACTATGCTTCTTGGATATTGACCAGGTTTTCTCTTCGCAGACACATCATATTCAACAGTTTGTAAAGAACTTTCCAGAACACTCATTCTGTCTTCCTTCCTGTGAGGTAATACAGGAAATGACCATTCCCACTTCACAGACCAGAAAACTGAAGCTGAGCAGAGGGCAGGCCTTCTGGTTCTAGATAGGGATTTCTTCTCCTTATCCTGCTCTGCCCTGTAAATCATGTTTTATAAGGTGGTTTTTACTCAGCAGCCAAAGAGTTGAGGTTACATAGAAATGAACAGATGCAAGATTTACATCTTGCTGGGCTTGTGGGAGTGATTGTGGGATGTGCAGGAATTGATTAGTTCCTCCTTTTGAACATAACTCTTGACAAACTGTTCAGATTTGGCATGTCAGGCCCCGGGAACATCTCCACCTTCTGTAGGGGATGACAACACTGAAAAGGGTTCCTCCTCTTGTCCTGGTTGACCTCATCCGGAGGATATGTAAACGGCTCCAGAGACTCTCAGAGGAAGAGCTGGTTGCTACCCTTTCGATGGGCACTGTTGCCTTTTCTGTTCAGTCCCTTCACTGTCCCTTTGATGACTGTACTTAGATTTCTTACTCTGCTTTCCACTGGGACTGGGGACACATTGGGTCAATCAGCCTGTCTCCAGGGAATCTGCATCACGTGCAATGTGAAGAAGATACATCCCCGTGGTGGCCCTTCTGCTATCTCCATCTCCAGCTTGTTCTAGTCGGTCCTTCCTGAGGCCTGGTTGTTCATCCTTTTCCTCGATTCTGCGAGCCACCCTCTTCTTCTTCCAGTCAATGCTTCTCTTTTGCATAGGTCATTCAGACATTGGCTCTGTTGACTACAGCCAAATCCAAACACTTAACTGATACAGAAGAGTTATAATGGAAGAGATGTCCTGTGAGTTTGATGGGCCTGGCACCTGAGGATGGACACGTCTAGAGACTGTGTGTACTCTCTGTCAGCTCACGCTTCTGCTATGATCTTACGGCTGGGAATAGCTCCTTGTCACTTTCCATTGTGGTAGCCTGGGAACAAGCTACTGCTGTCAGAGACTGGACCAGAAAATGAACAAGGGCAAATCCTTTTATGTCATCAGTTCAGTCTGAGGAGATAGGCCAGAAAGAAACTCACAAGCCTTGGGTCTGGTTTGTGTCTGATTTTCAGCAGAACTAAAAGATAATGGCAAGAGGTGACATTATTTGGTGTCAAGTATGCAGGCACTGAACTATGAAAGGAATCGCTGAACTCATAGAATGAACTCATTGGATGAAACAGAGTAACAAGTGACAGAACGCATGAGGTGGAGTCAGTCCTGCAGTAAAGGGGTTGTTTTCTATTTAAGATGTGTGTTGGCAGGGGGGCGGGGGGGGGAACTCTGCTAAACTCTCCCCCAAACTCTGCTAAACATCTTTTAAGTATGAGAGAAGCCACATCTGGGAGAAAGAAGGTTATCTTGACCTTGATCCTCATTCTAGACAGAGTGGATAACAGAGTATTGGCTTTCCCTGTCCTCAGGGATTTAGATAATGAGGGAGGAATCAGACCTGTAGCTTGGTTGCTTCCTCCTCCAGAAACTTATTCTCTCCTCCTGGCAAATCCCACCAGATGAAATGACGACAGCAAACACTTCATTAATTAGGAATATTAACATATTCCAGAGATTATGCTAAATGCTTTATATTCATGGTTTCATTACAGCAACCCAAGGAATTGGTATAGGGTTTCTGCCAGGATTCAGATGGATATGAAGAGATATCTCACCCCAACACACACACACACACACACTGTAAGGTTGGGAGCAGGGACAGCTGTACCCCTCATGGGACATGTAGCTGCTAATAACACTGTCCAGAGAAGATGAGGACTTGTTGGATCCCAGGAGCTCAGATTTGCCATGCCACAGCCCTTTTAAACTTGGTGTTCATGTCATCATTCAGAAATGTGTATAAACTTTGGGCTTTGTTGGCTTTTAAACCAAACTCAGTTCAGAGAAGCCTCACCCTCCTTCCTAATGGTGTCTCTGCTTCGAGCTTTCTTCAAAGTATTGAAAAACTTACTTTTCCCCACAGTCGTGTGATGTTACTCATATCTCAAAGTGGCAGTGCTAGAAGTACCAGAGCCAGAATTCAAATCCTTATCAGAAGACCTGCCAAGACATTGCCTGGAGCCTTCTGGGGAGTGACCCTATCGGAGTGGTACCCAAGTGTCCAGACCCTGAAAGCCTGGCTGCCCTTTCTGTCATGACATAGACTAACGTCAGTGGCCCTCTAAGGCATGTGACTGGGCCTATGATTGAACATGGGGTTATTCAAGGCAGGAGAAAAGGTCAGTTATCATGAGGAGAAACTTCCATAAGAGGCCTGGGAGCTACACATCTAGGTTTTGGACTAGATTCTTAAAGGCACTCCTATACTCCCCCTTTCCCCAATTCTTAGCTCTCTGGGTCTAGGACAAAAGAATTAAATCTCTCTTCCACTTGATCACCTCTACAGGTTCTTGAGGGTGGTGTTCACCCCCACCTCCCTTTCCCAGTTCTGCTCTTCAGGCTGACAGCCTTGCCTTCTTCCCGAGCTCATCCTGCATCAGGGTTTATAAAGCTGGCCCTATCCAGGTCACTATCTCATCCTAGCTGTAGATCTGGGGTAGCTCAGATGCTTCAAAAATATCTATTACAATCTGCCCCTAGGCCATTCCAACAACTGATGTTTCTATGAGACAGCTTGCCAGGTGGTTTTAGGAGTGTGACCTAATTTGATTTTTAGTATCTTACTCTAAAATAGCCATGATGATCAACTTTATTTTCTGGGCAGGGAAGAAATAATAGAAATAAAATGGTTCAGTGTTTCCTTTTTATTATGGGCCCCATGCTAATGGAAGGTTATGCTCTAAAGTTAGAAAAAAAAAATGCACATGGGAAAAATATTAAAAATCCCTTAAATACTTATGAAATAGGAAATGTATATTTTACATCATCAAGCCCCAGTAAAGACAGGAACAGACTCAAGTCTATATGCAGATGTGAGAGTTTTGAAATGATTCCACCTTTACAATAACAATTGATTCTCCAGAGGTGAATGAAGGATGAACAGAAAATTCTGGTGTTCCTGCTTGTTGCCATTTGCTGCCTCTTATTTTAATATTAATCCTCAATGATTAGAATGCATGCCATAGATCTGTTTATTACAAGGAGTAATTTAGATAGTGGATCTGCATCTAATAATTGGGGTCAAGGATGCATGGTGTTCTAAAACTGTTTAAAAGTGAAACGTCTAGATGACATGTCTTTAATGTGTAAATGAGAAACCTGGGGTCAGAGGGGAAGGGACCTCCCAAGGCCAAGCAGTGGTCATATGGATCCCTTATTCTCCAACCTCCAGGCTGGGTCTCCTGCTGTAGCATGTCCATCCTATCACCATGAATCATTAAGTTGACATGATTCAAACTATAGTTAAATTGATTGGTATAGAAGTGACTGGGAGCATCACTGAATCATTTTTATTCCACAAGAATTCTTTGCTCCCTGAGTATACTTCTGGAAGCTATTTCAATGACACCTTTTTCTTACATTGACAAGTCAGAGAGACATTCCCATTATCTGTCTTATGTTTGTATCATGCTTGTCTTATGTGACATACAAGCAACCACCAATTCAGAATAGGAGGGAATTCTTAAATCAGATGTTAAGGCTTATTTGAACAACCACAGTTATGATAATTGGGTACTTAGTTAAATGCTTTATGTGCATTATTATATTTAATTCTTCATAACTAAATTAGAATCCTTTCCATCCCATTTTAAAGTTGTAGAAACTGAGTTCAGAAACATCAACTGACTTGCTCAAGTTCACTTAGCTAGAAAAAAGCAGAGCTTGGATCCAAATCCAGGTCAGTCTTGTTCCAAATCTTAACTGCTAAAAGTTCTCAGTATATAACATATTCATTGTCTGGTCCATGGTCTTGATGTAAAGAGATAGCCATAAGGATTAGCAAGGGAAAATGGAGAGTCACTTTCCAGTCCTTGAGGATAGTAACAGTGAGTGCCCTTTCCATCTCAGCATGCTCAAAGCACACTGACGGGGACAAGATAGTGATTGAATGTTGCTGCCTTCCCCAATGCACACAGTGAATGCAGCTTGTGAGCCTGGCCATGGCAAATCCCTGCGTCCTCCATTTTTTTGGGTCCTGCCTCCTTTGTCTCAGGCCTATATGTTCATTTAGGATTGCTTATTTAGTATGTAACATGCCAACATGTCAGATGGAATCTAGAGAAATGACAGCGTACCACCACACAAAAAAGTGAGAATATTTCTCGTCACCTCAAATTATTTATTGTCTAACAGTTAACCAGTCACTCGAGTTGAAAATTTTGGCACCATAGGGTTGTTTTATTACCCTCAGCTAAAGATGCCTGTACATAAACAACACTTACTATGACAGTTTGCTAGCTGGCTTGTTAAAATCATGTTGTGTCAGGATAGGATTGTTATAACTGAAGCAAAAGGTGCTTTACTGTTTGTGTTCACCTGTGCATGAGCACACCTAGCTCACAGGAAGCATTCATATATTTTGGTTAATACATTTACCTAACTTTTATTCATTGAGTGCCTACTATGTGCCAGGTTCTTCTTTAAGCATTTAGGACACAAAAGAGAAAAATGCATCCCTATTATTATGAGCCTTACATTCTAATTGGGGGAGACAGACAATAAATAGATGTCAGTGTTTTGAAGAAAAATAAAGCAGAGCAAGGACTGAGAATGATGAGCAGTGGTGCTATGATCTAGGATAGCTCTTGTGTTGTGTGATGTGAGAGCAGATAGGTGAATGAAGTGAGTGACTGGTGAGTAGAGTATTCCAGGAAGAACCAACAATAAGCGCAAAGGCTCTGAGGCAGGAGCGTGCACAATATGTTTAAGAAACATCAAGGAGGCCAGTGTGGCTGAAGTGGTTGAGTAAGAAGGGAGAGAGGGTGAGAAGTAAGGTAAAGAGTTAGCAGGAGGATTGGGGGAAGTGAAGCCTGTTTGTAGAGAGCCTTGTAGCCATGGTAAGGTCTTTGGATATTAAATAGATGAATTAATGAATGAATAGCTGAATTACTGAATGAGACGTGCTAGTCCTGTGCCATGTGTTAGGACAGATTGAAGCCATCTTCTGCTTACAGCTCCAGGACTAATCAGGGCAGCCACCATTTACTGAAAGCCTACAATGTGTCACCATCTCTGCTAGGCATTTGGCAGACATGATCTAATTTACACCTCTTGACTATTCCAGCAAGGACAAATGACCTTCCTCTACAGATGAGGAAGTGGAAGAACAGAGTGGTTAAGCCACCTACGCAAGAACACAGAGTGGTAAGTGGTGAAACTAGGGCACAAATTGTATCTCTCTGAATGCAAGGCTTGTGGTTGAAAATGTTTCAGCTACTGAGACCCTTGGAGAGGACGATCTGACTCAACATAAGAAAGAATTTTCAAGAGAGTAGAGCTACTTAAATATGGAATAGGCCATCTGTAGAAAGGAAGAGCTGCCCAGGATGGAAAGCATCTCAGTAGGTATTGGTTATGGAAGCAGGGCTTTAAGCATCAGGTCAGATGTAGTGTGAGCTGGCTCTCAGCTAAGTCTGAAAGTTCCTTAGAATCTTGATTTCTTTATTCAGGCCTTTGTTTTGCTGATGGCCGGGAAAGAAATACCCGGGGAAATGTTACATTTTTTATTTTTATGTGATTTTAAAGAAACTCACAGGTAAATAGTGGCCATTAAAAGTGTCTGCAGCTTTAAAATGATAACTGTAAAATGTATAAATTGTTGTTATTTACATATCTAGTATTTGAAGTAATGTTTTCCCCTTAAATTGCAAAAATAATAAATACACACCAAATGATTTCAAAGAGTACAGAAGAAGTATATATATATATATATTCTTTCTTTTCCTCTGCCCCCTGCCACTAGGTATGTTTTCTTCCATTATTTCCTCCACGCACAGGTAAACAGATGCAAACATGTACACATGGCCTGGCCTGCTAACAATATGTAACGATATATCCCACTTGACTGGCAATAAGAGTTAAATTCATTTTAACTGCTAGACTTCCTAACTAACCAACAGTGAAGACCAAGACACTGAAACTTGCTTTTTGTTTTGTTTTGTTAAAATAATATAACATGGATACATTGCCACATTAATAAGTATGTTTCTAATACAGTTTTTAATAGTTGTTTAATATTCTAAGGTATAGATATAATGACTTATTTAACTGTTCACCAAGGAATGAATGTTCAGTTCATTCCTTTTTATTCTATTATGAACAATGCTACAATAAAAATTCTTGTAAAGTACACTTATATTCTAATGCTTGGAATGGAGTCATAAGAATAGAATTGCTAGATTAAAGCATGCCCATTTTAGTTTTTTAGATCCTATGAGATTATTTTCCAAGCATATGTTGGCAGGTCACAGCCCTATCAGTAAGCTTGATTTTGCCTTTTCCCCACATCATCGAAAAGTTTTCTTTTTAATTTTTTGCCTAATTGATGGGCAAGAAGTAGTTTATTTTTCTCCTTTTTTGTTTCTCCCTGACTACAAATTAAATACCTTTTAAAATATTTATTGATCATTTACAACTCACCTCCTATGAACTGCTTATCTGTGTCATTTTACAATTTTTCTCTTGGCTTGTCTTTTTTCTTATAAATTTAAAGGAAATTTTTTCTGAGTAGTCATATTATGCCATTTTATATTTCCTGGCCCATTCTTCTGGTGTACTGTTTATCTTTTTATATTAATTAGTTATAGTCTCTTTTGCTATAGAAATTTTTAATTCACATTTATTAATTAGTTATTTTTTGCTCGATGGGTTTGAGGTCTGTGCCTTACTGAAGGAGGCACACACCACCTTGAGATTATATAAATATTACTCTATTTTTTTCTAATATCTATAAACTTTAAAAAATTGAGATGAAATTCTTGTAACATAAAATTAACCATTGTATATTTTTAAATGTACAGTTTGGTGGCATTTAGGACATTTACAATATTGCATAACCATCACTTACATCTAGTGATGTAAAATGATAAAAATTCTTGTAAAGTACACTTATATCATCATCTCAAAGGAGACCCCATACCCATTAGCAGCCACTCTTCATTCTCTCATTACCCCAGCCCCTGGCAACCACTAATCTGCTTTCTGTCTCTTTGAATTTGCCTATTCTAGATATTTCATGTAAATGGAATCAGAAAATATATGTGACCTATAGGATCTGGTTTCTTTTATTAGTACAGTGTTTTCAAGGTTTATTTAAGTTGTAGCATGTATTAATACTCCATTTCTTTTTGTGGCTGAATAATATATCATTGCATTAATAATATCCTTAACCTTTTATTTTTGCTTTTTTTTTTTAAGATTGGAATCTATTTCTGGATATGGTGTGAGGTAGGAGTCTAACTTCATAAAATCATAGACACTAAAGGATTATTTTATTTTTATTGGAGACGCCAATACTCAGTAGGAAATGAAAATGAATTATAATTCTCCAGATACATTTATGTTTCATCACCCACATTAACCAGAGACCTAAGTACTTTCAACATATTATGTAGTGACACTTGCTTGCCAGAGATGAAGCAAAACAACAAATTACCAGTCTTTACCTCAGCAGTCTAAGTAATCATACTGATTCACAGACCTCCTAATGGTTCCCCTCTGCCTTGGGTACTAGTAGGTTTGTGGAGTGACATTTATTTAATCAATGTATTAGCATTATATGGCTCATCTTAAAAGACACTTAAAAGATAAAGCACTCCATTTTGAACCCACGTGAGCTGGGAATTCAGAAATAGCATTGGTATTCTAGTTAATTTATTTTCTAAATGTTCATTCCGGAGTGGTGGAAACTTTTGACCTTGATGCTGATTATGATTAGCATAGCAATCACTTTTCTATAATTAAAAGGCAGATGAGAATTTTCTTTGGCTTGTTTATTAATTCCCTTATGAATCTTTTTTTTTTTTTTAACAGCAATGAGGGCAAAGAGTTTTGTGTTCATCATGAGGGAATGTGGGTGCAGTTACCTCAAAGATATAGACCATGAAACCCTTAAAGAATAACCAGTGCCTCGTGGGTGGCCTTGAGAGCAGTGTATGACCCCTCTGCTCCCCCCTCTCTCTCTTCCCTTGGCCTAGCAATAATATGCAGCCACACATCTCTCGTAATTAGCCATAGCAGTTACATTCATTTAAGATACTGATCTTTTGACAGCCCAGAGGGGATAGCCAAGACCCTTTTGCAAGAGAGGCAGTGGTCAGAAACCAATGCAGCATGGGACAGGCTTTTCCAAATCTCTTCTTGTGTAAGTCTGACTCTGCAGGCCCCAGGACCCCTGCTCAGCTCCATACCTCTGTCTCTCCACTTGGAGCTCAGATTGCAGCTGGAAATTACGTTGTAGGTCTTTATTTTAATAATTACTATTATTTATGGATCACTTGATATACATAGGCATGGTGCTGTGTTTTTCATGCTTCCTACCATTTAATCCTCTCAATAGTGTGAAGCAGTATGATTAGCATTGCCTTTTTCAAATGGGGAAACTGTGGCTTCAAGCAATTGGGGCACAACTTTGCCTGACTTCCTTTGAACCTGTTCTGTTTCCCTAAGGATTCACCTTGGCACTTGCCTCTTCTACAGCTAAAGCTTCATCTAAAGATGTGCTTATTCTGATAAGGATGCAATGATGACAATGATAGTATGAGTGAACACATGTACCAGGCTCTTGTCTATACATTTTTTATATCTGTAGACCACCAACAATCCTATGAGGTGGATCCTATTATGATGCCCATTTACAATATGAGAAATTGAGGCATGGAGGAGTCTCACGGCAGGGAAGCAGCAGAGACAAGATTCAAGCTGGGGCTGTTGCAGTCGAGATACAGGATGGCATCTTGGAGGCCCAAAGCTGCTGGGCAGCCCTGCAGGGCCTCTGTGGTCCAATTACTGAACTGGGTTTGTAGTCCAGTCCCAGGCAGGAAGTGGGAATTCCTCTTTCCTGAGATCCTTACAGGCTGTTTCTCTGCAATTTTTCATCTACCACTTCAGTCAAGATCCTCTTTAAAACTCCTCACTTGAGGGCAATTTTTCCAATAACACTCTCAATGCTGGGGGCTTATTTCTGTGGTTCCCTCAATACTCAGTGTTCTCTCTGGGCCTTCGAGTCCTGCCTTGTCCCTGCAATGTCCTGCCAGCTCCCTGCAGCCTAATATGGAATCTTCAACTCTAATCTGAATAAACTCTACTGTGGGTTACTCTCCAAATCTCCTCGCAGAATATAAAAGTCATTTCTCACCTCTAGAGGTGGTCTGTGGCAAAGAGGTGGAGAAGAGGGTCTCTCAGCTGGAGGAGATCAGAACAACTCAGGAACAGGTACTCCTTTGTGGGGCAAATGGTCTGATCCAATTTCCTATTAATGCGGTTACCGTGATTTGGGCAATTAATGAACTTTTAAGAACAGATGTCAGAAATAATTTGTTCAGTTTGTGATGTTGGATTTTATAACCCTTTTCATATAGTTTCAAATGACCTCAAATAGCATCTAAAAATTTTGTATTGTGTCTTGCTTTAAAATGGCTACACATCTAATAATGGTGATAATAATAATGATAAGGTCATAAAACAACATTTAATGAGAACTTTATGTGCCTGGCACTATTTTAAGAGCCTGAAGTGTATTAACTCTTTAACTCTTGGGAAGACAGTGTTATTATTTTCCCCATTTACAGGTGAGCAAACTGAGAGATTTGATCAGGTGTCCTGGTTACCTGGCTGTCAGAGGCAAGGCCAGTACTCAGTCTCTGCCATGTAGTTGTACAAACCATACTTTTATGCTATATGGTCTATTTGAATAAAAAATTTCCAGAGACAGTATTCACTGCATTCACTGACATAATGATGAAAATACTCTTTAACACACCTTCTGGTGTCAGGGGCTTTTACATACAGCATCTCATTTAGTTCTTACAACCACGCTCCAAGGAAAGTACTATTATCATCCCACTTTGAAGATGTGGAACTTAAGCTTAGAGCAAATAAGATAGTTTCCAAGGTCAAACAGCTGGTAAATGACAGTGTGAGAACTTGAACCCAAGCCCTATTTAACTCCAGATCTAGTTTTTCAAGAATACATTATTATGTACTCTTTCACAGTATAGCATAGACAGAAGAGATGGTTAGGTTTTTAATTAAAAAATGAATATCTTAATAAGAATCTAGATTAATGACCCCCCATTTTGTAAATTTTAATGTAACTTCACAGGAAAGTCAATGAGTGACCATAGCATTGACCCTGAGCACCTATTCAGCTTTTAATTCCTACTGAATAACTTCATTATTAAGAAATCTAAAAATCTTATATTCAGTTTTCCAATTCATGGGAAATTTTTCTGTCTTTTCTATCTTACCTTTCAACATACTTTTAGTCTTTAAACCACTCTTTTATGTCTCTGCAACGAATCTATTCTAGCTTTAATTCTCTTACTCAAATAAATTATTCTTTCCCTCTAGACCCACCCCAAATCTCTCTCCCAAGCTCCAGACCTCATTTTTTACCTGCCTCCCACACCCCAGGCACTGCTAATGTCTCACACCAGAGATCCATCATGTCTGAAAACCAACAAATCAGGACTTTCTCCTGACCGCCCAATTTCTGATTAAGACACACCTGTCCCTGGTCACTCAGTCCTAAAACTTCAAGATTTTTGGTGCTTTTTTCTTCACCAAAACCCAATTCATTCATTTTTTTATTCACCTATTTACTCACTATATGTGAAGGGGTAGAGCACAAGTAATATCCATCTATTTATTGATCCACTCAGCAAATGCAACACATCTACTGCTGGACCACAGATCCAAGGCTGGACCAGAGAAATGCCAACAGAGAGCTTCTCATATTAATGTATAATAGAAAGTAGACAATGAGAAATGCACAAAGTAAGGTACGTGTGGGTTTTCAGAAGAGGGAGAGATTGTTCCCAGCTGAAGAGCCATTGGACACCGTACATTACATTACATCCCCGCCCTTTCCTGCCCACAGTGACCACCAGATCCCAAGCACAGAGATGTGAACAAAGCTCAGTGTTGCACCCTGAAATGAAGGCTGTGAACCAAAGAATTACAAATTTCTGCTCAATCTTCCCCAACCCCACCTCGGATTCAAATTTTAGTCTACATGCAGCAGGAAGCTTCTAATGAGTTTTAATTAGAGAAAAGCATCATCATCTAATTTAGGAATATTAAATATTTGCTCTGGATACTGTGCAGGGACTGGATTGTGGGGAAGTCAGAGTGGAAGCTGGAAGGCTAGTGAGTTGCCTACTGAGGTTGTCCTGGTAAGAGACTGACATTTTTCTCCATAATCTAGACTAAGGGTTGGCAAACTATGGTCCATGGATCAAATTTGGGCCGTTGCTTGTCTGTTTTTGTAAACAAGGTTTTATTGGAACACAACCATGCTCATTTGTTTATATGTTGTCTATGACTGTTTTTGAGCTATAACAGCAGACTTAAGTATTTGCAACAGAGACCATCTGGCTTGTAAAGCTTCAAATATTTCCCATCTTATCCCCTGCAGAAAGTTTGCTGACCTCTGCTCTAGACACACTACCTTCGTTCAAATCTTAGAACATGCAAAGTATTTTCCCACCCCAGGGAATAGCACATGCTGTTATATATGCCTGGAACATTCTTCCTTTATTTTTTGCATTGCATTTTTATTAGTCTTCAGGTCTCGGGTTAAACAACAAAGAAGTCTTTGGAACTGAGAAGAGGTCCTTCTGCTCTATCCCTTCGCCCTATTTGAATCCCTCATAGCACTTTCATAATTGGCCACAACTTTTAGTTATATGTGTAATTACTGTCTGTTTCTCCCATTAAATTGTGTCATATTGGTAAGGACCAGGTCTGCTTTATTGACCATTGATAGCTAGCACTGTCCTTGTAAAGGTAGGGTGCTAAATAAAGTTCTCCTCCAAGAATGGATAATTAATGAAGTGACATGATTGTTGAACGATGTTTAATAGATTTTATATTTAAAAATGAACATTAAAACTAAAAAAAAAATTATCCTTCAATAAAATAGAAACAACAAATGGTTGACCACTCCCCACAAACCAATAAGAAAAAGACAGCAACCCAAATAAAAAATAAGCAAAATACTTGAATAAGTATGGGCCCACAAAAGAGAATGTCTAAATGGCCAATAAATATATGGAAGGTTGTTTCAACTTCATTACTCATCATGAAAATGTAAATTAAAACCAAATGCAAATCACAAATTAAAAGCATGCACATCCACACAAATGTCAACAAGCATGTGGAGAAAATAAAACTGTCTTACACTGCTCATGGGGATATAAATTGGTACAATCACTTTGGAAAACTGATTGGCAGTGTCTACTAAAGCTGAACTTACACATTCTCTGTGACCAAAAAGAATTGCACATATGTGCTCAAAGACCAATATAAAATCTTAATAGTGGCAACTTTTGGAATAGTCTCAGACTGGAAACCACTCAAATGCCTATGAATATAACAGATATGTTGTGATATATCTGTACACACATGTACACACGATAGAATATTATGAAGCAATAAAAATGCACCATTGTTCTGTACAATAAAATGGATAAATCTTGCAAATGTAATGTTGAAAGACACCAGACACAAAACGAGTTCATTTAGAAGGATTAAAGAAACAAATGAAGTGTATTTGTGCTGTTACAAATCCAACTGAGGTTATCCTCGGGAGTAGTAACTGGAACAGGGCAAGGTGTGCTTCTGGAGAATTTTTGATGTTCTCTTTCTTGATTTGGGTGCTATCTATACAAAATGTTTAGTTGTGAAAACTCATTAAAAGTATACTTTGGACATGTTCACTTTTCCAAATGTTACATTACAATAGAAAATTTAAAAGAAAATTAAAATAGTTGATTATTTTTGCAGTCATCAGTGTGTCTGGGGCATAAGTAAGATAAAACATACTTCCTGGAATATATACCGTTGGAAGAAAGATATCTTTAAAAAAAATCTATAAGCCTACTGTTCATCATAAAAAAAGACAGACCTTATTGATTGCACAGTTGTATTAGAAATGGACAAGCACATTTTGCATCAGGGGCCATTAGTGGTTTGTAGAAAACATTAAGAGCAACGCTGTTGAGTATGAAGTCAAATAAAAATATCAGTGATACATTTTATAAGTTTTAAAAAATACGTGATAGCAGTTCCACTTCCACTTCCACATAAGAACCTCGGTACAAGCCTATGTGAGCAGGATAGTTTATCCCCATAGGACAGGTCAAGAAACTGAGGCCCAGGGAACATTAAGTCACTAGAAATAATGGCAGAAAGGAACTCCTAACCCTCATTCAGATAGTCTTTGAATATTTCAATATCCTAGGACTACTTAAGTAATTTGAACCTGAAGGTCCTCTTTCACAGATTAAAATATTCTGAAATGAACAGGATAACACACAAAATTTTTTATATGTTAAGAATATATGTAATGATCAAAACCCACTATAAATTTAGTAATGTTTTAAAGTGAATTTGGATTTTACTGATCATAGCCATACATACATGTTAAAGAACTGGCCATGTAAACAATTAATTATTAATCATAATTTTCATTCTGAAGATAATATTGAATGTATATATGGATTCAAGATATTCACATAAAATGTCCAGATAGTCTAAGGATCAGGTATCAGCACAGTTTAGGAACCTTTTGCAGAGCCTGTGGTTTCTAGTTTTTTTTCAGATTTCCTTCAGAGGCGCTCAGAGGTTAGACGTCATACTCCAGTCTTCAATGGGGAGTGCCAGCTCATTCCTTATTAGCTATCCAACTTGGGACAGTAGAGAGCTCCTACTTCTGTCTGCCTCCTGCTCATGCCCATTCTGCAAAGAGCACTGTATTTCACTTGGGAAAACAGCCTTCCCTACTCTCAGTTCACATCATATTGCGGGGGCTGACTTTATCTACTCGCCCAGGGCCTGCCAACTGGAGCATTCCATTCCCTGGGCACAATGACAGACACAGAGCTGAACAAAAATAACAGAGTGGGTGAAATAATAATCAGTCTTGGAAATGTGAGTAAATTAATTGGGAAATAGGAGATGTCCTCCCGCTGAGGTTGCTAATCTGATAGGACATAGCCTGGAGCTGCAGTGGCCACTTCACATTGTATGGAAAGAATCTGCTGGGAATGAAGCTAACACATTAAAAACGAAGCTTGGATATGGAGGATAAATCTGACAGTCTCTCTTGAGCACCTGGATTTATCTTTGCCTGAAGGTAGTACTACCCTTGGATTTAACAGTTACTCAAGTTAGTAAATTCTCTTTTTTTGCTTAAGCAAAGTGTATTACACTTCTGAATTTGCAACCAAAGGAGTCCTGACTAATACACTTAGCAGAGAAATTAGCATCTGTATGCTTCAGTTTCCTCACCTAGTAAATGGCAGTGATTGCAATACTTAGAAAGTTATCATAAAGATCAGATGAGATGGTGACTGCAAAAACACCCAATAAATTGTAAATTGGTAAAAAAAAAAAAAATACTTATTAATGCTTGTTGTTGCCCTTAATTATGAACCCACAAAAGAGGACATTACAGAGAAACAACAGCTGCAAAAGAAAAACATTTGCCTCTTCTTTTAGCATATAGAGATTCTAGCTAAGCCTAATAAAAGCTATATATATGACTCTTCATATAATTTCTTTTCTAATTCAGATCTGAAATTCTAAAAGTTCAGTGGATCATGTGGAGGGAAGATTATATTAAGATCCGGACTATGAAATGAATTGCTGAAGTAAGAAGCAGTGGCTGCCTCCGGAAAGAGCTTTCCTCATTCCACTTACATGTTGAAAATACTGAAATCTAGATTTTGAAATTGTGAAGAAAGTAGTGCAGGACAAGGGTTTATTTAGACCACAAGAAGTAGCATGGCACTTATCAGACAAAAACACATGTACTAAAACTTGTCATCAAATGACTATAACAAGGTCTTCTTCTAAACTCAGATGGTAAGTCTAGAACAATCGGGAGAATAAAAACATTGTGCCCAGCTCCTATGTCTAGCTTCTCGGGAGTCTGATGTGTATAACTCCATCCTCAAGTGGCGTAGACGTAGAGGGGGAGATTATTTCAACATTTCCTCGGAGAAAGTCTAATAGTTCTGTTGAGATGGCCATTACTTAGGGAATTCTCATGTCACGTCTGGACTCCAGACTCTCTATGCTGTCAAGAAGTTTTGGTAAAGATGGTTTCTAGAAAACCTGCTCAGCCTGGTGCCAAATGTGGCCAAGGTGAGCAAATGCTTTTTCTTTTCAAAACAGAAATAGTCTTTTGCTGTTTTAATTTTAAAAGTAGCATGTGGTTGTTAAAAAGACACTTCAAAACGCATAGAGAAGGAAAAATGTTACCTGTATATCTATACATTTATATCAAAAACTTCAACTATGGATAGTGAGAGTTTTCCTTTTTAATTGAAATGGTATCAAATTTGAATACAGTTTCATAATCTGCTTTTGTCACCTAACAGCATAGCATGGACCTTTTTTTCAATGTCAGTAAGTATAAGCCAAAGTTTTTCTTTTTGATATACCATAATTTATGATAGTCTTTACTGATACTTAGTTTCCTCTCCAATTTTTTAATTTTTTAAACAATGGGGCCAAGTTTGTATATAGTCTTAAAACTTTAAGATAAAGAATTATTTAAGAGACATTTCTAGAATGTCATCACCATGTCATATGGTATTCAAAATCAAGACATTAGCTAAATTATCCCCATCAGGGTGGTACCAGTTTTCCTCCCATTGACATTATAGGAGAGCACATGTTTTCCTACATCCTGAATGATACTTGATATTGTCATTCATTTTAATAGTATTACATCCTCTTGACCTTGAGCATTATTAGAGAAGTGACCACATAGATTGAAAAGGAAGTCACAGGAAGTAAAAATGTTGGGCTAATAAGAACCCAAGGAGAGGAGGAAAGGTATATACAGTGAGGGACAGAGGAGTCCACTTGGACTTCTTTGTCTTGCTGGTCAACTAGAATTCTAGTGACCTAACCATGTAATAAATATATACAGATTATCAATAAAAAAGATAGTTAAAATCATTAAGATGATCAAAAGTTTTAATTTTATCTGACACAAAATGTTAATATTTTGATGAATGCTGAGGCCCTTAGAGAGCAATTCAAGATGTCTCAAAGAAAAGGTCTTTGCAAATGAATGGACAGGAGACAATTTGGAAGTGGACCAGCTCCCATGGGTAGCTTCCTCAGACTGTCACTACTGGTTACTCTAAACATGAGTATCCTTGTTTTCTGGATGGATGGGAAAGTGATAATAACAAGGACACTAGAAATTGAGTTTGACATGTGTTGCCATGGGAGATCTTGAACCAACTCTCTAAACCAAAAATAAAGGTGTACAACAGCCCCATCTGGTACGGCCTGCCCTTTGGCGGTTGCTAGATATGGGAAGCCCAAGGCTTTGGAACACTTGCCCTTCCCAAAGCACACCAGTGCTGGATTAGCCTTTGCACTTGCTTCCCCCTCAGCATGAAATGTCTTTGCAGCCTCCCCTCCCTGTTTTGCCAATTCCCACTTGTCCTCCAAGGTGTGACATAAATGTAGCCTCTTCCCGAAGCCTTTCTCAATCTTTCCTACCCCACAGTACTATGACTTCTTTTTAGGACTTAATACTACCTTGAACTCAATTACTTCACTTATCTCATGGTTTTGAGGCTATGAGTGTATTATCGGTTTTCCCACTGGTCTGAGAATTAGGGCAAATATCTGTGACCTACTTATTTCTTGTACCCCTTGCACCTGGCTTAATGCATGCCACAGAAGAAGTGCAAAATAAAAGAGTGTAAAGCTGAACAGAAAGATGATCACTATTAATAAATGTTGACTATGTGTTGATCGAGTATTTATTTACCTCTATTTCATTTCTTTTCACAGAACATTTAAAGCAAAACAAATGGATAAATGCCAAACAAATCCATAAGGTCTCATTACTGTCCTAATTTTATAACAGAAAACTATGAATGAAAAAAAAAAAAAAACAGATACTCACTGAGTAGTAATCTGCCCCAAGTCACACCAGTAAGGGACAGATATCTGAACTTGAATTTGCCTGACTCCAAAGATTGCGCTCTTAATTATGACATTTGGTTTCCTCACAAAGGAGACCAAAGCCTTAAGTTCTGGAATCTATTCTAAAAGCTACTTCAAACCGAGTATGCTAGAAAAGCTCACAGAAAACTCAATGATTTTTACAAGTTCCCCACTGTAAATGGGTTCCCTTTGATATCTGATAGAAAAAGAAATTGGTGTGGGGGTGGGGGGGGGAGGAGAAAGAGAGGGAGGAAGAGTAAGAGAGAAAGAGGAAAAAAAAATAAACCTATCAGAGAAATTCTAAATGGGATGAACCATTCCAATTTGCCACTCCAAGGGGGTCTTGCTAGAGAAGGTAGGAATAATAGTTTTAAATTGATGATAAATATACCAGGCTTTCAATGGAAACAAAAGTATCAACAAACCCTCTGATTATCAAGTCAGCACACAATAAGATGAGCAAATATTTTTTTTTTTTAAAGCTCGATACTAGCATGTTGGTTATAAAGTGGAGAAAATACTCTTTTAATATACTGTTGGTGAGAGTGTAAATGGGTGAAGCTTTTGTAGAAAGTAATTTAGCAGTAATCATTAAAATTAAAAATGAACAGAACTTTAGATTCAGCAATCCCGTTTCTTAAACTCTATCTCTAGAAATACTTACGCATGTACACGAAAATGGGATCCCAGAGGTATTCATTCCAATGTTAGAATAGTGACAAACGGGAAGCAATCTAAATACTTGTCATTTTAGAAGAATGTTTAAATAAACTATGGTATATTAATTCTATGAAAATGTTACAGAAGAATGACATAGACCTATGTACACTAACAAAAAGATCTCTGAGACATATTATTGGTGAAAAGCAAATTACAGAATAACACACATGATGCCACTTATATTAAAAATAAGAATGCACGTACAATGTCTAATTATATAATCAAATGCATAGAAAGGGGATTAGAAAAATGTATCCCAAACCAATGACAGTGGTTACCTCTGGAGAGCAAAGTTGGAGTAGGAAAAGTTGAAGGAAAACTTTCATTGTTTGCCATATATGTTCATAGATGGTTTGAGTTAGAATTATTCATATATTACTAATATAAATTTCTAAAGGACAGAACAAAATTTTTTTAAATTTCTTTGGGCATCCTGAACCTAAATTATCCCCTAAACTCAATTTTTGCTTTTTGTTTAACTGCTCTTTCACTCGTATCAGTAGCTAATTATCCATATGTTTTGTTCTATGCACATTCACATGCCTACACCCACTAACACAATTCACCAATTCACTGGGAATCACAAAACCATAGAATGTTGGAAACGTCAGAGACCTTGGAAGTGATCTCATTAATTCTGATTTTAGAGAGAAGGCAGCTGTGATGGTTAATCTTGTGTGTCAATTTGACTAGGCTAAGAATGCCCAGATATCTGGTTAAACATTAATTCTGAGTATACTGCAAAAACTTGAGTTTTCTCCACAACTCTCAGACTTTATTCTTTAAAATGCTATTTTATAATCAGCAAGGTGTTTACTGGGAGCACTCTATAATTGCAGAACCTTGATTAAAATACTTTAGTTTTTTCTTTGGAAGTGACTCGGCATAATTCATGCTGAAGGTTAGCTTTTACCTCTATTTCAGAATTATTTCCCTCTAGGTGTATCTCCTCTATGAAACAGTGTCATCTCTAAAAGGCCATAATGTAATCTCATCTTTAGAACTTGAATTCTATTTTAAATGCTCTAAAAGAGCACTTGATTTAGAATGATCTTCTGATGAATCATTTTTAAATGCAAACAACTGCTAAATCTACGCTGCTCCATGTGGTACCCACATGTACCTGTTGAGCATTTGACTTGCAGCTTGTGCAGATTGAGATGTGTTTTAAGAATACACACCAGAAAGTGCACAAAATATCTCATTAACATTTTTCATATTTACCTGTCGAATGCGATATTTTTTAATATACTAAGTTAAATCAGATATATTATTAAAATGAAATTTCCATTTTCATTTACTTTTTCTAATGTGGCTAGTAGAATATTTAAAATTTGATATGTGACTTGCATTATAGTTGGGCAGTGTTAGTCTAAATAATTAGCTTTATAACCTCCAATTTTTTTCCAAGCCAATTTTCTTAAGGGGATATCTATCTATTCTCAGAACATAGCCATAATTTGCAATTGTGTGTAAAAGTTGCACTTTTATAGGGACTGTTTAACCTTTGATCAATTGTTTATTTAATATATTCAGAATTTAATGCCCTATGGATTGACTCTTGACACCAAGGAGTTCACAGTCAAGAAGATGAATTAAGCCATTATGCATATGATTAATTAAAAGTGCCAGCCTTTTTCATTGTCCCCAAACTTCAAAAAGAACACAATGAATCAAATGTCTAAAAACTTATTCTAGGTAGAAAGATTCTAAAAATTCAGGCTGACACTTCTAGTGTCTATGTGGGATCTAAAAGGTACCCAGAATTGCTGTGAAATTTACAGTTCCTCAAATCAAAAATTTTAATGAAGTCATAAACTGTTCTTTTAAAATTGTATTTTCATCACTTTTTAAGAGAGCAAAAAATCCCCCTTTTATTGCCATGTGAGTTGTACAAGAATAAGGAGCAGGTTGGCCCCCAAACCTGTCATTTCACCAAGTCCATACCAAAAAGTGTGTATAAGTAAATGGAATTCAAGCATGCATTCATGAAGGTCTATGGATACTAATCTGACCTTCTAAAGACTGGCAAGTTTTGCAAAGTGTAGTGCCCAATTTCCGCCCCTTTCTAGCTGAGGTAGAGTAATATTGTACATATATGCAACTTAGCTTGGGTCCCTGGAAGCCAGGTTTATGCTGAATGATCGCTCTCCTAAACCCCAGTTGACTGACATGAGCAAGCCAATCAGAGGATCTCTTGTAAAATATTTAGCATTGGATCAATAGAGCACAACCACAGCCTGACCTGACTGTATGCAGGGAAAGAAGCAAACTCAAGATTGGAGCGATAGCAAAGGAAGTCAGTGGGTTAAGACTGAGAAGACACAGAGGATAAACAGATAAAAGTGCATATGGTCTTAAAGATAAAGAGGGTCAGCCTTGACTCCAGAAGCTTTCCCAGACCTTAAATCTAAACCCTCATGGGACCCAGCTGGCCTCTCAGTCCTTAGGTTTTCACAGAGATATCCTGTTTTCTTAGGTTAAGTTTCACTTTTTGCCTACATTATTCTGAAGTGCTTTCAAACTACAGTCTTAACCAAGGGAGGCAGAATGTGGAATGAGCACTGGATTTTGTATCCACATGGGTATATTTTGAGGAAGCTATTCAAGATGTTCGGCACCCGATTCCCAAAATGAGAGACGTGGGTGGATGTTCCAACATCAGCTGTCCCTCCTCCTAGCAGATGGTGACTTCAACAAGCAGAAGGGCTCAGATGAAGGAACGTGAGCCCCACATCACTCACAATGGGTGACATGCACAACTTGGCACTAATAAGTGGCCCTGTTCTTCATTAATGCACAGCTCTCAAGGACAATTTAGAGGCATGTCCTCCCCAAGAACACCTTGAGCACTTGAGCCAATTACTGTGTCTTCTTTTATATTCCCACAGCCTTTCTTTTGCACCTGTCCTCCACACCTTACCTGAAGATTATTTACAGAGTGGTTACAAAGTTGGGAAGCCTTCGTTTTTGCAGATTAGAAGACCTCGATGGTCTGATGTATTCTTACTTGTTTCCAAGTTTATGGAACCCTGTATGTGTGTATCTTTCTACCTCACCAGATAGTGAGCTCCTCAAGGGAAGAGAGCATATTTTATTCATCCTTCTGTCTTTCTCCCAGGTATCCCAAAGCTACTAAACAACACCTGTTAGCTACTCAATAAATCTTAGTTGCTTGTTGCACTGAAAAATAATTCCCCCAATGATGGATTATTCTCTGTTCATGCTTCTAGAAACTAGCCTCCCTCCTCCCCTTGCCAGAGTCTACTTTTCAGCTCTCTAGAGATGAATACTTTTTTGAAAACTTTTTGGCAAATTTTTTTTGTAGAGGAGTAGGTAGTACATATTTTATGCTTCACTGGTCTCTGTCACAGCTGCTTAACTCTTCCATCAGAGTACAAAAACAGCCATAAGATAATACTTAAATAAATGGGCATGGCCCTGTTCTGATAAAAGTTTATTGACAGATATAAGAGGGAGACTGGATTTGGCCAATGGGCTGTAATTTGCCTACTCTTCTTTAAGAGGGAAATAGAACATTAAATTCTTTAATAGCCAAACAGTACCCAATGAAAAAAAAAGTATATATATACACACATATATATATATACACATATGTACATGTGCACATGTATACACTTGTATTAGTATTTACATACATATTTATATGTCCATTTTAAGTACTATGTTGCAATCTATACAATATTCTATATTTTGAATTTTTCACTTAATGATGTGCCCTGGAGATCTTTCCATATTGTTATATAAAGAGTGACCCCATTTTTTTAAAGGGCTGCATGAGCTCTCACTGGCTGGATGTGCTGTGATTTATTTAATAAGCTCCCTAGTAATAGATATTTAAGTTCTTTACAGATTTTTTTCAATTCAAATAGTGCTTCAATGAACACCTTTATGTACATGTACAAATACTCATATTAGATAAATTTCCAGAATGGAAACTTTGGGTTAAATGGTACATGTGTTTTCAATTTTGACATACACTCCCAAATTGACCACCTGAGATGGCTTACAATTTATTAGTCTCACCAACAATGTATGGGACAAAACAGGCATTTTATTTAAGGTGCATGTATCTGTGTCAGATAAAGAGGTAGTTCTTTATAGAGTATAAATAACATAAAAAATCAATGCAAGGCTACATTAAATAAAAAGCAGCTGTATTTAGTGTAACTGTTTCAGGCATTTCTTAAATTTTAAAACAAGGAGTTTAAAACTTTGCAATAAATATCATTAAAAATAAATATTTTATTTAAGATATAATAATGTTAAGAATAGAAAATGAAGAAAAGTAAAAGCTAGCAAAATTCAGAAGAAAGCACATGCAGTGAAAAAGAACAGAGGCAAAGGAAAGACACACAGAAAGATGTTATATAATAAGACGGGCAGAGGAGAAAGAGAATGCCAGACACCCAGTGAAAATGGAGGAGGTTGGGCTTTTCTACGAGCTCACTTCCATTCTGTACCTTTTTTTGATTGCACATTTGTACTATTTTGTATCCTGGGGTGTGGTGGCTTGTGTGATTAGTCCTAATTCTATGGCCTTCCCTCATTCATACCTTTGCCACAGCCTCATTACAGGCACAGTGTACTTCCTTGTCCCTTGACTTTGGGTGTGGCTATGTCTTGCTTTAGCTCATGGCATACGTACAAATCTGCCAGTGAGCCCATTCTGAGCCTGACTTTAACTGGTCTTGCATTTTTCTGCTGGCTCTCTTGTGCCTCTGCCATTCCATTGAGAAAAATATGTCCTAAGTAACCTGCTAGTCCAAAGAGGATGGGAGACTTGTGTGGCAGACCTGGGCTCTCAGCTCTACAGTGTCAAGCAGAGCCACATCAGATGAACCAAGCCTAAGTCAGCCAACCCCAGGTGACCAGCAGGTGGGTGAGTTAGCCCAGCCAAGATCAGCGAGTTGCCCCAGCAGAACCCAGTCTCCATCAGCCAACTCTCATTCAACTTGCAGACTGCATGAATGATGATAAGTGATAGTTATTTTAAGTCACCGAGTTTTCAGGTAGTTTGTTACATAAAAATAACTTAATAATTAACACATTTAGGGAATCAAAGAGTATAGATCTGGCCTAAATCCTCAAAGTTCTCTCTTCATTCAACAAATATATTAAGTACCCACCATGTGTCGGGCACTAAGCAAGATTGTGAGTATACAGGGTACAATGAAGAACAAGATAGGGCCAGGCCTTGCTCTTACCAATATTGTCTAGTAAAGGGAAGATAAGGAGTAAAGAAATAAATAATGGAAGTAACCAACAAATGCTAATAAATTGTGATATGATATATAAAACGACTGGCTGGCTGCTTTACTTGGATAGTGAAGGTCTTTTTCAGGTGATAGTTCAGCCCAGTATTGGCCGAAAAGAAGCCAGTTTTAAATTCCAGGATCAGAATATTCCAGGAAGAAGGAATAGCTAGCGCAAAAGCCCTGAGTAGGAAAAACTCAGTGCCTTCAAGAAATAGAGAGGAGGCCTGTGTGCCTGAAGATGTCTTGCTCCTTTTAGATAGTGCCTCTTTGAAACTGGAAAAATGTACTTGCCTAAGTTGGCAAGAGGCCTGTGTCAATTGTAATTTCACTATTCCGAAGACCTAATTATTTTCAATAAACTTGGCTTGAACTTCAAATAAAAATGAAAACCCAACTTCACTCTGTTCTTATTTAAAACAGACATCTGCTTCTGACTCCAATCTTCACTAATAAAGGAGCACTAATTAAGTAAAGCTACTAATAGTGAGCTAATGGCCAAGAGGGGATCCAGGCCTCGCTTCCATCACCAGGTTCAATACCGAGAGAAGTAACATAGTAACAATAGATTTTCAGATTTGTCGGCTCCATAGTTTTGATCTTACAAATTGACTTTTAATTTGGTGAAAAGTTCTGTGTCTAAATGAATAGAGCTTCTGAGGCATAAACAGATCTAAGTGGTTCTAAGAAGAAGCCATATTCTGGCTCCAGCTGCAGTTTGAGGACTATAGCGAACGTGGCTGCCTTCAAAAAAGAGTGTGATTTCCCCCACAAGAATTAGCTTCCCATTTAGATACTGGAAAAGAGGACCCTTCACCTGGCAACACTCCACTTATTCTGTTACCTTGTTTTGATTATTTAACTGTGAGCTTCAGAGTTATTTATGAAATGATAGTAATAACAGCTACAGTTGCTATGAGGCTGAAGTAAAATAATACAGTTCTAAGTGTTGTATACACCATGATGGGCCACAGAATTATGAGGCCTCCTGATTATTAAAAGAGGCCAGACCCCTGAGAGGCCAAATTGGCCTCTATCCCCACTGGGCAGGAAACCTACAGTATAATATTTTGATACATAAACATTTCGAAATAAACATGCCATGTGCTATTATTGTCCAAGTGATAACCAACATCATTTTATGACTATTAATTAATAAATCCTCCAGAGACTTCAATGGGTAGCTTATCACCTTGTCCTTCTCATGATTTTTCTGTAGGCCTAAGTGGAAACAGTGAAAGGGTTTCTTCCCCAAATATTTCTGTATAAAAATTCTGGTTGCATTCCATGATATGCCAGCAATGAGAAGTCTGAAACAAGCAAGTTACAGCATTCATCTTTGGACTCTATTTATATTTCATTTATGTGATGGTCATCTGATGTATGAACCCAAAATAAATATTTTAGAAAGCTCAATGTTTCAAAATCTTAGTTGATCTTTTCCCCAGCTAGTCACATTCTTCAACATTAAACTTTTAACACCAGAGTTATAATTGGTAACACACACACACACACACACACACACACACACACACACACACACACACACACACACACTACCGTCTTTGCAGGCAGAGGCAATTAACTTTCACAAACCGAAGTGTTTAGTCCTAGCAGCACCGACACACAGTCCTGGCTGCTATCAGTAATCAGAAGATGCAATCTAGAATTCACTCTTGTAGTTGATGGCAACACTGGAACTGAATCACACCCCATAGCCTTTGGCTTCTGGATTTTTTAAACTATGATGAACCATATTCATTTCCTTCATTGGCTTGCTCTAAGAAACTAATATCAATGTTGCCAACCAACTTAAAAATGCATGACATAAATGTCAAAATCTCATTCTAAATGATGTTTTCCTTGTAGAAATAACTTTTCCTATGCTCAGCATAGCATAGCTAACCATCTGGCTAAATGTGTCTCAGCACACTTAGGGTAAGTAGAGAGAACTGGATCTAATATTTAGATTTATCAGTAAACAAATGTAAGACTGATGATGTTTCACATTATGTAAAGATCTTCTACTCATCAGAAGATTCATCGTCGGATTCCTGTAGTAAGCTTTCCTAGACCATTGGAAATATGATCCAGTTTATGAAAAAACAGTTGATGGGTTACTTTTTGGGAATGTATTCATTGCATAAGCTATTGGACCTTAGAAATTGTGCCCCCTTGTTTCAGACAAGATTCGTCTGCCTGGAGTGTGTCAGGGCAGGAGTTTGAGGTTACGTGGTGCACTTAGTAAATATTTATTAAATACATGTTGAATGAATGAAGAAAACAAGTGAATGGTTAGACACATAGGTGGGTAGTTCCTGCTGATTCTTCTGTCCAGAGTGAACCTCACATTCCTTCTCTCTCTAGTGAAACTCCATTCTTTCTTTGAGATCTGAAATTAATAGTTTCTTATGCCAAAGCCTTCTAGAAATCCTATTCCCATCCTTCAGGCCCTCTCTTCTACTTGGTTTCCACCTCTATCCACTAAGAATAATAAGAGGAGCTATCAGAACAATCACAGGAGGGATGGGAGCAGTAATAGGAGTAATACAATGGGGAGGAAGAGACGAAGATAGATTTATTGAGCATTTACCGTTACTAGACACTAGGATACTTCCTTCATGCTCATTTTACTGAATCCTTACAAGGGCAATTATTATTGCCACATTATGGATGATGAGCCTGAGGCTTCGAGAGAGTATTTAAATTACTTGGAATCACTCAGCTAGAAAGTGGTGTATGGTGAGATTTGGACCCCAGGTCTAATCTCAGTCTGAAGCTAAAATGCAAAACCATTACCTCCTGCTTCCACGTTACACTTTATTAGATTTGTTGGTGTCTGCATCTCCCATACTGCCTTCTTAAAGGCAGCTGGTATTCCTGTAGTTCTAACACTTGATTAGTACTGGATGTTTAATGCACATTTATTAACTGAAAGAAAATGGCATATTTTCTAGAGTAAGAATGGGCTCATGGCAAACTCTGCTGGGTCTTTTTGGACAATTTTGGAAGTGGCCAGTGGAAACCAGGTTAGGCTCTGACATAATTAGACCTGTCGATCCAAATATTGGGATGGAATCAGGCAGGGGTCATTTTAGTGTGAAATCAGACTGGTTCCAGGGTCAAGAAGTCCTTCTTCCCTGGGTATTTCATAATTTCTTGGCTGTACTTCCAGTTGCCTGATGTATTTAGTCAGACGTTTACATAACAGAGTTTACTCTAGTAAAGAGTGTGTGCCTTTTCTGTGGCAAGCAGATGAGTTTATTGAGACTGACACCAGTCAGATTTGATCTTAGTGACTCTTTCATCTCCTGGTGGCACTTGGAAAAGCCTTATTTACTCAAGACAAACCCTGGCTTTCAACTGCTGTTGAAGCATGTCCTTCAATTCATTCTCAGTGAACACCAAGGATAACTCATCTTTGCTCACACTCCTGCCATCCTTCTCTACTTGTCTTCATCAAAGCCAGCTCGAGACTGCCTCCACCATCTATTCGTTACATTCATCAGTCCATGCACTCCTTCAGATCTTTCTCCCCCTTAATAGGCAACACATGTACAGGCACTGGTCAGGCTACACTGTATATAAAGATGACTTTGATAAGCCACAATTATAGTGCATTTGTATAGTGCCCTGTGACTTATGAAACGTCTATTTGGTTAACTGCACTTTCCTCATGTGGGTATACCACATTTTCTCTTAAAGAAAAACTAAGTCAACCTAGATCTTTCAAATGTGGAGGATGAGAAGCATGCAGGATGCCATTAAAATTTTTTTTTTAGTTTTAACAAAGGGTAATGATCAATAGCTAAATACCTGTTAGGGGGCTGAGTACAGGACCATAGTGGTGACAGGGACAGTACTTCAGTTCCCAGGGTCTGCTGCTTTATAGGAGAATCACAAAAATAAACAACTGCAAATGTAGAGGAAAGAGAGGTAAGTACATGAGAAAACAGGGACTCAAACATCTCACTGCAGAGTTGACCAAGAGCTGGTGAACTGCGGCATTTTCCAGGTGAGCATACCAAGAAGGAAAGCTTTCTCAGTATAGCAAATACATAGTGGATGCCTACCATGTTCCAGGCATGGGGGACACAACAGTGGATATGACGCTGTCCCTGCCTTCCACCAGTTGTAGTCCAGTGGAAAGACGAGCAAAGAGGTCATTACGCTTCCATCCAATAGAAACCGCAAAGAGTTGCGATCCTTTGAGACTTGTGTCACTGAAATATAACACCCTTTCACTGCACCCCCACCTTGTCACTGTCATGTTCTTGTCTTCTGGTTATTTCTTCTCATCCATCAGAGATTTGAGTATCTTACTCATGGACTTCTACTCCATCCCAACTCCTGCCTTTCATATGGCAACTTATCCACACCCTCACCTCTCAGGTTCTAACATTGTCATCTCCAATGAGCCTCTGTTCTATTTTCCATTTGTCTGTCACATACTCACAGGTCATACCTTGGACTCTGTGAGCAGAAAAGGATATATGATCTGCCTTCCCAACGACTCCAAGGCAAATGGACTTACCACCGTTTCCTGCCAAACAACTTAATATAGTAAGTGTACAGTAGAAATCCATACATTCTTACTACGTATTTATAGAGCACCTACTAAGTGCCACACATAGTGCTGGACCACATGAGCAGAGCTGCTAGAGCTCAGACCTTACAGCTTGTGGGTGATCAAATATTCAGATGTTCATTACCCAGTGGTTATCTCTAAAAAGGCTCATTCATAGAAACAATTCTTGTTTGTGAGTTAAATCCATTTGCATTCTGCCCAGTTCTCTCCAGGCTCCAGAGAGAGGAAAATCATAGCCCATCTCATTATGATTCTGTATTTGTTTGATTTCTTTTTGTGAAGAACTAACTGAGAAATGTCTTTGCAGGCACCATCTATTTCTTTTTCCACTTACATAAGTTTTGTACACTTGAAGCTTTGCACAAAACTCCTCAAAGTCCCATTGGAATTTAAAGGCTTAACTTACCTCTGGGGTGGAGGGTGGGGGCTTTTAAATGATAAAGGAAGTCAAATATATTTCTAAAGCTAAGCCAGGAAAACCAAGCAGCTTTGAAAGCATAAGCACATAGTCTTTATAGTGACTGGGTAATATTAGGGCACCAAATAATTATTCTGAAGTAAGAGGAAAAGCATTTCATTTTTGTGTCATTCTCTAAAAGAGGATCTGTGATGGAAAAATGGGTCAGATGTGTGTATGAGCCCTTGTTGTCAGGATATTACAGTAGCCAGAGTGGTGCATTAAATATTTCAATTAGGCCATGTTGTACCCCTATTTAAAATCCACAATACTTCCCCTACCTTCTCCTACCAACTCTTGAACAGGGCCGAGTAGGCTCTATGTGATCTAAATCTTTCCTGTCTCCCTCTTGCTCACTAGGCATCAGCCACAAAGGCAGCCTCCTTGTCTCTCTCATGGGGTCAAGTTCAATTTTGTCTTCAGTGCCTTTGAACTTGTTCTTCCCCTGATTGGAACCCTCTTTTCTCTGATCCCCCTATTCCTGGCTCCTTCTTGTCGTACAGATCTCATCACCCAGTGTGGTTGCTCCTAGCCTCAGTAATTCCCCATTGTGTCATCCAGTTTCTTCAAATGTTTGGTACATATCACATTTGAAATTATCTTTTGACTTATTTCAGTTAGTTTATTTATTAACTCCATCCCCCCTTAAAGCATAAGTCCCCATTGGGAACAGAGATCTGGCTTATCTTGGTCATCCCTGAGTAATCAGAGCCCAGGACAGCCCCTGAGACATAGTTGGCACTAAATACATATTTCTGGAACAAGTGAGTTTGGAAAAGCTATGATTTCTCCATCAAAATACATTCTCATGCCACATCATTTAATCCATACATAAATGCAGCTTATGAAGCAATTAACCAAAAATTTTGCTTATCGTGCACCACCAATAGTAGGCCAGTATGGAAGGCTCACAACACTAATGAACATTAGTCTTCCTAGTTACCATTCCAACACTCTCTGGGCTCAAGTGATTCTGAGGTGCAATTAGTGAGTGAGAATACTACCAGCTACCCTGCTGTCTCCATTCACAAAGAAGTGCAGTACTGGCGGGGTTCCTTGGAGGGCAGAGGCTGGTGGGACCCCTCCTCTTTAGGCTGCACACAGATCATTAGAAAATTGGGTTAATTAGGCTGTTCTTATGGATAACAGAGATGTTAGTAAAGAACAATAAAGAATAATTTCACTGACAATAGGCTGAAGAACTGTTATGTTGGCAGAAAGTAAACAACATCTTTTTATAGTGCTTCCTAGTTTGAAATATCCAGTCTTTAGCCAAATGTTCAGGCAGATCATGATTAAATCGACTTAGTTGTGAAACAATGGAAGGAAAAGTGCCATATGAAGACATATATATGTCTTTTAATGATGCTGTGTAGGTACCTGGCACATGTACCTGGATGGGTGAGTTTTCATTTACGTGTTCCACATGGCCATAGACACCCAAGCCTGCCTCTTAAATGTACTGTGCACATTTTACATTTTTTTCAGTAGCTAATGTAAACATACCTTAAGGGATCAATCACAAATACTCGGATTAACATTGGCCAAGCTATCTTGAGCACATATAAATTTAAATGGCTCTATTGAATACATTTCCACTTAGAACCTGACACGTTAGAGGAGATCGAGATCCAGAAGAGTAAGATATTTTTTCTTCCTAGGATTTGGTTATAGTGTCTGAAAAATGATATCTGAATTTAAAAAATAATAATAATTACTAGCATTTATGGATGACTTACAATGTATCAGGTGCTTTGGATATATGATCTTGTTTTATCTTCATCATCACCCTAGGAAGTGTCTTATCAACAAAGACATAGTCAGGGCACAGATTTTGCCTCAAATCATGCAGCTAGTGAGGTTGGAGCTGATTCCAGCCTAGGTAGTATGACCAAAGAACCCACACTCTTAGGTACCCTGCCCCATTGCCTCCTCAAATTCTAGGCATCCTTTTGTCACCTGCAGGCTAACAAGTTCTTGTGTATCCCATTGTGTCTCAAAGTGTCACTAAGGCCTGATTCCTAACGCCAAAACACCATTGTTAATACGTCTTTTCCAAAATCAGTGAATTCAAGCTTAGCCCTGTGATGATGTAATTATTTTCATTCTTAGGAAGGCAGGTGGACAGCCTGAGGGAACTGTGTGCCTCTCCATTCATTTACTCACACATCCATTCCACAAATATACACAATATATAAATGCTGAGGATGCAATAGTGAAGAAGCACATTTATGTTCTAATATCGAGTATGTGCTGATCTGCCAACAAATTAAAATATTAAAACTGTGATAAATGGGATAAAGGGAAATGCATGGTATGAGGGGCTCCTAAATCTTGTCCATGGGGTCATGGAACAGCTCCCTGAGGGTGACTTGGGAGCTGAGAGCTGAAAGCAAAGGCAAAGTTGAGAGTCAGGAGGCAGATACTGCTTGCAGAGGGCTTAAGGAAAGGTCCTCAGTCAGGAGAAATCATAGCCTGTTCCAAGACTGAAGGAAGGTGGGAGTGGCCAAAGTACAGGGAGAGAGGTCAAGAAAGTGCAAGACAAGGCTGAGAGGAAGGTAGGCACCCAGTCCTGCCCATTGGCCTCTGCTGCAGGGGCCTAGCTCATTCAAGGCTTCTAACCACCATATTAGATAGTTGCTATTATAATCCCCTTTTTACAGATGAGAAAAATATCACCCAGAACCAGGAAGTAAAATTTGCCTATGGTCACATAGCCAGTAAATGGGAGATTCAAACTCAAATACCTTGGCTCTGAGTCTGGGTATTAACTATTTGGCTACACTGCCATGATGCAAGGAAATCAAGGCACAAAGTAGTTAACTTGCCCAAAGTCACTCTATGGACTAATAGGAGAGTCAATCAAACCCAGACAGTTTATCTCTGGGCCACTATCTACAGTCCTGTGCTGGCCATGGCTAATTCTAGATGACAGTTGTAAGGACCTGTGGTCTTCATAGGGCAGAGGATATACCAACTCTGTTTCGCACACACTCTGAGAAGACAGGCTGTTGACAGAAGGCCTGGAGAAAGAATGACTTTGGAAGTCTTTACATGCTCCACCTACCCTCTGACCCCAATAGACAGGGATGCTAGATGAAGATCAGGCCTGAGCAGAGTGACCATTTCTTTCCTAGTCTTTGGTAGGTTTTTCTTTGTGCATGAAACAGTTTTTATTATTCCTGTTTTTCTGGTAGGAAGAGCAGCATCTCAAATGTCTTCCAATTAGAAACTCATGGAACTGAAAGATTTTTCCAGAGATAGTAAAAACCATATGACTCAACTAGAGATTTTTTTTCTCAAAAAAGTATTCATTTTTGCTATGTCTGTTTTTCCTGTGTGGCCAGCCAACACTCTGCTTCTGTGACAAAGGAACTGGGTCTCTCCTTAAACCCGACACTTGAGAAGGTAGCAATTTCTGCCCACCACATTTGCCAAAGATACTCTATTAGTCTTGGTTGGTTGTGGGCTAAGTAAGGGAGAGCTCCTTTCATGGTTATCTGGCAAGATAGAGAGGTAAAAAAAAAAATACAGCATGCTGCCCCTGCTGTCACCTGGCACTCAAAGCCTACCATACAGCCTGGCATTGCATTTGGGCAAAGAGACTGGCATCCCATCATCCAGGGGACGGGTTCCAATGCTTCTTTTCTATCCCCATTTCATCCTTCTCTCTCTCTGTACCCATAGACCTCCAAATGGGCTCTCAGGCCCACACTTAAGTTTCTTCTTTTGTTACTGTAGTTATCAAAAATACTTCTACTGCAAGTGGCCTCTGGCCTTTTCCAGTAGGAAGTTTCCTCCAGCTACAGACACCTTAAAGCACTAGTCCAGGATCCACTGTTAAACTGAATCTCCTTTTTAGCACTTAGCAGAGAAATTTTTCATTTTGCCTCTAGGACTTTGGATATATCTAACTGCCATTGGCATGGTGCTAGGGAGCTTCATGGTGAGAGGGCTTGTCTTTTCCTTTGAACTACTAGACACCATCCTGCCTAAAATGGTGCTGAGTCACAGCATTTCTCTCTGCTACATGTTACAGTAGGAGCTCCTACCCTTCCTCTCACAGGGGCTGTTACTGGGGACCCCAAAGACCCAGCTTCATCCTCTTGCTCACAGAACGGGTCATACTCAGAAGTTCTTATGCTCTCTACATGGCAGTAAGACTGCTTCACCCTAAAGCTGATTGAATTGAAATTTCTTAAAATTCTGTGCTTTTTCTCCTCCTCCTCCCCTCTTTCAGGTATGACTATTTCCTCTCTAGATACAAAAAAATTAAGAGTGGGGATGAAGGAAGCAAGCAGGGACAGAACTTTTCAGAGTCCCTGTCCCTCCTTCCCAGCCTTGTGAGCCCCTGCTGTGCTCCCTCAGAAATTTCCCAGAAATGGCTGAGCCCACTGCCTTTTACCAGAGTAAAGAGGGGGAAATTTCTCCTTCATAGTTAACTCTTAAATTATAAAAGCCATAAGGGATGCTTTCCTGGGCTTCTGAAACATGTATCCAATTAAATGTCAAGCTCCGTACAAATACAGTCCATTTTTGGGGGGTCAGGATACCCTACTCTTCTTATTAGAAATCCATCCAAGTAGGTAATTTTACCTCCTCTCTTCAGTGCTGAATCAAGGATATTTGGTAGAGCTCAGAAGACATTTTATAGGTCTATGGTGCTGTTTGACATTGGGCCTAACCAGAAGTTTAGGCCGATACTTAGTATAAAATAATTTAAATGCTTCTTGCTCCCCAGAAGCCAGCTGAGTACAGAAGTCTGGTCCCATCACATCATATACTTCTTGTCTGGAGAAATTTCCCTTCATTTAATCCTAAGGGTACAGACAAACTATTATGAGCCTGATTTTGGCAGTTGAACTATAGAATTACATTGATAATTTTAAGTCACAATCATCTGTATAAGTGTTTATAAGTTACTTTAAAATTTTTTTCAATTATAGTTGACAGTCAATATTGCATTAGTTTCAGGTGTACAGCACAGTGGTTAGTCAATCATATAATTTATGAAGCGATCTCCCATAAATCTAGTACCCGCCCACTTATAACTTTTAATTAAAAATAAAGCTAAGTGAAAAGACAATGCAAAGAATGGAAGAAAATATTTGCAAGTCATATGTCTATAAGAGTTTAATATCTATAATATATAAAGAACTCCTACAATCCAATTTAAAAATGGACATAAATGACTTAAATAGACATTTCTTCAAAGAAGATAAATAAATGGCAATAAAATGCATGAAAAGATGCTCAGCTTTAGGGAAGTGCAAATCAAAACCACAATGAGATATCATTTCATAGCCACTAGGATGGCAATAAATAAACAAACAAACAGACAGACAGACAGACAGACTAGTATGTGGAGACATTGGAAATCCTCACCTCTACAGTGCTAGATTGCTGGTGAGAATGTGAAATGATGCAGCCACTATGGAAGATGGTTTGGCAATTTCTCACAAAGCTAAACACAGAATAACCATATGACCCAGGAATTCCATTCCTAGGATATATCCAAAAAAACTGAAAGCAGGGACTCAGACAGACACTGGTACACTCCCAATGTTCAATATAGCATTATTCACAACAGCAAAGGGTAACACAAGTGTCCAACGGATGAATGGATAAATGAAATGTGGTAGATTCATAAAATGATTTATCATTCAGCCATAAAAAAGAATGAAGTTCTGAAACATGCTACTACATGGATGAACCTTGAAAACATTATGCTAAATAAAATAAGCCAAATTTCTGGGACAAATATTGTAAATACAAAGGGAGAAATAGTATATGATTCCATTTACATGAAAAATGTGGACTAGACAAATTCATAGAGACAGAAAGTAGAGAAGGAACTACCAGGGACTGGGGAGAGGGAAAGTGCTATGGTGGCTTAATGGGTAGAGTTTCTACTGAGGGTGATGAAAAAGTTTTGGTAATGGTTATACAACATGGTAAGTGTCTTTAATTTACATACTTAAAGTCTAAAATGGTAAATGTTGTGTTATGTATATTTTCCCACAATAAAAAATTGTGAGAAAAATATAAGAAAGCAACAAACCTAAATAAGTATTTTTATAACTACATTTCTTTTGCAGTTTCCTCAGCTCAACCTCAGAGTCAAAATTTATAACCCGATCTTCTGACATTCAGTTCAGTGCTTCATTCACTACAATATTTAGTTGGATTTCTCAGTGTCTTTAAATTACACATTCATTGATTCATTTGAACCCATATTTCTTTCTGTTCCTCAGCTATATACAGAATGCTTAGTAAGCACTTGATGATCAAACACTGGTGGCGGGGTGGGGGGGGTGGTGGGCATGGATGGAAGAAGCAGATTTCAGCATGTGGTCTATGTCAGGATCCATGCTCCAAGGCCCTTTCTGTGCCATTCTAGTTCGTCTTCCCTTTTGTGTTATGAGTCATTATCAACCCCATTCCATAGCTGAGAACATGAGGCCAAAGACCTTTAGGTGAATTTGCTGGTAGCAATAGTAGAATTGGGATTAGAATGTAAATCTGACAGATTCAAAGCTCTCAATGTCTCGTGACATTTATTTTCATTCACTCACTCTCTCTCTTTCCCTCCTTTACCCTCACCTTCACCCTCACCCATCCTCACTTTCACTATTTCCAAAACTCCCTTGGTTTCTTGGCTCTCCCCATTGTTCTCAAGAAGCTGGGATGGCTTCAAAAGAGTAGCAAAGCCTCTTGACAGTGAGTCTAAGTTCAGGATGAATCAAGGTTGCTCATGTTGCAGGTGGAAGCAAGGATCAGCTTTTGCAGCAGCTGCTCTACAGCTGGAAGAAGGGCTACCCCGGGAGTCTGTCTACAAGTATGGCAACTTGATGGTGCCAGGCACAGCAAATAAAAATGCAGCTGTTACAGAAGGGAGCCAGCAGGCCCCCGAAGCCAGGATCCAGACAAGCAGCAAGTGTGTCCTCTGCTTTCCACAGGTCGCCAGATGAGGACAATGGTGGATTCTGCCAAAGGTTCAGCTCCGTGTATTTTGTTGGTAGCACATTCCTGAATCCCTGGCACGCTTGTTTTGGGCTGGAAAAATGATCAAGGGTCCACAAGAGGGAATCTGGAGCCCAGGCAGAGCCAATCACAGGCTCACTTGGCTACAACAAGCAGGTAGAGCAAGGACAGCAGGGAGGACAGGATAAAGAAAAGGTGAGGCAATTCAGACTTGTGAAAGGGCCAGAGCAAGCCTTTTTTTGGCTTCTGCCCAGCCATGCCACCCCAGATTCCAGACTCCATTTCTCTGCTGCTGCTTTGGAGACTGAGTTGAAGAATTCCTGTTTTCTCCTACAAGCATACAAAGCTTGTTCCTGCATTCATAAGAGTTTTATTACCTCTGCAGTTTGGGAACCAGTGCAATTCCAAATCAGCTAGAGAGAACTGGCAACTCAGGAAATGAGTAGTTCTTTCCCCCATCACTTGCTGGTGAATTTTCAGGTCATTAAAAAACAGTACGTTCTGTCTTCATTTACTCCATCACATGAGGTCTTAACGTGCCTCACTGTCTAGTGCTCATTAATGCTGCTAAGGAACATTTACGGAGTATTTAAAACTGGCTTGCTCTTTCTCTCTGCTCATTCCCTGTAGTGCAGTCCAGTTTTTGGAATGAAGCACGATCAATAAAAACATTCTTTCTGTCTGTTGAGACTTTCTATCTTCCAATTAGGAGAGAGGCACGAAACATGTTGCTTTATTATATGGAGACAACAGTCAATTTTGGCTTGATGCTGAGTGGGAAATGGTGATTTTTCGGATGTTTGTATATCAGAAACAACAACGCATCCACTTGGAAAGCAATAGGATTTTTTTAGCCAGACAACACACGAATGGGCTCTTTCAGCAGCCTAAGGAAGGAGGAAAAGAGCAAGAACATGGGCCCCAAGGGACAGCAGCAGCTCTTCTCCCAGCCTGGTATGATGATCCAAAGTGAGTGGCAGCACAGAGACCTGTAAGATGCACTCCCTGTCTCTGGGTTATTAAAACCCTACCTGGCCTAGGAGAGATCAAGTCCCGGTGGTACGGATCTTTTGTCTGCAGGGAGCGAAGTGGTGATATGCATATACCACCATCTGAGCTGCTGTTCTTTAGCTTTTCCACTGAAACCTGAAATGTAAATCCTCTTGAATCTTCACATTTTTAACACCATGAACAGGCCTTCTCGTTTCCCAGAAGACATTGCTTTGGACGTTTTGGGACTAAAAACTTTCAACTAAAAGGTTAGAGGAAGGTTAGGGAATGCCTCATGCTTGTAGTGTACTGCTGACATGAATGCATTAAGAGTAAGAATTGGGAGGAAGAAGGGGAGGATGAAAGGGAGAAAAGAAAGAAGGACAATGATGGAAGGAGGGAAGAAAAACCCTACTGGCCTGAGAGTCAGGAAATGGGTTTTACTTACAACTTGCCGATTATTAACTCAATGACACAGGGCAAGACATTCTCTCCTTGTTTGGATGGAAAATAATTTAAAACCAAAACCTAATGAGTTTTTATCACAGGTGTATAATATGAAGGTCAAATAGGAAGATGAATATGAAGGCCCTTTATCATCCGTGTAACCTAAATAAAATAGGGCCTCATTGAGGCCAGTCTCAGCACAAAGTTATTAAACACACACACACACACTAATCCCCCCAAAAAATCTTAAAAAGCAATATACATTTTTATTGAATGACTCTAAAAATTCAGTGTTCCCAGAAGACTTGGCCTTACATGTTGCTATGGCCTCACCGTTCCATTAATATCACTTAGCAGGTAAAGAAATAGGGCTCAGGAAAGGTAATAAACTTACCCACATCTTTACTAAGTGGCAGAGTTGAGTGTTAAATCTACATGTCAGATTCTCAAGTCTTTGATGTCTCACTAGTGTGTAAAGTATAACCCTTACTTCTTATCTCTGCCTCTCTGTATGTTCCCCTTCCAGAGAGAGTCCTATATCTAGTTCTGAATCTATTCCAAGGTAATCCTTACATATACATGGATTTGACTTATGGCATGAGATTTGATGGGTTGCCCTAGCCACAATTTACCTCCTTGTGATTTAAAAAAGCTTCTGAAATTTCTGTAACTTGTGTCTTTCTTTTGGGTTAGGCAGGGCCATAAAATATTCAGAACTCTTGCTCCAGCTTTTCACATGGGTATCACCAACTGATAATAGTAGACTTTTCTGCCAAGCCCAGGAGAGGTACTAGAATGCTTCTCATCAATGAACTCTAGGAAGCCAGTGCCAATTATATGAGATAGCAGTTGAGAAGAAACCTATTTGCCCGAAACTAAGACACTAACTCCCCAGTGAAAATGCATATAAGTTACCTGTCAAGAACTTTTTTGATTTGGTTGATGGCGCCTTCTTTTGAAAAAGCGTTTTGTCCCTTGGCTTCTGAGACATCACACTCTCCTTGTTTCCCTCTATGTTTGCCATTCTGCCTCAGTTTCCCTCTCTGGCTCCTCTTCATCATCCTAATCTGTGTTAATACCTTCAGATCCTGCTTAGGGCTCCCTTACCTCTCTATCTACATACTCTCCTATGCAACCATCAAGTTCCCAGTTCCCTGGTTTAGACACTTTAGTCCCAAAGTGTCAGTGGATCCCATATCTAGATCTCCCATGCAGATTTATTCTCAATTCCAGATTTAGAATTCATAGACATCTCAAACTTAATATGATGAAGGGAAGGCCTCTAGATTTTCTTTCCAACTTTCTCGTTCTTCATCTCAGTGAAAAGACTCATTATCTTTCTAGTGGTTCAAGCTAAATTTTTCACTTTCCCTCATCACCGTGTCTAATCCTGAAACAATTCCCATTGTCTTTATTCCATGACCTTTATTCCAAATTCATCTTTTTTTTCTATCTTCTCAATCACTATTTCAGTCCAAGTCAGGAACACTGTCCATCTGACATCTGTGATGGCATTCTACCGAGTCTCCCTGCTAGAATTTTTGCTCCTCTCAATCTCATCTCCATACATCAGCCAAATGATCTTTTAAAAATGTAACATTAACACACCAACCTTGTTCATAAAATCTGCAATGGATCTCATTTGCCCTGGCTTTTTGAAACTTTGTCATTGATTTACTTCTTATAGTTCCAACTTTACCTCCTACATGTCTCTCATTTTTCACATTATAATTTGACCACACTAATCTTTCTATTATTTCTTGGAAAAGCCAAACTGTTTCTGCCTCAGAGCCTTTGCCCTGGCTGTTCCCTTTACCTGAGATGTTTTCCCAAAAAAATCCTTTTTGTCATTCATATGTCAGTTTATGAGTTTGCTCTTCTGAGAAGGTTTTCCTGACCACTCAATTTAAAGTAGCCATGTGTATTAGTTTCCTGACTGATTGCCACAAAATGGGTGGCTTAAAACAATAGAAATTAACTCTGTCAAAGTGCTGGAGGCCAGAAGACAGATATCAAGGTATCAGTAGGAGCACACCTCTTCTGAAGGTTCTAGGGAAGAATCCTTTTTGCCTCTTCCAGCTTCAGGGGGAGTTAGGCATTCCTTGGTTCATATCTGCATCATTCCAGTCTCTGCCTCTGTGGTCCCACCGCATTGTCCTGTCTAAAACTCCCTCTGCCTCTGTCATACAGACACATGTGACTGTATTTAGAAATCACCTGGATAATCCTAGATGAGCTCCTTCTCTCAAGACTCTTAATTTAATTACATCTTTTGTCATATAGATAATATCCACAGGTTCCAGGAATTAGGACTCAGATACATCATTTTGGAGCCCACCATTCAGCTCTACCATGCAAAACATACTGCTTGATTTTAACTCTGTTTAACATTTACTAGTATTGTCCTCGTTTATTTCTATATCATTTGTCTGTTAGTTTAACCCCTGGCTCTCTGCCATATCATAAGCATCATGAGAGCAGGAACTATGCCTGCCTTTCACCCTGATGTTAAAAACAGTACCAAGTGCAAGTTTTAAATGGCTGCATTGAGGATTAAATTAAGCCAATAGCTTTTAAACATATTTATTTATTTGCTTCATAAACCTATTTGCTCAAAGGCAGAAGCCAAACAGGTAGACTGAAGTTGGAGGTTGACCTCTTGTGTTTGAAGTAGGTGGGAAGCTTGAAGCTCTGGGTCTAAGCTCTGCTATGCCTTCTGACTGATGATACACAGTCAGATTAGAGAAATTGTCTGAAAAAAAAAAAACACTTTAATATCTGGGTTCAATTTAGTAGTACAGGAGAACTAGGACATAGAGGAACTTGTAGGAAATGGGCTACTGAGCAGACACATTTTTGATAGGTGAGCTGGTGCAGGTGGTAGAGACGTGTGGTGGGGTGCCAGGTCCAACAGGGGTAGCACGTGACCACTGCAGCAGTGCCATACGGGTTAGAGGACTAAAAAGTTAACTTTTACTCTCAATTTGGCCATGTATATTCAATATTCCATGCTCTGTCTTTCTCAAAAGGTATCCTTAGGCTTGGAGAAGACCAAGGCTGAGTATAGGGTTCACTTTGCTCCTCAGCAGGGAGTGGAAGAGGTTAGAGAGGCAAGTGCTTAAAGCCTACGCTCTGCAATCAAACAGACCCGGGAACCAACCCAGGATCACATGGCATCTTGGCCTTACCTCATATTCCCCCCATCTATAACTTAGGAATCACAATAATGCCTATCTCACAGGTATTGAGTATTGTAAGACAATTCACATTAAGCACTTAACTACACCATTGGTAGGTACCTAGGCATAGCTTGCAATAAATTGCAATAACTACCACTTATTAAATATTATTAAATATTTGGGTTTTTAGATGTGAAACTGAGACTATTCTTGCATAATTCTTCATTTCCATTCCTGGCCCTCTAGCAAAACTACTTTTGAATCAGGCCAGAGAAGAATTCACTCATTCATTCACTCATCACTCAGGAAATATTTTTAATTAGCTACAGTGACTCAGAAACCATTCTAGCTGAAAAAGATAAAGAAGTACATACAACACATTTCCTTTCCTGATAGAGCTTGCCTTTTGGTGGTAGAGACAGATAACAAACAAATAAGATTTTTAGGGGAATCCTAGAATCATCCATTCCCTTGCTGTGATTATGCTTCATCTTTTGTTCATGCTCCTGGTATAATGTACACCTTAGGAGCTTAATCTGAACTCTACTCTGCTGATGCAAGGGTCTGTCTTCAAGACAGTGCTCCAGCCCCACAGAGGTGCCACCCTGCCTGCCCACTCCCTGCTTCAGGCCTGCAGTCATTTCCTAAGGGAATCTCAGGGTACCATTCCCATGCAGTCTTTAATGATAAAGGTGATATTGGTACTGTTCCAACAAATTATTTGCAGAGTCTGTGCTAAGTGCTAGGCACCATGTACATTATTTTATACAGATCACTTGTTTAAATCCTCCTATGAACCTATGAGCTAAGTTTTGTTATGATCTTCATTTTAGATGTGAAGAAATGAAAATCTGAGAGATTATGGAACTTGAGCCAAGATGCTGCTTCTGAGTGGCCCAGCTGGCATTTGAAGTGATTCCAGAGCTCTTAGCCTCAATCCCATGCTCCGCTCCCTGCTCCACAAAGACTCAATGAGCACGTGTGATATTCCAGGCTGATGCTGCAAGGAGGGCTGCGGTGTATGTGTTGCCAGGCTGGTCTGCCCATAGCTGACTGATGCCCACAGGGCAGGACTCCATGCCCCAGGGCCTGGTGCTGCTATGCCCAGGCCAACTGCTAACTTTGCTTGTATGAAGAGAATTGCCTGTGCTTCCTCAGGATTCTCTCTAAGAATGAGAACCTGCCACCTGCCACCAGGGCTATATAGCTTCAAAGGAGAAAGAGGAAATGGTTCCACAACTTAGTGGTTGGGAAACTTTGGGCAAGTCATCAGGATTCTCTGAGCCTCACATTCCTTACCTGCAAAAGGGCACTAAAAACATAGGTGTGTGACAGGATTAATGGAGATAATGCAGGAAGGCACTTGGCACAATATCTGACACATAGAGAGAAACAGAATGCTAGGGAGGAAGGGAGGGAAAAGATAGGGTTTAAATCCAAGCTCATTATCACCTATCCTTGGCTAAGCTTTTTCTGTCTGTACTTCAATATGCCCATTTACTAAATGTTTGGACTTCTGAAGAGTACCAACCTCTCAAGTCCTTTACATCCCAGTCTCTAGAAGTCTCTGGATCTCTGTAGAACAAAGAGACCCCATTTAATAAGTAGAGTCCCGCCTCATTGCCACTGCCAAGTCTGTGCCTCAGAAACAATAACTTAAGAATGGTTTCTGTACAGAAAAAAAAAAACTCCAGGAAATTCAGCCTTTATTTTTAAGGCTAAATAATATTCCCGTGTGTGTGTGTGTGTGCGCGCGCGCGCGCGCGCACGCACGCGCGTGTGCACACTTGCACCACAATTATTTGTTCAACTATGGACAGAAACTTGGATTGCTTCTACATTTTAGCTGCTGTGAAAATTTTTTTGACTGTCTTTACTTTCCTTTCATTTTATACAAAAAAATGGGTCTAGCCACATATTTTATGTTGAAATCAGGATAGAAGTATGCACAGGTGTGTGATTCTCTGCAAGTGGTGAGGTATTTCTAGATATTTCATTCCTTGTGGGATGTTGGTGAACAGCATCATGGGATTGTAAAGCTCACGGCTTGGGTCAGGCACATGTTCAGCAATCAGCAGGAAGAAGACTGCCTTCTTTTGGTTCCTTATATACTCAGCTTGCCCCACAAAATTTTCACAAGCTGATCCTTCTGCCTCAAACTCTCTCCCCACCCTCTTCACTGAATTAGGCCCTTATCTTTGCATCACTGTTTAATCCCACGTGCCCCCAATAAGATGTTCCTGGACTCCTTGACTGGGTCAGTACCCCCCTCTCATTATGTGTGCTCCTAATACGGTGATCTTGCCTTCCTAAGAGTTAACATTCCCCAAGACTTAGCAGTATCTGGCCCATAGCACGTACTCAGAAAATATTTTTATAACAGATGAATGTATGAATGAATGATAACTCCAGAAAATTAAAGACAATCCTAATTCTCAAATTAGGGGCCTGGCACTTGTCTGCTCCACGTGCCTCCACCAGTCCTCTTCAGTCTCCATCCCAGCACCTCACCTCTGCACTCCCAGCCCTGGCATCCTCTCAGGCCCTCAATCTTCCAAGTGGGGCCTGCAGCGAAAGCAGGAGGAAAGAAACTACAAGCCTAGCTAGGGTTTAAAGATGGGCTCACCTGAAATTGCACAATTCTTCCCCCAGGCTCAGCAGGAATGCAGCATTTGGAGAAATTACACCTCCGAGCTGCCAGGATATATTCAAACAGCCAAGAAGAGAAGTTGGCCCAACTGCGACACATTCAGAGAGCAGCAAATATGCACAGTGAGCTCGCAGGGAAAGCATTTTCATTTCTCAGAGGACCGTCCAAGAATGTCTGCCTATCTGGAGGTCCCTTCTCCTTGGTCCTAGGGTAATCTTATAAATGGTTTCCAAAACCAGTATTGTGGATGGGAGGAAGAAGAGGAGCTGTACATGTAAATGACTGCCAAAGAGTCAGGGCTTATTATAATAGTGCAACCGTGACTAGCTGGTCCAAGGAAATAAACAGTGATAAGAGCATGAATTCTGGGATTTGCATACAAGGGTTCAAATCCTGGCTCTGACACTTACTAGCAGTATAACTTTGGGCAAGTTTCCTCCCCTCTGTGTGCTTCGGTTTTATCATTTATAAAGTGGGGATGATTATTTGGTACCCTTCCTTATAGGATTAGTTTCAAGATTTAATTAGTTAATACATGTAAGCACTTAGACAAGTGCCTCACAAGTAGTAAGTGCTTAATAAATAGAAACTTCTCATTATTTAGGATAAAATTGGCAGAACATTTGACTAGAGAAATGATTCTTGAATATTTCCATTTCATAGTCTTATAAAATTAAAACATTCCTTCCTCCTTATTTTCAACTTTTATTTTACATATTATAGGTATTAAAATGATCAACTATATAATTTCATTCCATAAAATAAAGCACACTATACAGCCTCAAATGAAGGATGGACAGAAACTTTGAAATAATAAGCATATTTAGCTTTATAATAAACTAAAACTAAAAGCAGATATGCTGCCGTTGGTTGAAGCCATATGGAATTATAAGCTAGATGAATTAGACTGTCTGGAAGCATACATCTTCTCGGTCATCCCTCTCTGATATTCCTTGCTCCCAGGGCCACCCTATTTCCTTCCCATCACTGGTTACTTCACAATGTAATTGCCTCTTCACTTCTCTCACTCTCCCACCTCCTACCAGCAGTCTCCATCTCTGTCTGTCTCTCTGTCTGCCTCTCCCTTTGCCTCCTCTCTTTCCCTAGAAGGAAAAGCCACTCGGCCCCCACGTCTTGTACACTGTAGCAACTTCATGAATATTGACCACTGTTCTGCTGTTCTTATTGGTGCTCTGTCCATTGGCCAAAGCTAACTAACACAATTGCCCAGATTCTCAGGAAAGAAAGAACAAGAATGCCGGGGCTTTTCTGCATCTGGACCACTGCCGCCACCACTTTACATGTGAAGATTCTCAGAACCTGAAAGATAGAGGTGACCTGTCCAAAAAGCAGGCAAGTCAGAAGCAGGCTCAGGTCTCTACTACCGAATCCCTGATAAAATTAAAGCCTCTCTAAGTACTTGCAAATTTCAGTGCACAGTCGCATTTTATTTAATATGGCTAGTCTTGATCTCTAGTTACTTTTTCCAGATAATTAGTTGCCTCCTCTACTGGGGCTATGTACATTCCAATTCACCACAGCCTGTTGCATTCCCCATTTCCTCTCACACTGACCTGCTTCACTCTTTCCTACAACTCGCCTGGCCTCTGAGGCATCTGAGCTTTAACCTCCATCTACATGCCTGTGCTTAGAAATTCAATCAGTGCAAGTCTGGTCCCTGCAGGCTGCTTCCCATTTAAAGAGTTGGCCTCCTTGGATACTCTGGAGAACCAGCCATTGCCCAGTGCTTAAGGCAATCCATCTAGTAATCCCCAGGCCTGGGGCCCCCTCCCTCTTCTCTTCCACGTCATGCTGGTTTTTAAATTAATTGTTTCACGTGTAATAACCTTATTTTCTCTAGTGGATTCTAAAGTTGTGGGATGGAGTCTCGATCTGTCACTTCTTTGTATTTTGCATGTCACCTGACTTAATAAGGATAAACTTCTACACTTTCAGAATCCCCTGGGGAGCATGCTGAAAGACACTGCACTTGTTCAGGTGGAAGGATGAGAAGGTTTTAGGAACCCTGGAATGAGATTTCTAAAACTGGATCACAACCTAAACAGCAAACGCCAGGAGCGCCTTATCAAACTCAGCCGGAAGCCAGGCACAAGGTCATTCAGGAGATCCTTGTTCCCTGCACCAGAGAACACAATGTGGGGTGGCTCAGCTGGCCACTGGAGAATCAAACTATTCACAGCTTAAACATTTGATCTCAAGTTTTATACATGGTTCTCAGCTTCCCTCATCTTGCTCAGCATCAGGACTGTAAGAAGTAATGTATACAGGGCAGGGTTTCTCAGTCTCGGCACCAGGGACATTTTGGGTTGATAATTCTTTATTATGGGGGGAAGAGTGTTTAGCATCATCCCTCACCTCTAGCCACTAGATGCCAGTAGCAGCCATCCCTCCCCCAAGCTGTGACGATTAAAAATATTTCCAGACATTGCCACATGTCCCACGGGGGCGCAAAACTGCTCCTGGTTAAAAACCACTGGCCTACAGTGGAATAAAAGAATTGAAATCCCAGCTCTCACACTTACTAGCTATGAAGATGGGCATGTTACTTACCTCCTGGACATCAGTTTTTTCACTGCAAAAAGGATGTAATGGTAATGATAATAATAATACTGTTATTAACTCTCGAGATCATTGAGAGAGTTAGATGAATTAATGCATGTTCTCAGAGCAGTGCCAGGAACAGAATAAGAGCTACGCAAGTATTGGCTGTATCACCTAGTCAGACCCCTTTTCTTTCATTGTCGCCAAGCTTGATGCAGACCCATCACTCAAATGACAAACCTTTTGGGGCCAGTTTGCCAAACTTTACAAATCTTGACATTTAAGCTCCTTTAGTTCTATTATCTGAGAGCTAGGAAAGTAAAAGGCATAGGAAATTATTTCCTCTCAATTTCAAAAGAGACAGTGAGAAAGAAAGTAGAATGTGAATTGAATCCCCAGAGTCTATATGTGAGAAGTTCTTTTTACGTCTAAGGATTTTATATTGTTTCTCCTGGAAGGGTGGACAGATCAACTCTGCCAACATAAACTGAAGCCACACTGGCTCCTTTCAGTCATGACCTGTGATGTTTCTCTTTCTCTTTTTCCCCTCCCTCTCTCCCCTTATGTGTGTGTGTATGTGTGTCTGTCAGTGTCTGTCTGTCTGTCTGTCTCTGTCTCTCTGTCTCTCTCTGTCTCTCTCTGTCTCTCTCTCTCACTCTCTCTGTCTCTCTCTCTCTCTCTCTCTCTCTCTCTCTCTCTCTCTCTCACACACACACACACACACACACACACACACACACACACACACTCAGGAGAAGTAGGAAAGAAGAGATTTAGACATGTTTTTGCTTTGACAAATCTACCATTGATCTAAGAAGCTGAAGATCTATCTGTTGGCTCTAGAACCACAAATTGGAAAAGACATCCTAACTCATTTGTTTTTCATGAGTTATTTTTATTCTGCCTTCAGAGTTAGTTAGGGCCAGCAAACAGTGGCACTGGTTTGTGGGACAGCTTTATATCTAAGAGACTTTTACGATGTCAGCACCTACTCTCATTCCTTAAACTAGAAGGAGCGACCTCTGTGTTCTTGTGAGGAGCCCAAATTCCGGGCCATTCCACCAACTCCATGGGGAGAGGCAGCATGGGGGGCTGAGTGAACTGTGAACATCCACCACGGCTCAGTGCAGGAATCCAGGGGTGAGAAATGAGATTGCAAATACCACTCTGGCAGCATTTTTCATCAGAGGAAGAGAGGGAAGGCCTAGGGGTTCTCACGGGAGCCTGAGAAAATCAACACAATTCAGGGGCAGGTTTTCAAGATGGGAAGAAAAAAAAGCAAAAAAATGAAAAAAGTTTTAAGAAAGATAATGACCCAAGAAACAATATAGGCACAATAAATAAGAGATTGCCAAGCTGCAATTGCAGGTTGGAGGTTAGGTAAATTCTTATACATAACAAACAAGCAATTTAAATGACTCCTAGACTGTCTCCCAGGCATCATTTGAAGTACCACCTTAAATTTGTTTTGCAGCAGTTGCCATGCCAACGGAAGACTGTGTTCCAAAGGGTAAATGGGTACTCCACCCCCAAGCTGCCTTGCACCTGATGCTTCAAACATGCTGAGTTTCTCACTGTCCCCCAGGCTTTTCATGATGCTTCTCATCCTCCCAACACCCTCAAAAGTTGTCTCTGGGGTAAACTATTCTACACCCTGAATCCTTCTCTCTCCTAGGCACTTAGAACACTCTGTTCACATCCTTGCGTGTTGCATGCTGACTCTGGGACTAGACCATGAGCCCCTTATCCTGACATGGCAGGGAATGCATGTAGTCCATCCTTGAGCCTAGCCTGGTGCCTACAATTACAGCAAGTGGTACGAAAAGTTGGATTGGTGAATGGCAAAAAAGGTGCCTCAGAAACCATATCTATAGCACAGTGTAGCTTTCAGGTTGCATTATTTTTTATAAAGCTACACCTAATGGATCGAAGGAAATGTCTCACACAAGAATAAATGCCTAATAAATATTTGTTGAATGGATGAGCAAATGAATAAATAAAGTAATGAACATCATAGGAACTGGGTTTTTACAATAATTTTCTCTTTACTAACCTCTAATATTTACTTGTTGAAGACTAGATGCCATTTCACAACAGAATTAATCACATAAACAGTAGTTACTAATTACTGATTGTCAGCTACCTGCCAGGTTCTGTTTTAAGCTCTTCACTGGCAGTGTCTCTAGTTGTCACAGTACCCTGTAAGGTTGTTCCATCCATGGTGGAGAAAATTGAGTCTCGGGAAAGGGAAGTACATCCCCTTCTACTACCACCAACACACAATGAGATAGGAAGCAGCAGAGGTGGATTTTGAATGCAGGTCTATGTGATCTCCAGGTCCCTTCCCCATCCCCAGCAGAGGCTAAGTGTCCAGGCTCCAGAACAAGCATTCCAGGCCCAAATGCTAGCCTCGCCTCATAGTAGCTCTGTAACAGTGAACAAATAGTTTAATCCCTCTCAGTCTCTAGCTTCTCAATAATCATTTCCCTTCTCATGGTGTTGATGCAGAGAGGAAAAAAGCCACGTACTTGAAGCACTTACTCCGTGTCTGGCACAGAGAAGACAGTTGGTGACTAGGAAAAGAATGGTTACTGGCGATATTACTGGGACTTGCACAAAGCAGCATGCATTTTCCAATTTTGGATATTGGAAAGGATATCCTCAGGGACAAGGATCAGCTCCATAATTACATGATTCCATACACAGTAATTTAGGCGGTAGATTCTCCAGTTAGCAAATGCCCCTCACTCTCTTCTTCTCTTGGGAAAAAAAGAAATGCCATCATATGGGGACATATTTGGTTAAATATTTATATAAATATATATACATATGCTTATTTACTTTTGGTTTATTTATGTTGTTCTTAATGTTTTAGAATCTTTGTTTTTATTCATTAGTGACAGTATCTCTTTCTTTAGCAGACCTTGTTTCTGTCCTGCTTCATCAGAGCTTCTTTTTGCATCACAGATGCCCATCAACATTCTTTCTGACTTCTCTCTAAATTAGTGGCATAGTCTGAAAGCAGAAGGCAAGGAAAATATCACGGTAAGGATGACAATGAGAAAGAGGAAATAAGGGGAAAGAACCAGAATCCTCGAACACAACCCCATGCCTGCTGACTATGCTACAGCTGTTTGTGGACTTGGGCTTGCCTCGAAAAATTGGGAAAAGAGGACTTTTAGGACCATTCTGTGCTGAAAATTTCTTCTACTGTATCTCAGATTCTAAGCCTCCAATTGTCAAATGCTCTTGTACTGATCAACTTGTTAAAAGACAGTGCTCAACAGCTCCTGAACTTGAATTTTGGACACACCTGAGGATGGAGTAGCTGAGAGTATGCACGGGCAGCACAAAATTTTGATTGAAAGCTCTTATTAGAGTCTTTGTAACTAAAGATAATTAGTTACACCATAGTTGTACCACCATAAGGACCTCCTGGATGGAGGTTCCTACTGCTTGATTTCTGCATCATCCTTCAACTGCCTTAAAAAGCACTGGGAGGGAGGAGAAGCAAGTGAATTCTTCAAGGGAGATTTAGGAAATGAGTGCAAGACACATAAGAAATAAATGTCTCAGCCGTGGAGCAAATGAAGCCAAACAGGAATTAGCTGTGATGGAAGAGCAGCTTCATCTGAGAAGTGAATCCTCTGATTGTACACCTGAGGGAGCTGGTGAGGAGCTCCTGACACAGTACATAATGCTTGTAAACAGGATGCCCTCCAGGGCAGTTGGAGGCCACTTCTTAGACTTCCTATGTAAATTTCCTGGTACTCAGCACAGCAAGGCAGACATAGTAGGTGAACTATACCTATTGCCAAAATATTGTATCTTTTTTGAATCAGAAGCTTTTATCTCCATATAAATGTTTAGAGGAAATATAATTCTTGAGACACCAGAATCAAGAGGTTAGAAATAAGAAGAAAGGACTGCGTTCAACTGTCATCCTTACTACTAATTATACAACCTTAGGAGAGTAAGGCTACCTTGGTCCTTCCATGTATAAAATGGGAATAACACTAAGATCTACCTTGTAGAAGGGAGTGAGGATTGAAATGTGAATAAAGCACATTGCATAGTGGTGATAAGAATAAAAAAGTCAGATGTAGGAATTTCTGTGATTTGGTTGGAGAAAAAACATTTTAGTGTTTGGTAGGTAGAGGAGGTGTCCAGTTTTCCATTTTGACTAAGGCATTTGTCTTTCAAAAGACAAGTTTAAGGTGGATTTAATAATAGACATATGTTATATAGTAAATTTCTTTGTCACAGAAGATTCTGGTCAGTGACCGGCTGGTAAATGTTCTTCAACTGACTCTCCAAAAATATTTATGCATATATAAAAACATAAGTTTACTATAAATTTTACTAATATAAAGACTATGTAGCACACTATAAATAATAATAAAATATATGATATTCATTATGTTAGATTCTAGTTGATTGTCAGAGAAGGCATTTTTGATTTTTGCTTCCCTCTTGTATTTGTAGCGATTCAACCTTCATTTAACATATAGTTCTAGTATAATAGCTACTGATAGGACACACTTTTAAGTGTAATCTGCATTATTAACACTTTTTCCATTACCTGCTTAGCTATATACAATCAACATAACAATGAATCCAGCTACAACTTGTAGCCTTAGCCAATTTTCTGATGCAAATACTCCCACCATGGCCAGCTTCTAGCTACTAATGTCAATGAATTGAGTTGAGGACAGAATATTCAGTGTCATACCATTGTATAGTATTTTACTATACAGATATAATAGATTTAAATAACCTCAAAGGCAGAGATAATGTTAAATATAGTAAAATAATTAGGAAGTGATACACACTGAGTCTTTATAACCTTTTTTTTTTAAATGTAATTTATTTAAAGTTTACATTTAATTTTAAATTCTAGTGCATTTAACAATTGGCTCTTAAAATTCCTCAAAATGTAAGAATTGTCTCTGCCAGGAAGAGGTGATTACTGGACACTACCTTGAGAGAGAAACCTCTGTCTGACCCACAGAGCTAAACCTTTTATACCTAAAGGAACTTTTCAATTACTTATAGCCTCACCTCACATATTTGATTTCTTCCATCCATTCTGTCCTCTCATTGTCTAATTGTTCAGCCTCTTCCTCTGTCCTTTCTCTTTACTCCTGTTGTCACCTCCCTAACTAATTAATGCCTTTGCCACTTCACATTTGGACCACTGCAGAACCCTCTCATTTCCTGCCTTGCGTTCTTTCTTCCTTTGCGTCATTCTAGATTCTCTTCCCAGATTCAATTTCCCCACATGCTCCCTTAGGCCAGTTTTCTGCTTCAAAGTCTTCAATGATCCTTTTAAGACTGTAGGAGAGTTCAAAACCTTTAAAAGTTCTGGAGATGGCTGTAGAACAATGTGAATGCACTTAATACCACAGAACTATACACTTAGAAATAGTTAAAATGGTGAAATTTATGTCGTGTATGTTTTACCACAATAAAAAAGAATCCTTAGAAAGACAACTGAGGCCCTAAACCATCTCCTTTGTTTACAGCTTCCTAAACTGGCCCTTCATTTCTGTTATCACTGATACTAGCTTAGGCTCACTCATCTCACATGCCAGGTGCTATGCTGAGTAGCCTACATCAATCCTTACCATAACCCTATAAAGTTAGTACTGTTACTGCCACCATTTTGCAGATGAGGAAAATGAGGTCAAACACCTTAAAGAAAGTCACTGCCCAGAGTGTTGGTTCGATACTCACATTACTAGCTATGCATATGTAACAGCTCCAACCTCCCCATTTCCCTCTGATATCTTTCCATCTAAAGGCCAGGACCAGGGTGAGTTAAGTGAGGTACTACCATTGGGCATACAATTTAAGAGGATGATAAAGATAAATAATATTTTAAGATAGTATCTTAATATTCAAAATTAATGCAAAAATCCATAGTGAGTAAAATATCAAAATTTTAAATATGGACAATACCTAACTTAGACACTTAGACAACTCTCACTCACCTTACCCTAATCCTGGCCCTGATTACATCAAATCTTATTTACCAAAGCAGGTGATGGCCCAGTGCTCATAATTTGCCAATTTGATTTTTTTTGAAATATTGCATTGAAATATAATTTATCTCAATTACTGAGTTTTTTAGAGTCCCAAAGCAAGCACCTCACTTGCTTTGCCTAGTTCTGGCCCTGCTGTCCTGTCAACTAGAAAGGAAGACCCATATCTTTCTTTTTCCATCCCCTCTCCCCCTATTCTCTTAGGTTCTGTTGGCCCTCATGCTGGTTCTACCACAGGGAATGTCAAGCCCTAGAAAAATTTTTTTAAAGAAGTCCATAAGAACTATTGGTATGCCTGGGTATCATCATGTCAGTAAGAAAGGAAATTGACCTTTCTAGCTAAAGTTTTCATGAGAACTTTATAACTTATGTACCACTGGAACACTCTTTGAAAACGTTAGCCCAACAGTGATGTGATTTATTTATTGCTGAAAACACAACCACTGGCCTTCAGGGCTAGGGGAAAAACAAACTGCCTTTATTCATTTTTTTTAGTTTTGGAGATCATCTGGAGCCAGTTTGTAGAAAGGAATGTTTCTTAGCGTATTCTTTAGGTAAGAAAGTATCCTCATGGGAAATTGTATTTTTAAATGATGAAATATCTAGGGCTTTTACACACACACCCATACACATTCAAGACATCTAATTAAATAAAAGAAGTGGCATAACTCTGTTGTAACTTTACCAAAAGGTCCAGAGTTGTAATCAAAACACTGACTTAGTTCTGGGCTCAATGCTTTTCATGAGTTCCAGCCAGGCAGGCCTAAGCAGGGCTCAATAGAAAAGGATGTTGGGGCAACCCAGAGCACCAAAGGGAGGTGCTTTTATTAATGCAAAAAACTGGAAAGACAAAACATAAAAGGAACAAAACAAATAAGTACATACATATCAGAGCTTGCAAGCAATGAGTGACCTCTAGGCATACAAAAACAAAGCGGGCCACAAAATCTGCATGGACCTGATGCCACAGTGACTTTTTAAACAATGAGTGACTTGGAGCTGGACTTGAGCCTACAACAAAAATACTGGAGCATTTAAACATTTTTTTTTTCCTATGAGAGAAAGACTAAAAAAAGTCCTTCATTGTCCTAGAGTTGCAGCACAAAAAGACTGCAATCTTTCTAGAGTTACAGGTGGGAGAAATAGTTACACACAGACATCAAAACCCACAGCCTACATCACGTGATGATTAGGTATATGGACCAAACTGACATGTGGCATGGAAACTCCCAGTTGAGAAAAACACATAAAAATGAGTACAGGAGAATCAAATGTTAAATTGCTCAATAGGAATATTTCTATAACTAAAAACCTAAAGGATTTGCGAAGAAATCTCCATCCCACCTCATTCCCAACACCAATAATAAGTCCAGTGATTTTTTTAAAGATAATCTGCACAAGAAAATAAAGTACCATTAGGAAGAATCAGCTGATACAACAAGTAAGAAAATCAGCATTTTAGAAACTGAAGATTGTCATTGATAGGAACTTTGAAATGAATGAGTTTAAAATCATCAGATAGATAAGGCATAGAAACCTTAGTGGAAGAACAGGTATTATCTTTAAAGGATCATGAAGATTTGAAAGAGTACCGAATAAAGTATTGACAACAGAACACAGTCATTAAAATTAAGACCTCAGTCAGCTAACTGAACAACATATCAAATACATATGGAAAAGGAATTGGTGAACTGGAGTTGAAGAAACTTCTCAGAATATAGCACGGATAAAAAGATAACATAAAACACTTACAAGACAACAGGGACATATTCTAAACTGATGCTTCACAGAAGGTCCAGAAGAAAAATGTAGGGGAGGGCAATTTTCAAAGAGATATAGCTAAGAACTTTCTAGATTTGAAGAGATACTAATATTCAGTTTGAGAATGTACTTCAATTCCAACCTAGATAAATTTAAAAACTTTTTTGGCTTAGCAGATTTTTTTTAATTACTTGGAGAAAATCTTTTTTGAAGTTAATTGAGTCCCTAAGACTCAACCCAAAGCCAGTAGAAGCAGCCGTGTTGCTCAGAACATCATGGCTCACCAGCAAGTCAGGGCCTTGAAGGAAGCAGACATAGTTGTGACCACCTGTTTTGGAATGGGCTAAGAGATTCAGCCCAGATAAGTCATTGATAGTATTAAAATCACATTCAAAGAGGAATATTAATATGGAAACCAACTTGCTTTTCAGATACCGTCCCACATAGCACCTTTGTAAAATGCAAAGTTATTTATAAATGTCTATAATGTTATCTAATCATTGCTTTAGCCACTGGTAATTATGCACATGACGAGCAATGTGCTAAGCACTATGTAAGCATTTTCTCATTGAATCCTTACAATAACCTTTTAAGATGGGTGTGTGTGTGTGTGTGTGTGTGTGTGTGTGTGTACACACACATGTAAATGCAGAGTTTAAATATAGGTAAGTGAACTGAGACTTAAAGGAGGATCTTGCCCATGGTCTCAGAGGATACTGGAATTGAGACTCATCTCAGTTCTGCTTGATGCCAACTGCTTGATGAGTTTAGCTATTATTCAATGTGCAGAACACAGAGGACATAGATTACAACTATTAAACAAAATAAATAAGATTGTCCCTTAGGAACATGTAAACTGTAAGAACTTTGAAGGATTGCTGTCCTGGATCCAGCTGGTCACCTGGAGAAGGTCAGCCTTCCTGATGGCCAATGACTCCTACACCTGGGCGGCAGAGTGAAACTCTGAGGGGCAGGACCAGCGTCCTCTCAAAGGACAGAACTAAGTGGTTACACAGGCAGGCTTGGGGTACTGATGGTAGAAAATACATTAGCAAACTCATGCTGAGGGTTCATAAATATTGTTCGGCAGGGAAAGAGAAAGACAGCCTGTTTATTTTGAGCATGGAGTGCATTATATTCATTTTTTAAAATGTCAGGCATATGCACATAATATATGCCTGCTTGTTTTCCAGCAATATGCTTTTTCCATAGAACAGTGTATTAAAAATAAATTGCTAATGGAGACACAAGTGAATGAATTAGAGAGTCAAAGGGAAATACCAACACTGTCTCTAGGTAAGCACAACTCGCAGGCTTTTTCCAGAAGATTCAAGCAGCTTAATGTAAGCCCAAGTGGGCTTCTCTGCACAGGTATCACTAGACACTATTTTTTCCATATGCTCTCTCCAAATGCACGATAAGCACTATGTTGATGTCAGTGCTTTTAGCAAGCCTTCTATTTTTCACACTGCAAAGAAATCCAATTTATTCTTTGTTCAAAAAAGAGTGGAATCATAGCTGTCTCTGTAGGAACTGATGAAAACATTGGCAAAACTTTCAGATAAAAGAGATCAAATTGTTTACCACCTCATAAGAAAAAGGTATGTAAACATATATTCCATTTCATTTTCTCTCACAGCCACTTTGAAAGACAGGAGCAGATTATGGGGTGGGAGTGGCTCTGATACTCTTTTAGTGGAAAAACCTTTTAAAAAAGCAATTCAGCATTTTAATCATTACACCAGGTCCCCTGAAAAAAAGTATTTAACTTTCACTTTTTCATTTCTTTCCTTGCTCCATGATGGTTTTTCCTGTGCTGACAGAAACAGATTTCTGGCTCTCCAGCTTCCTGCTTGCTCTTTCAAGGGGTGACATAATCAATTTTTTAAAAGTTCTTTCTCTTTGTCTAAGGTACCCATATGCTTGGCTGAAGATTATAGGTTAAACTCCACTGAAAGTAATTGAATTATTTTGTCCTTACATTTCTGGTCAATATCCCTGTCTGTGGATTGAGACTTTCTCCTGAAATTCTGCTTTCCTAATGCTACTTCCAGACTGAGATGTGTGCTCGAATGTAAAAGCAAAAAAATTGCTGGCTTGGCAGTAAATGGAAATAGAGAAAAATTTAAATGTTACTCCTTAGTTTTTCAACTGAAATTTCTGAATAAATATCAAGCCCGCCCTCACTCCTCCCCAGTTATCATGATCCAATTTCTCTTAGTTCAGCCTGACCTCTGGGAAAGATTTTGTATACAGTGCTTGGAACTTCTTATTGCCCGTGATTGCTTGCAACAAAAGTCATAAGCTGGTGAGCATGGCAGAAAGGAGATGGAAAATTTCCTTCAGCACCTAGAGCTAGTATAGTTCTGCTGCTCTTTTCTAAAGGCATTTGACCTGACGGGGACAGACACGAAGAAAGAGTTCAGACCATGAGGACAACCAGTCTAAATTCACATAAAAGACACCAAGACTTAACTGGTCACATGGCAAATGTGACTTAGTTCCCAATCATTACTCATTATTAATCAATCACCACACTGTTCCCCAGTAAGTGCCTCATGATGGTTCTCTAAAGAACTCTCCAGATGATCTTGATTTAATCACCTTCTTTTTCTAGAGTGTTCAGGTAGATGACCTGTCCACCTAACAAGGGTCAAGATATAGTAGTAAAAATTTAGAATAGCAAGATAGAAGGACCAGGTCCATGAATCCACTCTGCCATAAGCAAGTCTTTTGCTCTTGGCCAAATCACTTGCCCTCTTTAAACTTCAATTTTCTAATCTAGAACAAGTAGAATGTGTTTGATCAGATGTCAATCAGATGACTCAAGGACCTCTGGGAGGGTCATGGTAATAGTGAGAGGGCCTCAAACTCATGCCATTCTAAACAGTGTTTAAACATTAAATGAATAACAAATGTTGCAAAGTAAATAAATGTTGTTATAATGAATAAATCAATAAATACCACAAATAAAGTGGTTATTCTTTATCTCTTCCAGCCTCAGCACCCTCATGTTAATAGCATAAAAAATGAAGTCTATCCCACAGGATTTTTGTGAATATCAAGTGAAATAATGCATGAAAAGGGCTTGTACAGGTCCTGCCTGGCCCATGGAAGCACTCTATAAAACACAGAGGAGGAGATGGCTTTCCAGGATTTGGGACAAAGACAATATTACTTAACATAGGCACAAACTCTGGCTTCTCCTGCGGTCGGGGATGCTAAGTGTGAGCCAAAAAGTAGGAGAGTATGACTTTTTAAAACACTCTTATGTTTTAGTGCATAGGTAGTAAGTTCCAGGACATAGTTTGAAAACTGGTTATATAAGTGCTGGAGGGCAATGGTATTGTAAAAATCCCACTGTTTTCTAACAGAATTCTAAACTCCGTAACTGGCTCTGTCCTGTAGGTCACACTGTTTTCAGTAAGTTTCCATATTTTTGACTGGTTAAATTGAAAGTTTAATTCTATAGAGACTGTGTGTTTGGCATCTTTCTTCCAGCACGTATCCCATTTAAAGGAAGGAGACAACATTATTACTATCATATGAGAATCCACACTTGTCCATTACAGAAGAGCCTCACATTTTTACCCATTTCCCATTTGCCCTGAGAACACTCATTGGTGGCACCTATGGCTACAGCATTTACCCTGAGATAACTCATGGAATACAGTCCTAACCTTACCCCAAGTTTGCCACAAAATACTTTGTTTTATTATTATTTTCGCATCGCTCTAGTATTTCGATAGTCTTTGCAAACAAATGACATCATTCTATCTACAGTGTTCTGCTTTTAGTAGTAGTATTTCCATTTATAAAGTATAGTAATTCTGCATCACTGAAAATGTCAAATCCTAGAAAACATAGCATTCTTACATGTGATGTTAACATCATTTTCGAATAATTGTTAGTCGAAGACGCATTTGATGAATCTGATTTATGTATACCTTTCTGTTACATTAGGATTAGAGATAAGCTCTGTTTGGAAATAACTCCAAGAACAGTTTTTATATTTTATTTTCACACTGAAACTAGTCAGATTTGCTTCAGCCTCAAAGAGTGTGTTTATGTAAAATTAAATTTATGCTGAGCAAGCTGTGCTTTTTTTATTTCCCTAAACAAAAAATGGGTTAAAAGGTTGGGAACCAATGGAGAAAATGAGCCAGAAGTTTTCTTCTAATCCTACAACATGATAAATTTTAGAGTTAAATGCAGCCATTATACAAATGGCACTTTCAAGAGAGTTCTGGGAAGAGAAATGCATCAGTGCTAAATGGGGTGGTCATGTTCAATACTGTTATCACCCAGCCTTCTGTGATCAGAAAAAACTTCTGGCTCCGTAAAGCAATACAGAGATATCTGTTTCATTCCCAATATTGCCAATGATGCCAAAGTCCACCGGTTTCTCAGCCCAGAAACTTAAAAAGGATCTTTAATTCCTCCATTTCCTTCTTGTGCTAATGTCCAATCAGTTCTGTCAATTTCCCTGAATTATTTCTCAAATCCATCCTCGTGTCCAGCTTCATATCCTAGACTACAAGATCACCACTGGCCTTTCTCTTTTTACCATAGTAGCCTAACCCTCCTGCTCCCACCCCTCTTCTGCCTTCCCAGATCTCTCTCCACTTTGCAGTCAGAGTAAACTCTTACATTGTACTTAGTTGATGTCATTCTCCTGCTTGAAATTCTCCCAAGAAGTTCCTATGTACTTCAACAGTGTATAGAGCCTTATATGTTTTGACTCCTGTCCTTTACCACCACCATGATCTTATCTTTCTCTCCTCTTCAGCCACCATGTTCAGTCACACTGGCCTTCATTTAGTTCTTCAAATGCATCAAGCTCTTCCTCACTTCAAGGTTTCTTTGTAGGATATTGCCTCTGGCTGGAATAATCTTTCCCTCTCACTTTTCATATGACTAAAGCTGACATCCTGCCTTGCAAAAAGACCTCCCCTGATCTTTCTGTCTAAGGAAGCTCGGTATCTATCCCACCACTTTGCGTGCTTCTTGAAAACACTGATTATTACTGATAACCATTCATGTATTCGCTTCTTACTTTTTTGTTTCTACATATTAGATTATAAACTCCTTGAGCATAGGGGCCTTGCAAGGCTTTTTATTCGGTTTTGTTTTTATTGAAGCATCTCCAGAGTTTAGAGTAGGGCCTAGCACTCTAAAAGTCTACAATGAATGTTTGTTGGAACAACAGAAGAGATCACCATGGTGATTATTTCTAATGATAACTTTCAGTGTTTATACAAATAAAATTCAGTGTGGGTTATCAAATGGCTGTGGAACCTTTCCCACTTAAGGGCCTTCAGTGTTCAACTGTTCAAGAGTATAGCCACTAGTGGCATATATCTTCTATGTCATAGGCCATTCTCAGTGTCACAGAAAGTTCTGTTAGACAGTGACACTCTAGGCATTGGGTTGAGTCAACCCCTTCTAGAACTAACATGATGAACTGACTCCTCAGTTGCTTCTCAGTTATTACAGGAAATAGTTATCACCTGAAGTGTTACACAGTTATTCTCCACTATGAAACTATTTCACTTATAATCCTCAGTCAGCTTGGTTTACTAGGTATGAAAAATGTGATTGACAGCGGGGAGCAAGCCTCTCACTGAGAAGTATGAAAATGTGGAGGAACTCCTACAACTTTATTCAAAGGGTTTCTTTTCACTTCAGCTATAAAAGCCTGTGGAAAATACTAGTCTTTTCTCACCAGACTATTGTTTAATATTTATCCAGGACGAGGAACTATGCTGAGTGCATGAGCTGGAGCTCACACTGTTCTCTGCCTTTTGGGACTTACCATTTAATTAGACAGATGGGGAAAAATACCCAAGTGTGGTTCCCAATCACATTTATGAATAATAAGCTGGATTGTCACTTCTGGGAGGATGTCGCACTGACAGGAGGATACAGCGTGCAGTGTCTATTATTGTACTGTGCAATGAGTCCCCACCACCTCTGCTCTGAGCCGGTACCAGGACTCCAGTGCTTGCTTGCAATACAACTGCCTCTGGCTTGCACTCAATTTGGCCTTTCAACTCTAGCTGAGACCTTCTTGTCTTGAGATTGTGTTACTCCTGATTCAGTTTTTCTTTCTTCTTGGAGCTATTAATGCCTCCCTTGCCCACCCTGGGAGGACTGGTCTGATCCAGATTTATTTTGCTCATTCTCCCTTGAGCCAGGGCAGCTGATTCAGTGCATATACTAACACATGTTTAAATACCAGCCGGCCAACCTGGAGGAAAACTGATCACCTCTTTGTCATGGGGAGAAGTGATGCTGCTGTAACCAGGAGAAGCAGAGTCCATTTTCCAGTCTGTCAGGCCCTGTGCCCCATTTTATCATCCTTATGGGAGGCTTCAAAACTTCTGTCCTTACCTTTTCTCCAAAAAGCCTTTGCAGTGGCATCTAGCAAAAGTCATACTTCTAGTTTTTCCATTCAATAGCTTTATTGAGATATGATTTACTTACCATGATATTCATCCATTTTAAATGCACAGTTCAATAACCTTTAATTATATCCCCAGAGTTGTGCAACCATCACCACGATCTGATTTTAGAATATTTGTACTCCAGAAGGAAGCCTCAATACCCATTAGCAATCACTCCTCATTCCTACCCCCACCTAAAGCAGCCACTAATCTACTTTCTGTCACTACGGATTTGCACATTCTGGAAATTCTATATATAACAGAATTATACAATGCATGTTCTTTTGTGTCTGTCTTCTTTCATTTAGCATAATGTTTTTTGAAATTTACCCACATTGTAGTATGTATGAGCACTGTGTTCTTTTTATCAGGAGATACTGTTTCATTATATGGATATACCACATTGTGTATATTCATTCATACTCACAATTTTATACAAAAATGTAAACTATATCAATGCCTTCACTAAGAACCTTATTTCCTTTTATCTATTTGAGTAAAGCTCAGGAAATGATTTTCTTTATAAGATTTCTCTCAAGTTTCCACATCCTAAAAGGTAAGTTCATTACTTAATATATATACATAGTCATACATCTTTCAAAATCACATAAAAACAAACACACTTGCAGGTCTCCAGTGTTTGCCAATGGATGGAAAAAAATATTTTCTTGGGAAAGGTTATCAGGCCAGTTGGTGACAGGAATGACCACTAGCGATATAACTAAATACAGTTGACCCTTGAACCACACAGGTTTAAACTGCATGGGAACATTTATATACCGAGGTTTTTCAATAAATACTATAAATGTATTTTCTGTTCCTTATGATTTTCTTAACATTTCTTTTCTCTGGCTTACTTTATTGTAAAAATACAGTATATAATGCACACAACATACAAATATGAGTTAACCGACTGTTTATATTATCAGTAAGGCTTTCCATCAATAGTAGGCTATTAGTAATCAAGTTTTTGAGGGGTTGAGTTATACACAGATTTTCAACTTTGTGGGGGTTGACACCCCTAACCTCCATGTTTTGTAAGGGTCAACTGTACTGTCAGTCATAACAAATGACTCATTCTATCTGAGGGCAATGGAAAAATTAGCAACAATAATTTAAATTTACAGTGAGGTAAAAAATATGGAAACTTTTCTGTATGTAGCCATATAACATATTTGTGATGGTATGGGTTATTTATATTTAATAGGCTGTGTGTTCCCCCAAGTATCCTGCTTCCAACACAAGTAGGTGGATGCTACTTGGTTGCCCATGTTGGCTCTTTGTTCAAGCAGCACCGGCACTCATGACTCCCACTTCACAGAGATAGTGTATATTTTGAAGCAGCATACTGAATGCATGCATATCTGCAGAGACTCATTTCTACCTTTATGGTGGCCACAGACTTTCAAATGCCAAATGGTGGTCTCTATTCTCCTCTGTCCTTCTGCCTCACCCAGCTGTTGGAACTCTTCCTCTCCAATTTCCATTTCCTACAGCTGGAAGTATCCTTTCTGTCTCCCCAGGCTCACAGATTTAGTGTTTTTGTTGTTGTTGTTGTTGTTGTTGTTGTTGTTGTTGTTTTTCTTTCCTTTCTATATTCCCAGTTTAGCTGAAAATCACATACCCACAGTCAGCTCTTCTTGGTAGCCCAGAATCTTCTACTTTCTCTCTTCTTTTTATGTAATTGATTAACTTATAAGTATTTGGGAGATAGAACCAGTTGTTTCTTACACATTGTTCTAGAGAATTATCCACAGTGCATACTTAAATAGTTGTGACATAATTTTAAATGCCTAAAGACACAATCTGTAACTATATGTTCTTACTCTATTTCAGCTTATCAGTGGATTCTGGTCCCAATTTCTCCTTGGTTTTTATTATTATTAACATAGATTGAAAGATAGAATTAACTGAATGACAACTCTTAGATATTTTATCATGTACTTGACATACATTTTCTCTTAACCTTACAAAACTGGCATTGTTCCCCCACATTACAGAAATTGAAGCTCATAGGCTGAGCATCTACACCTAGTTCACAGAACTCATAAATACTAGAGTTGGGATCTGATTCCAAAGGCCATGCCCTTCTCACACTGCCTCCCAGTTTTCAGGTGGATTGATGCTCAGTTCTGTCACTTATTTAGAGTTCAACATTGTTTACTAACAGCTGAGAGAGCGACCTGGTTTCAGCTGTATTGGCTGTCTGACATGGGCGAGTCTTTTGACTTTCAGTATACACCTTGCTGTCAGAAAAATAGTCAGGGAATGGGAAACACGAGAGGCTCAAAGGAAAACACCCCACTGCTTTTGTAACCACAGAACCAGCTCAAAATGATCCTACCCTGTTTAAGGAGATACTGAGTGGATTTTCAGAGACAACAGACCAAAACCATAGACATCCAGCCAAAGTATGGGCAGAGGAGAGAACTTTGACCTCTAGCTTCACATGGAACCAAAGTGTCCCCCTTCCACTTATGAAACCAAAGAACCTGGACATACTGAAAGTTGAACACAGGAACCCTTTCAGAAGAAGAGGATCTGTTGACCAGGAACATCCTGTGTTGACGCCCCTTACTATAAATGGCCAAACTCCAAGTTCCTCTAATTAAAGCTTGGCCACCAGTGCTTCCACATACCTGTTCCCCCTACATCCTTAAAAGCCCTGCCCCAAATCCTGGATAGGGAAGTCAGGCTTTTAAGCATTAGCTTTCTTTTCACTGTGGTGGTGCTGTTCATAACAAAATAGCCAATCTTTCTCCACTGCGATTCTCTGTGTTTAGCGTTTGGCTCTGCTAACATTTTCAGAGTTTGGTGTTCTGTCTCTGCAGCTGTTCTTAGCTGAGAATACTTTCTTCATCATCCACCAGCAGGGTGTTCATTCTCCTGCAATGTTCTCAAGCAGGGGCAGCAAAAATCCCACTCTCCTCTCAGTTGCCTCTAGGTCTCTGAGCATCTCCTAAAGATCCACACAGGATTCTAAACCTTTGTGATGAAGAGATTCTATCTTCTTTGCCTCTCTTGGGTGCTCTGTGAAGCCATTCATGTCCTTTGTGTCTGCTGCAAATAAAAGCAGCCAGGCAGACAGCCTGCTGACCAGTGGTGTGGTAATGAACTGTTTCATGTCCTGGCAGGTCTGAGAGCTGCAGCTGCTCTTAAAGTCTCTAGAATTTACTGTCTTTTGTCTCTTTTGCACTAAAGATCCATGGGGTCAGGCACGCTAGTGACTGTCACATGGAGCTGGTTCAGCCAAGCTTACCTGAGTCCTAAAAACATTCTTGATGTGATAGGATGTCACCTTTGCTATATAATATTCATCGAGGGCACTCAGCGTACTTGGCATCACTCTGACAGGAAATGTTCCCAGCCTTTCCTTCTTCCTTCCTTGCCACAAAGAATATGACTCTGTGGGACTTGCTCAGAGATTCTGTCCTTGCTGATTTCCTTAACCTTGGATCTCTATCCCCTACAGGTGTCCAGGAATTATGTGGGTGGTGTCAGGCTTCTGACACTAACCATCCTGATTATGGATATGACCTCAAGCACAGACCTCCCGCCACCTCCAATTAGCCTGAACGGGACGGGCCGTGAACCAGCTTGCCCTATGGGAATGTCACCAACCTTGGATTTCTTTTCTTGTTTCTGCCCTTGGCATTTGCAGTTGAAGCTCAGGAGTCCAGCTTCCTGCCATTTGTGAAAAGTCACACATCTAGCGCCAGCCTCTGTACCCAGCTGCCTTAACACTCTCAGGTTCTTTCAAGCATTGTGTCTTTAAAGCTCCAGGCAAATATCACTGGGACTTCTTTTTAAAGTTTCTTGGCCAACTTGCTTGACACTCCACTGAAGTGACCTTCTGCCTCTAACTCCTAAGGTGAACTCTGCTCTAATCACCTTCTCGGCTATTCAGCAGCCTCCCTGCTTTCTGCAGTTTCTTGCTATTAACAGCTTGTTTAAGATCCCTGGAATAAGCTGTCAGCCTCCAAGGAGAGATGGTGCAAGAAACAGTGTAGGGAGCTAAAAATAAATGCCTTCTGAAGATAGGGACAGACACACTGTACAAAGAGATTACCTGGCATTCTCCAGACCTAACTGCATCAGAGGCCTAGTTGCTTCCCATTTGGAGACAGTAAACTGCATAGCGAGCTCTGCATTGCACAGATGCTAGAAATCATCTTTAAATTGACCATCACCTGGGCAGTGACATGCAGGAATCTACTGTTTGTAAAATGGGTACAGGTTGTCTAAATGGGCTCCTTAAAAGTTAGTTAGCACCAAGGATAAGACATCCTATTTTAAAAATAAGGACTCAGATGTCAGTTAAAAAATAATAGGGGTTTTTGAATTTTGTTTTATGTATTTATTTATTTTTGCCTGTGCAAAAACTAAGAGGCTTTGGATTCAGCAACTACAGTTGTCTGAGAATACTAATCGAGTTATTAAGTAAGTGGAATGGTCCTTATATATCTAGGACAAAGTTTATCAAAATAATTGTAATAATAATGGCTCATATACTAAACACTCTGTTGCATAACACTGTTCATTCATTATTGCAGTAAGGGCAGTCCTAATGGCTTCCATCTTTGGGGTATATACTGTATCCTAGGTATCTTATACCTCCTAGTTCCATTTCTCACAAGAGTCCCACAGTCATTTTTACAGTGAAGAAATATATCTTTAAGTGGTTAAGTGACTTGTCCCAGCCCAGTAGCAGAGTGGTACAGCCTACAAAACAAAAAAAAAAAAAGGAAAAAGAAAAAAAGAAGACTAACCATTTATAGAAGGTCAGTTTTGTGCCAATTGTTATGCTAAGGGCCATCCATACATATGTAATGATGGAGCGAGAAGCTGTTGTAGACCCGGGCTCAGCTACGTTTAGAGCATTGTCAGCTCCTATCTTCTCCTTTAGGTCAGTGCTGGCAGGGGAAGGTGATCTTCCACACCCATCCAGAGGAAGCTTGGAGGTCTGAGTTAGGGTTGGCACTGGGTAACACCTCTGTGGCTTGACAGAGCCACACACTGTGTTATTTTTGTACACAGGTCACTGTGTACGAAACTCTGACCAGGGCATCATGTTAAGAATCCTGATCCCAGGAAACGCTGATAAACAGGTTTTGCTCCAGTTACAAAAAGTTACAGCAGAAAAAGTTCTGAGTGATGAAATCCTACCCAGTGGCAGGAAAGACAGAGACCAGCATTCGACCTGCAAGAAAAATGGGCTGATTTTTTTTCCTGTGTCTGATTTCAAAATCTCACTGCAATTTCCACCATGAAAATGGATTAACTCCAAAATATTTTCTATTCTGATTAGACATTTTCTCTCTGTGGTGGTATCAAGATTGTAAAATACCTAATACAGCAGTTAATTATAATGCCATGAACTACTTTAACCTTTACAATTATTTGTGTTTCCAAAGGCTGACCCCTTCCCAGCTCTCACTTACAGGTTAGTAATGCTCAAAGCAGGGTAGGGGATGTATTGACCAGCAAATAAAACTGGAAAAAACTGAAGAGGATGGAGACCAGAATGAGTTCTAGAACATGGAGAAAGTACAACCTACATGAAACTATTCTTGTTTTAATGACTGACTGCAGCTAATAAATGCTTCTTCCTGATGTCAGCTCATGCCTTAAAAATTTTTTTAGCATCTTAGAGATATCTATAGCAGATGTCTCATCAGAACTTTAAAAAAAAGTTGAATTTCCCTTTCCCCATCACTGCATTTACCACTTTGTCTATGGAGGGTGCATACAATAGCAGTGACTAAGGCTAACTACCAGGTACTGTGCTAAAGGACTTGCTAGAGATCATCTCATTTAGATCTCACAACAAGTCTATGTATGAAGCTGGTATTAGCATATTCATTGTACAGAAGAGGAACTAAGGCTCAAAAAGTTAAAAAGACTTGTCTGCAGTCAGGTAGCTACTAGGTTGTGAAATAGTCTCTACACTGAAGACCTTCTGATTCTATAGCGTGTCCTCTTAAACAAAGCTCTAGGGGTGGAAAGGACTAGTTTGCACACTATGAAAGGGTCCAACAAGACTCTCTAAAATAAACCTTTGCTAGTATTTGACCTCTTCATGTAACCACATATCTGAAATGCAATAATGAGCCATGATAGCCCTTCTACCTTTCTTTATTGTTTCCCAATAAATACAAGGACAAATCCTTAAAATAGCACCAGGCACTCTGAGACCACTACGAGCAAAGGGGGAAAGCTCCCTCTGAAGTGGTAGGTTAAGGCTCCAGGGTGCTCGCCAAATCAGTGCTTTGCTTCATTTGCTCTACTAAAGAGCTTTGATTAGATGCTAATAACCATAGTCTATTAGGAGATGGTCGGGTAGGGTTTTCTGAAGGATTTGAGTAGAAACATAACAAGAGTCTCTATTAGAAAGGTAACCTTTAGCCTGGTTAATGAATGGCATTGAGGATGACAATGACCATAGCCAAAATTTATCCAGTCCTTATGAAATGACAAGCACCTAGATGCACGTTTTACAAATACCTCATTTAGTTCTCTCCAAATGAAATGATTAGGAACTAACATTAGTATTTGCATTTTATAGACAAAGAAACTGAAGTACTACAGAGGAAACGTACTTGCCCCAAATCAACCAAAGAGGTAGCAGAAAAGAATCAGAGGGTGTGCTGGTAAAAGTTTGACTGGAAGAAGGAAGAGGAAAGTGAAAGCAGCAGCCCTGGTTGATAGAATTTGCCAGTTTCCAAAGCATGAATGCTCCCATTGTGGCCAATTTCGAGCTCCAGCCCAACACCACCAGGACAAAGCCAACTCCCAGGAGGGTGGAGTGGGAGGGAGGGGGGCAAATGTCACTGGGCTACAGGGATTCCTGTAACAGATTTTCTATTAAGTATAAATTGATCAATTCTCTTTCTCCAGCTGATTTTATAAAGGGTTCAGCACTAATGAGGTACTGAAAGAGACCCCCATTTCAGGCCCCATCTCTCCAAACAAAAGGCTTTGAACCCGATCTCCTACTGCCTGTGAGCTCAGTTCTTTTAGAACACCTGCTATGAAACAACAGACCAAATGAATTTTGCTGAGGTTTGTTGCTTTAATAAATTTGCAAATCTCCAGTCTAAGGCTCTTTCTTCTATTCTATACAGCCTCTAAAATCATCGGATAAAAAAAGTTTGTCCATTTTATGCATGCCTCAGGTACATGTATCACTAAGTAATCTAACTGGACATTGCTAGATGATACTACTAACATTTTCCCCCCAAGGTGGCAGGTTACAGGAGCATTTTTTTTTTCCAGTATTATTAGAGAAGGAAATACCCCTCAGCAATGACATTTTCTGACTTGGTCAGCACTTCACTTCACCTAATATTTTTAATTTGGCGTCATCTTGCCCTGGCCATCTAGAAAGAACAGGAGAGCTATAGTCACAGAATAGTATCTTGGTAGTTATGACACTTTTGTTCATTCCACTGAAAGGTAGCTGAGAACCTGAGATAACGTTTGTGCCATTTCCTTTGAACAGCAGGTAAGCCAGTGAATACATTAGCTGCACACCCTCAGTTACTCTCTTACCCACCTTAACTTGATCTTCTACTTTCAGGAAGCATCCAGCTGGCAACCAACTAACTCAATTAATTGTAGGCCCTCATTCAATTAGAGCAGTTTCTCTCAGCCTTCTACTTGAGGACTGTATTATTTTAAACATTGATTTAAAAAAAATTGATTAAAAAAAAACAAAACAGAAATGCCTTTAAATAAAATTTAACCTGGAAAGCAGTGGGGTCTAGAGGTGAATTCACAGGCTTTGGTATCAGCTGATCTGGGTTTGAGTCCTGATCCATGTGATTTCAGACCAGCTCCTTAATCCCTCTGGGTCTCACCTTTTGATCTGCAAACTGGCATAAAAATAACACCCAGATCACTGATTCATTTTGAGAATTAAATGAGTGAGTATAATTAAGAATTTAATATGATACCTTCTGCTATGTAATACTATTAATTACTATTAAAATATGTAGGCAAGACATGTTTACTTTTTGACTGTTAAGATAATGCTTGGCAGCATAAGTGTTTGTAAATCCCAGTAATAACTCCCAGATCCTCCATGACTTGGGAATCACTGAATGAGAGCAGATATTTACCACCATACCCCTGCCTTAAACACACACACACACACACACACACACACACACACACACACACACACACACACACACACGCATGCGCTTCAAGCCAAGAAACATTTTTGAGTTTCACGTAGTATTTGGGTGGCTGGATCTTAGAGAGCATTTAAAAATGTGAATAGAACCTACCCTTCCCCATAACAAGAAAATGCATAGTTTAAAGGCCTTGTCTGAAATAACAAATCAGAAGATCAAACTTGTTTTTTATTAGCTGTGAATATCTTCAGGTAGTGGTTGAAATGAAGAATTTGCATTTAAATGGAAAGATTAATAACTAATACAGAAAGCCCATATTTAATCACCATTTCCTTAACACAAATAATTCATACTTTTATACAGATCAGTCACCTTAAGTCAGCAATAGGTGTAGTATTTTATAAAACAATTTCTGTGCTACCAATCATGCATCTCAGTTATAAATACTTCTGAGGCTGCTGGTTTCACACTGTTACTTGCAAATGATCTAAATGTTGGTACAGTAATTTGGGTGTAAATATATTTGAGAATGTGTGACTCTCACCTCAAAGAAATATCTTAAGCAGAAAGCAAAAACTCATTTGGGGATGACTTACTTCACATGGTCTGTTCATTTGCTCTTTCCCTTCAAATATGGGTGATACATGATTTGTCTCCAACTCCAATTTTAGGCAATTGTTACCAAAACAACCTTACTCCCCTCTTCTGGAAAATCTAGATGTGAAAACACAAGAGGAATATGTTTTCCTCCAAACTAAAATGTGAATAAATATTCTAAAAAAAAAACAAAACAAAAACAAAACTAATGTTCCTCTTCCTAGCCCCAGAGCCTTTCTATTGGTATATTTCTCATCAATGGTGATAATGCACTTGGTGCTGCCAACTGGCAGATCAAGAATCATCTTGTTTATTTTAAGATGTTCTCCTTCAGAATTAAACACCACCACTACCACCACCACTACCACCACTGATATTTATTCAACATCCCAGACGTATCATATGAATACAGAGAATGCTCAATGGATCTGAGACCTCTTTCCTAACACCTAACCAGAAGAATAGCAAAATTGGACAACTTTGTCCTGGAAAAGAGACCCAGTGGAGAAGAAATTATCCTGGGCATTGGATCATATCTGTTTTCTGTCTGTGGCTTTAGATGCACTGTTGAAGAAATGTTGAAATTTGATTTATACTAGCTGGAGAATGGTAATGAAATGACAAATTTGCATTAAATAATTTTTCTCAGTGGGGCCCAGCCAATAAGAGAGTCGGCAATGCAGACACTGCGGACTATTTAAAGTTACTAGTTAAAGTTATTAAGTCGCCCTCTGGGCTCTGATCATTCATGGAGCTTTTCAAATTCTATCTTTCTCTCACTTCATCTTTCTTTTTCTTCCTTCCTATCACCTTTCCCCTCTGGAAGCAGCAAGAACAAATTATACAAGACAATGATACCTTATTGGAAACAGGAAAGAATATAGTTACTAAACCTATTTGCCTATTCATTGCTCATAAAAGCTTAATTTAATTATAGAGTTTTACGTGGTGTTTAAAAATAATATCTCCCCCACAAATTGGCAGCTCTGTTCTCTATTGATCTCTTTCGATTGCTGACCAGGAAAATTAGCACAATTCCTTTGCCATTAAGAGGACGGGGTGAAATGCAGGGGAAAATATAGCACTTTACTCAGAAAAGCATGACAACAGCCATCCTACTGGGTTTCCAGGACCCTGACTTATGCCAATAATGACTATATCAGCAAAAGCGGTTGGATTTTGTGGATGTTGGTAAAGGGATGGGTGTTCCCTTTGGTGGGAGTAGGGAATCCCTGAATCAAAGATCTTGTGTTAGAAAAGTTTAATCCAAAAAAAGCTCTAACTCATGCCAGGTCATTTTTGAAGGGAAAATCTTGTCATGTTATAATCGTCGTGTCGGTGCTGACTTATTTATTTATTTTTTTTAAAAAAAGCTGGCACCTAGTTAAGATTAATTAAAAATACATATAATGACTCTCATTTCTGAAAGATGTGACTTCACTTAGTTGGAGGAAAAAAAAGTCTACGAATTGGTACATAACGGGCCTTCTAGACAGCCAGTGGCTGCATTTACTGCCGTAATGATCCCTGGTGTGTAATAGAAATAGACGTGGTCCAGTGGCTAATGAAACCAGAACAGTACAAAGAACACATATACTTTAATTTATTGTTCCTCTGTTGTATTCGGATTCTTATCCAAAAGACCTTTTAATTAGAGCGTTCTCAGGCGGGAATTTGTTCGCCTTTTCAATAACACACAGATAATACGAAAAAGGCAAACACTAATCATCTTCCTCAAATTCAGCTCATGCTTTGCCTGAGTTCCTTTCATCTTCATCAGCATTGCCATTTTCTATCTCATATTTTAAGGAGCAATTGGAAAGCAGATATTTAATCAGAAAAGTTTGGGATTCATTTTTTTTGGATACCCAATCTGTCTTTGGAAGCTTCGAGACAGACAATATTGCTCTTGACTACAAAAAACAACTGAATCCGTGTCCTTGAGAAATGCTGAAGCCCACTGGAAAGTTCATGGGCTTTAGAGGTGGCCAGTTCTGGTTCAAATCCAAGCTCCACCATTTATTAGATGTTTAATCTTAAATAGCTTGCCTAACTCCACAGAGCCTCAGTGTTCTCTTCTGAAGAATGGCGGTAACTCTCTTAACTTGCATTAGGACCAAGGCATATTGGTTAAGGCTGCTATAAGCATTGGTCCTAATGTAAATGAAAAAAAAAAACAAACCCCAACTTGAACTAACCTAGGCAAAAGGGGGGTTTTCTTACAAGAATAAAATTGAAGTAACATAGAAAGAGGATATCTGTGTACTTTACTGTCTAAACTTCTGAAAGGGAAAACTATTATAATTAAACTGGACAAACTAGATTGTATTGTCACCCTTCATTGAAACCAAAACAAGGAATGCAGCCAGGCTTCAGGAAAGGTTGATGCTGGGCACAGGATGCTGCCAAGAACTCACACAGTGCTCTCTCCCCACCTCTTCTTTTGGTTTCTTTCTGTGAATCTACATCATTCCTCCCTCTCCCTGCAGGTTGCCTCATTTTGCTCCAGGCTACACAGCAGAATACAGTTCCTGAGGATAGCTGCTACATGTCTAGCCATGCAAAGACAAACTGCCTAATTTCTGTAGATCTCAATTCCAAACTTAGAAAGAAGGAATTCTGATTGGTCCAGGTTAAGTAGGATGGTACCCAAGCTTGGTTTAATCTGATGTGGTTGGAACATAGAGTCACACTGTGCAGGATGGCTACTGGTGAAGCAGAGCCATTGGTTTTGACAATGAGGTCAGTTAAAGGAAGCCTGATGACCTTGAAAGATATCCCAAAAGGTATTCACTACAGGAGTAAGGAAATATGTTGGGAGCTAATACACTGGCTGGCAGGGAGTAGGCACTGAGTCAAAGATAACTAAAATGTGAGAGTATGTTATGACATGGATTAAAATTGACCTTACATTTTACGTCTACCTAAACCACTTGTTTTATGAATAGGATAATACATTCGATAATTTTAATGCCAAAATTTTCTCCACTGAGATGCTGACACTCATAAAGAAAGTTTTCAATAGCCAAACCTGAAGAGTTACAGTGTGGACTTCTGCTACACTCTCCAGTCCTGGCACAAGTGGGGCTGCTTTGCCATTCCTGGAGGGTAGACCATGGCTCCTTGTCACTGCCCTGGATGGGTGGGTGTGCGGGGTAGGGCAAGGGAGATGCTTCATGGCTTATTCTGGGACCACATTACACTTATCCCGGGTGACATCTTATTTCAGATACATGATAACTCAGCTTTGCCCAGATGCTTTTGGATTTTAGGAGCCCCCCAAATCTCATACACACAAAGGGAAAAATAAAAACCCAGAAGCAAAACTACTTTGCTTCCTTGTTGCAGATTCCATTGTCAGGCCTGGCACAAGCCTTTTCTTTAATGAGTTGGTTTAGAATGTACTTTCAATAGTCATTTCAGGATAGAATGGTCTGTCTGATCACTAAGGAATCCTAAGTGAGGCTGTATTCTCACAAATGTAAAGGTTCTTTCTTAAACTATATATTCTCAGGAACCACTGGGCTGCTTCTCTGAAATTGAATTAGTAGCTTTGGGCTGGAGACCAGGACTCTCTACCTGGGCATATTTCTTTGATTAATTATGACTTCCAGCCAGAGCAATGACCCAACTTCTCAACAAGTATTTCTCAGATGCTCCGTTGAAAGTCCACTTTTATTATGACTTCTCCCTTCTCCATCTCAGTCCTCTTCCTCCTTCAGGCTCTTCCTAACTTCTGCCTTATATTTCCACAAATATTTATTTTGCATAAGCAAGGAGCATGGAGAACATCCCTTTCTTTTTTTGCGTGATTCTCCTCAACATGCAGCAATAAGCTTAAAAGTCGATGTAGTAAAATATTACATTAAAAGTTTTGACTGAGGCACCAAAAAATAAGAGAAGATAATAAAGAAGCACTATAAGCAAAATGTTAAAAAAAAGATGCCTGTAAACTTATTTCCTGACTTTTGAGTTCTTCATCTCTGCTGAGACTATAAAGGGCTTAAGTAGTCAGGAAATATACAGAGAGAGCTGTTGGTGTGCTTTAAGTCCCCACCCCACTCCTCCATCCATGGAGGAGTGAGGCTCCAGCTTAGGGAAAAGACTTCAGTGGAGAGCCTGATGTGTGTCTTCCACAGCTAGGACCCAGGAGACTGGCATCTGACTCCTGCTCGAGAAACTGAGTAGATGGGAGTTAAGTAGAGATGGCTGCACTGAGCCTGACTTTCATTCCCAGAATATGTCAAGGTAAAAGGAGTGTGGCAGAGAACATGAGAAACAAAAATCTCTCTTTCCACCTTCTCAGACTGCCTTGAATGGAGTGATGAGTTGTCCATCCAAGAATGAAACATTTAAAATAAATAAGATAATTTGTATTATTTTAATGTGACCACAGAGCTTTGAGTGATCAGAAAATTCTGAGAGTGGCTGAGCTTTCAACTAAGAACACTGGAAAAACTCTTTCCACTGAATGAATTTTAGGTAGACTGTGTGAGACAAAAATAAAATTGCTCCAGTAATTATGTCCCAGGAATGCTGCTTGTTCAACTTCCTGATTGCCTCTCCCGATATTGTCATGGGAAATTTAGAGAAGCATTCATAGGTCAAAAACAATGCTACTGATTATTCTGCTGAGCTGAGATAGCAACACCAAAATGAAGATACTTTTTGCTTAATTTCTTGGGGCTTCTCTGACTCTGGGGTTAAAAAAATAAAAATTCCTGAAACAGAGGAAAACACTTGGGAAGTCAAGTAAATCTGTTTGACCAGTGGCTGTGAACTCAAGTCAACCAATTCGAATTTGGAAAATTCAAATCAAAATGTGACTTTCCCAGGTTAAAATGCTTTTACCACTCCCCAATACTTTCAGGTTAAAAGCTCTGTACCAGACTCTCTACATCCCTCGCCTGCATCACGGAAGCTTTGCTCCCTAACTATGGGACTTTGGACAGGCAGCTTTATCCTCCTTGAACATCGTCCATCCACCTAAGCTTTACCCAACTCATCCAACTCAGCTTTAAGCCTCAGTGTAAAAAGCTGCTTCTTCTAGGAAGCCTTCCTGGACATTCTATGCCTCTGATGGGGCACCTTCCAATGTGCTGAGAGACCCTGATGTGGCAGTTGTCATACTCTATACGGTGGTTGCTCATTTTCCTCTTTATCTTTGACACAGACCATCAACCCAAGAAAGGCCAGGACCACAGCTCTTACTCCAGGGCCTCCATAAATGTCTTGGGATGACTATTAAAAGACCAGAAATGGCCCAGAGAGGAACATGAGTATGCCAAAAATGCAGTTAAGAAACTTTGGAAGAAAATTTTCAAAAGAAAACAGAAAGCCAGAAATTCAAGAGGGGAAAATCACAGGTAAATTAGTCCAGTGAGGCTATGGTGTGAAATTACAGGTGTGAAAAGAAGGGCAGCATTAAGAGTGCCCAGCTTCACCATCACATAGGAGTTCTGCTAGGAATATCTGCTTTCAAATCTACATTTCTCATTATGCCTCTGAGCTCTCTTGTTTTGTTTCAGTATATTAATCTGTCTATCTCCCTAGATACACGGTTTCTCATTTTTGCTTCTCTACTGCAAATTTGCTGCTGCTCTCTCCTCCTGCTCTGTAGTTTGGTCCCCTCTGCCTCTGTCTAAATGGCACAAAGATACTCTACTCTCTCCAAGTTCATGTGGTACATGCTAGTCAGATGTAAGGACTGATGAACAGATTCTAAACTTCAATTCCAAATTCACAAAAGAAAGAACCTGACAGCCCTACTAGGAAAGAGATGGTCAAACATGGCTGTAGGTAGCCTACCTCAATGGGTGTCAAAGAAGAGTTAATTGTAGAAGAAAAGCAGTAATTATGACCTAGGAAGACCCTTTAAGATGTGTTCTCCAGTTAGGTACCTTCTAAAGATGTATTGAATGGAATCAAAATCAGCGAATTGGGATATATAATTTATATTTAATTGTAACTTTTACATTCTTTTTTGGTGGCACCTAAATTTAAGAAACAGAATAATTATAACAGCATTTTCATAAATTAAGTAGTATTAGGCTTAACTGAAGTCATGGCTGGGTGCCCAACACAGCAGGGATTTAATAAAGACTTATTAACTATGTAGAGCTCTGTTGAATTTAATTTAGCTTGATTTAGCATTTCCTATATTCAAAACATTTAACAATTGCATTTCCGGATATTTGCAATATTCCTAGGAACCTGAAATGCTATAATGCTATTTCACCACTTGATAAATGAGAAGGTACTTTTGCCCAGGGGGACTCATATTTGGGGGAGGGAGGAATTGGTCCCAGTAGTGGTTAATACCATATTAGGTCCAGCCTTTGGCTCCTGCACTTGTTAGCTCTCTAATCTTGGCTAAGATACATAATCTCTTTGAGCTTATTTTTTTTCTACCTCTTAAACTGATGTACTAATATTCACCGTGCCAAAGTCTTATGAGAATTAATCGAGAACTTGGTACAAAGAGAGTGCTCAATATGTTAGCTTTTAGTAATTATAACAGCTATTGTTGTACAAAATTTTATAGGGTGTTGGGAAACAGGACTTTCACTAAAGAGTTCCAGGAACGCCATGACACAAGGCTTAAGAGCTTGTGATTCTGTTTGCCTGGTAGCTGCATGTAATTGGTACTCTCTAGTCATAAGTTCAAGTCCATGTGTTTTTCCCTGAGTCACAGAGAGTTCACCCTTACCCTTGGGTTAAGGCTTGGTGGATACTCCTCTTTAAGGGCCAGGCCAAACTACTGACTTGAAGGGCTGGAGGGATAGAATAATTACCTGAGGTAATTACCTTGCTGCTTTTACCTGAAAAGCAGCAATGCTGCGGGTCAGTTATGCAGAAGCCATACAAGTAGGGAAGCATTGTGTGAGCGCTTGGAACAGGTCTAGAATAAGGCAGAACAAAGAGTGAGGCCTAGTGTCTGGAATGGCACTGGGATGCTCACAGCATGGTGTGCACACTATGGAGGCAGTGACTAGAGGTGGGGACTGCAGAGCTGGGGGAGGGGAGTGAGAGTTAAAGGCACCACAGTGGAGATGAGGCCATTATGTGAATCCACTACTGGTTTTAACAGTGACCAGGAAGCATTCACATGCTAATTACTATAATCATGTGCTAATTATTGTAATAGTGGTTGTATGTTGATTGGCTCCCTCACCACCAGTTGGAAAATGTGGCTCCTGCAATATTCAGAGCAGATAAGTTAAAGTGGACCACAGGGCCAGTGTTGGTACACCCGTGTTGGGTAAAATCCTTGACTTCGTTATTAACCATGAGTGTAAAGCCATCTTCAGATCATCTGAATACAATTTACTCATTTACCTATCACTTCATTTATGTCACCAACACTGTTGAGCAGACCCTGAGACCTAAATCATTATGGCTCTATAATCTGAAGGGAGAAATAGCTAAGTGTGCTGTGTTTGCACATAATGGATGTTTTCTGCAGCTTAAACTTGCTTCTCACCAATTTGGGAAGTGAAAAGAGTTAAAAAGACAGGAAATGACAGATACAACCCATATCTCTTTCATCTATGCTGTTAGGGCTAAAAACTCTTGACTGAGGTACAGAAGGTCAACATACAGCCAAAGCATCAACTAGAGAAGCAAGGTCAGCTTGAATTCAGCTCTTTATGATTCTAGATGAGCTTTCAGGCAGAAAGCCTGAACCCACAGGTCAGTGGAAACAGACAGGGGTTGATGTGAGTGCCCTTCAACATTAAGACCTGATGGCTCCTGTCCTTGAGATTGGCAACAATAAAGAAAAGGGCAATGGTGCACCTTCAACCTGGATATTATATGACAGCAGCCCATGGTTACAGTCCCAAGTCAAAAGGAAACAAATGTGTTCCACAGGGGTCAGGCATTCACAGGAAATTGCTATTTTGGGACACGGTTCCCAAGCTGAGGTTCTCAAATCTGGCAGAGTTTCCATAGCTAAATCCCAGATGAGAATTTATGGTCAAAGGCATGCCTTATATATAATGTCAAACCATTTTCTAAGGAGATTAATAGCACTGGACAATGCCCTTGTAACTTCCCATTCCTGGAAAAAATATAATTGAAGCAAAACACTGCTATTTTAAAAGTTGTCTATTCATTCATCCAATCTCAGGCACCTACCATATATGGGTCCTCTAGAAAGCTATGAGTTACAGGGATGCAAAGTAATGCCCCTCCTCAAGAAGAAGAGAAACAACTGATCAGCAAGAATACAGTAGAAGAGAATTGTTCAGTGTGTGCCATGTTCCAAGGTATCACGCTGCACAGCCTGAGTATTGGGGGGAGTGAAGACTCTTCTCTGACAAATTTTATTGAGAGAATAGATAAACAAGGATGGCTTTAAGATTAAGAAATGGAAAAGTGATAGTATGAGGAACCAATCTGCACTTTATTGCTCTTTCCTATTGTGGGAGAAAAGTCTTATCATTTTAGACAATGCTATTAGAAGGAATTCCCAGGTACTACTCACTTCTCATTAACGCCATTGCCAATAAAGTCTTATATGTTGCTAATCACCAAAACACAGAAGCTTTCAGATTTGCCTCTGTAGGCACAGTATACAGCACCTGATGTGCAAGCACTCCATGGAGCATGCCACATCCCTCCCCTCAATCCAGACCTCAAAGACATTTGTTCAATATTCCAAATCCACAGGAAAGATTAAAGAGAGATAAAACTTAGAAAAATAAGTAATGAGACCCAGTTCACTTCATAAAAAGAATGAGACCTCAGTGGTTTGCACACTGGTGTTTCTTTTCACCTGGTGAAAAGATACGTCATTCCCTGTTAATTAATTATGGGCTGTTTAAAACACACTGCCAATAAAAGAGTTGTATACTCGTGGGGAAGGAAATGGGATGAAAAAATATGCCTGTCCCATTACTCATTTGTATTGATCTAGATGTACAACCCTGTGTATCACAATTTGACAAAAGGTTAAATATTAACAGAAGAATCATTAATCTAATAATACAAATTAACACAATAGCTCCCCTGGTTGGCCTCGTGTATACCATGGGGCTCTGGATGAACTGTGGAACCCTTCAGAATAGTGTTTAGTACTCCTCTTACAGACCTAACAACCAACTGGCTTGGATCATAAGATAAACGATAAGAGGTTATTAATTGCAAAGGTCGTATTATAAAGATAGAGGGCTCTTACTATGATCTGTCAGCCATATTAACTGCAGAGGCCTCTTTCAAATGAAAACATGTGAAATATCTAGCATGGGGCTTGGCACAAATAAAATTTTAAAAATATTTTAGGCACTGTAGTGTTTTAGGGGAGAAAAGAATTTTAGCAGCCCCTCCAGTTTTATGTCAGTATATTTCTTTTCTGCTGAATTCATTTTATTCTTACAAAAGTATTTTGTGTGTCCTTTTAACCTTCTTTCCTGTCACCCTTTATACATGAACCCATCCACACACCCAATCATGCATCCATCTATGCATCCAATCATGTGTTTATCTGTGCACTGATCTATGTATGCATCCTACACTCACCCATGTAGCCCTCCACACGCCCAAACATAAATCTGTCCACATATCCAACTGTGCGTCAGTTTATGTATCCGACTCTTTGTTTATCTATCCATTTGGCTTTGGGAGAATAACTTTTAAGTGAAAGATACATTGGATTTTGGACAGAGGGGGAGACTGACGCCCAAAGATGTTTAGTGACTTACCCAAGTCACTCAAGCAATGGTTGGTGGAAACTTCTGATTAAATACTTCAGGAGTTCCTGTTGTTTTTCTTAATTATAGCTTATAAATAAATAAACTACTAAGATTATGTGTATTTATTGAAGATCACAAGATTTTGATAAATTACTAAGTAAATGTTGAGTTTTCCCTAAGAATCAAAAGAGAAATAAAAATGAGAATTTCAAATACAATGAGACCCAATCGCTATAAAAATTATAGTCTGAAAGTTCATAGGAAACTATGATCATTTTCCATAAAAATCTTTCATTTAGATAACTAAACTCATTTGTTTGAAGAGAAGAGAGATGACACTTCACCTTTACTGTCATGCAAGAAAGACTTAATCAGTCTCAAAGACACTTCACTGTACAAATTTATTACATTTTTCAATGATCCTATGGCTGTTATTTTATATTGTCCTTAAAATTATTGTCCATAACAACCAAAATTGGATACTCCACACATAAAAACACAAAGACACACACAACAACAGTCAGAAGAGGAAATTAGATTAGCTACAGAATAGGTGGGTAATTAAATTTAAAGGGCCACTTCTAATCTAGATTTGGCTGTATATATACATTTGTTATTATTCTGGTCATAATACCTACGTAATTTGAAGCTGTTTTTTCATCAGTACAAAATCCTTGTGAAGTTAGTGGTCTGTTGTTCATGTAAACAGATTCTAAAAAATTCTCTTTCTCCACAAGGACTTCTAAGGGAGAGAGAAAGATTTTCTCTGGCTTCATCTTTCCTGCATCTGAAACATACCCATGGCTAATTTCTTTGCTCTGTATCCTCAAACATGTGATGACCTTCAATATGAAATTGTGAAATGCTGCTCAGAGGCTCTCCATATTCCTGAGCAGGGGATCCAAGTTCTTTTATATCAGGTTTGCAGGACCCTAAAGCCTCCAGGACAGGGACTAAATCAACAACATGTAGATGATGGGGAAACACAGAATTCTGTTAAATCTATAATGTAGCAAAAGATATCACCTTTATTTTTAAATCAAAAATAAAGAAACTGAGGTTGTGTGAGCAATAGATGCATAGGAATCACAAACAACTACAAAGGAGATTTTTTAAATTCTTTGAGGTATTTCAGAGGAGAAAAACAGTCCAATTTTCAAGCCCTGTATATTGAAGAGTTTTGTCAGAATCTAGGTATTCTAATACGTACTTTTCAATCTCTCATTTATAGAAGCCCATTTCTGCTTGCCTTTTTACTCTATGCAGCCCTGGACAACTTCAAAGATTGATGAAATCTGAGAGTGGTATTAGATTTTAAGACCATTTCAAGATGGGCTTTAAGCTGAGCGAGAATGAGTTGGACAGGATTGAAAATAGAAAGAAAGGAAAAGGTTCTACAGATGAAACTCTTGGCCTTATAGCAAATTGAAATATTATTATTGTAATCTCCTCCAAAAATTTCTGGGGTGGTCCATGATGCTCTGAGATCATGCTACTTCCCATGGTGGCATCCGAATGATATTATGGGGTGAAATGCATTGTAAATTTACATGCCACCCAAACAGAATGAGAAATTCCCTAAAATCCGTGCCATTTAAGAAAATACTCTGTTACCATGCCTGGAATATTTGGGCTATGCTAAGCAGAAAACTCACACTAGGTCATCACCTGAGCAACTATTTTCTTCAAGAAGCTTAGCTTTGTAGAAGGGACCAGTTATAGAATACTGATAGCAATTTAATGATTTCTCACTTTGCCTTCAGGGCATCATTGAAATCTTCTTGTTCTGATTCTATCAGGAACCAAGATTTTGAGTAAATAGCTAAACAGAATTCTCCATAAAATGAGAGATGCAAAATAAGATTGAAAGTGATAAAATGTTTAGTTGACAATTCTCAAAGTATAGAGTAAGAGTTAAAAAAATTTGACATGTCCAGTGAGCCAAAAATTAATGTTCAGTGTAAATTCTCTCTGATATGCTGATGATTCAATGTCAATACCATTTGATTAATATTAAAGTAATAATCCCACATCATTCTTTTTAGCTTTATGCACGAACAGTAGCAAAAGATATATTAACACAATAGCCTTTATAAGTTCCTAAATAACAGCATTAAGGTTACAATGTAGACTTCTTAATAGACATTGCGAATAAAATTTTTTACATGATATAGTTGAAAATTATGGGCTGTGACTTTCATAGGCCTGGGTTAGCGTGTGGATTCAGCTATATGTTAATTATCTTGTGCAATTTATTTAACCTGTCAGTGTCTCTATGTCCTAAACTCTAAAATGGGGATGATAGTTACTATTTTACAGTCATTTTGAAGATTAGAGATAACACATACTACATTCTTATTACAGTACAAGTCATATGATAGGCTTCCTATAAATAATAACTATTTCTATTATTGTCATGAGTTGAATCCTCAAATCTTTTCTAAATTTTATCATAAAATGTTTTAAATAATTCCAGAAGTTTTAAAATGATTCTTAATTGTTTTCTATTATTTTTCTGATACACAAGCAGGATGGAAAAGTACTCCTAATTGAGATGCCCCTTCCCCTCTTCCCCTGCCATAGATTTCCTTCCCTTGGTATTATCTATGGAGCTTCCCACTGTCTGGATTTTGTTGATTACACATTCATAGGCAATTCAACATGTTCCTCTGTCCTGGTTATTTCTTACAAATTGACAACCAAATACAGAGGTGTGATCAAGTCAGGTTTAATCCCTTTAGCAAGACTCGTGGTGGCAGTGCGTTGCTTCACCCAGAGACACATCGTGTTCTATTTTTGCTCTTTTTTTGTGATGTTAGTAGACTTTAATACTTAAAGCCTAAATATCACATGAATTTGTAATGATGTTTTAATTTAAATTTGGAACTATGGGAATTTTAATTTCCCAGATTATATCTGTATTCATACATGAGTCTCAGAATAAGAATACTAATACCACCTATTTTTATTCCTGAAAATAGTTAAAACATTTTTTACATATATCCTCTAATTCCCCCCATTTATGGTTGCACTGTGTCTGCATTCTTAGGTTTTATATTCACTACTTATCATAATTTTCCTGCTTTTAGTCATAGATAAACAAGTTATGATACATTTAATTTCTACTGCCAGTTTTATATTGATGCTTCTAGCTATTGAGATTATCTGAAGGTGATTATTTAGCAGATTCCTTAAAAAAAAAAATCTAATGACATGATATTTTCTACGTGTTTACATGCTATAGTTCTCCGTGCCCTTTATACTGGAAGATCTTTTTTGGTAGATGTCAACTCTTTTCTTATGTCTCCTTTCTTTCATTTTCTTTGGGATTAAAATGTTGCTGTCAAAAACCTCATGAAGTTTAATATTCTTTCCCCTTTCTTTGTAAGCCATGTGTTCCTTTTGCCTACATGCATAAAGTTTTTTTTTTCTTTTCTGTTTTAAAAAAAATTCCAAACATTCTACTGGAATATATGTTGCTGCTGGTTGATATTGAAAAGCGTGACTTTTCAATATGCACTTTTTGAATTTAAGTGTAGAAAATTTTTCTTAGTTATATTTTCTATCCCTTGTTTCAGTTTCCTTTTTTTCAGGAGCTCCTATTATTCATATACTGGATCTTCTTTGTCTATCATCAATATTGGTCAATTTCATGTAATTATTTCTTCATTTTTTTTATTTTTAAAAATTTCTTTTCATCTATTTTTCTTAAGGCATTATTATGATGTTTATTTACTCTTTTGTTCTTTCTAGTTTAGCCACTATTTCTAGAATTATTTTTTCTTTTTATTTCTAATTCTTCCTTGAGCACTGCCATTTAATTTAAATTTTTCTAATTTTGATTATTTTTTTCATTTCTTGTACAATTTTCTTAATGTCTTTTATATTTTTCTGGAATAGTGTGTCGTAATTGTGATCTGTTTTTTGAGCATCTACTTCCAGCATGCTTTCATCCTCTATAAGAATATATTCTACTACTTATTCATTTTTATTCTTATAACAACTTTGTATGAGATTTAACCTTGATACTATTACTTTGCTCATGTCTGTGTGAAATTGGCTTCCTTGAACTTTTAGAAGAATGCTTGAATCAGGGAAGTTATTTTTTCCAACTTCACATTAAAACTGTAAAGTCTGACTGAACTACTATTTAATGTAGTATTAAATACTTTCAACTGCAGTATTAAATACTTTCAACTACCATTGAATATAGTATTAAAATATGGTGGCCTGATATTTTGAGATTTCCTGTCTGTTTTTCACTCACCATTTTATCTGGACCTTCTCCTACTTCTGTATCTATTGACCCTGTCCTTTTCAATTTTGTTTCCACTTCAAGAAGTCTCTC